>JANIPN010000218.1:9505316-9522191 GCA_027478595.1 Erythroxylum anguifugum
TATCTCCTGTATAAGTCCCGTTACCCACTTCTGTTCATGGATTTATAGTTTGATTTGTTCTGTATTCTGATATCTGTCTGATTTTGACATAAGCTAAATTATGTTCTGATTCTGAAGGATTTATAACCTCCTGTGTTCTGCAGTTCTGTTTAGTATAAAAATCTGTTCTGAAATACATTCTTTCTGTTTATTGAAATCAGTTAATATAGATTATTACTTACTAAGCTATATGCTTAGCACGATGGATTTGCCCCGTGTAGGTTCAGAGCGAAGAGTTTAAAGACTGGGACAAGGCTACTACACTGGCCAAAGGAGTCTGTTTTATACTGCTCGAAAATGTATTTTGTTTCGTTTGTTTGGGCTTGTAAATATTCTTTGGATTTTTATTACTGAAAATACGATATGTATTATATGTGTGTTTGAGTTTCAAATAAATATATAAGCTTGATGTTTGGTTTTGTTTGTCTTGTCTTGGGTGGCATCCATATATCCTCCCAGGGGGTATTTGGGTGTTACATTCAAAGTGTAGTTGATTTGGACAGTAATTGATATAACATGCTTTAAAATTATGTGAGTGTGGTGTATTATATATGTTGAGAGATGTATGTGATGTGGCAGTTGGTCGAGACTTATACATGGTACTAAAATAAAAGAAATACCATTCAGTTGGTCAAAACCAATATAATGTTAAATATTATTCGATTACGTATAAATCATATATGATGCTTATTCTGGATAAATATAAGGCTTTGGTTAGCACCTTTGCGTCAAATAGGTAGAAATGGTGAAGATTTGTGCATATAAAAATTGTAAGATAGTATTTATTTTCACTTATCAATTATTTTTATCCTATCTAATCTATATTATCTTGTTACTTATTATATTTCAACTGAAGGCTTTGTAATAGAAATATGAAAACCTAAACGAATTTTAGACATGCTTTTTCCCGTAAAATTCAATCCAAGAGATTTATTTATGAGATTTCTAATTACTTAAAATTTATTAAGTATATTATTTTAATAAAATTCAAGTGGTCGTATATAATTATTGGATAACAATATGTTAGAGGTACAATAACATTGATATGGTCTCGTTGTGTGACATGTAGGGATGCAAAACAATTTGACCTAACTTGGTCCAACTCAATTCAACTTTACGTCAATAAATTTAGTTGGAGTTGATCAAAATTTGGGTTAGATTTTGATTTTGATTTATAAAATTTTTTAAACTTGAAGTTAGGTTTAAATTTAAGTTACATAGTTAGACTTAGCTCAAAACTCGAACCTTAACTATATTAAAAATAATTTCATTTTAATTTAGAAAATCACGTCGTGTCTTTAATAATAAATAATATTTAAGATAAGAAGTCTAAAATTCTATTAAGAAGAGTTAATCCAAAATGTACAAGCTTTTGAAAGTTTTGTAATTTATGCAAAGACGTAAATATTTTATTTATAGAATCACATTTCTTCTTCGTATCTTTTTATTTTCAATATGGCCGGATAAAGAGAAGGAAAGTAATTATATAAATAAAGCATTAGAGTCTTAGCCTCAATCACAAATTCTAAGGGATTGAGTTTTTAGAAACTTATCTTAATTAGACTTTTGAATACTTAATAACTTTTTAAAGGGGTCAAATTTTTGGGTTGACTACCCTAAATGAGTGTTGAACTATTTAATATTTCTCTAAAAGAAATGAAATTTTGAATCTAACTCAAGCTAATTGAGTTTGATTTAGCCGATCGAGCTAATTAAAGACTGATTAGGTCCAAATCAAATCAAAATTTCTAAGTTCGATCGTGCTTTGGATTAGATCCGAAGTTTCCAAATTTGACAGCTGCCATTCCTAGTACATGAAAGTGATGTCACCCAGCACGTTACAAGTAAGAAAATTTAAGAGATGGGAGCGATAAAGTTTAGGCAGGACCCGAAGCCTGTCCTGCGACAAAGGTTTGTTGTAGATATCTATAGTGCAATACTACACTATGATGAGCATGAAAACAAGCATGTTGTAATTAATTATTAGGCATCCTTTTACATCGCTTATAATTATTGAAGGCTAACAAATTTCTACACGTAATCAGTAAAGACAAAATGGTGTCCATACCCCGAGCAAATGGTGGTTTAATTTTCAGGTTTGGATCCTGGCTTCCAAGGATACAGTAAGTAATATCAAGCCCAATTATAGATGTTCTTCCGACATAAGTCTTTGGGATTCTGGGATATGTATGGTTTACAAGTAATCACCAACAGGAACATCCCGCATCAAACAAAATACATTCAAAGTAGAATCGTCAATCTCATGTGATGTAAGCATATATCAGTCATATAATAAGCTGCACTAACATTGAATGACATGGTGGAGGGCTTGAAACAATTAATTATACTTTTTTCTCTATTTTAGTAATTAAATGTAATTAATTAAAATATATTAAAATTTAATGTAAAATAAAATTTTAACAAAATTTTATTTCTCAATATTTTTAACAAACCAACCACTATCAATAGTAGTAGTAATCTTTCATTCCTCTTAACCATCATCATAATTATAATGAT
The DNA here is from genome assembly GCA_027478595.1 of Erythroxylum anguifugum. NCBI lineage: Eukaryota > Viridiplantae > Streptophyta > Magnoliopsida > Malpighiales > Erythroxylaceae > Erythroxylum > Erythroxylum anguifugum. The sequence goes on from JANIPN010000218.1 coordinate 9,507,873, forward strand.
TATATTCATTCTCATTCTTCACTATATTCATTCTTATTTCTATTACCATTCCACATGTGAACCAACTGGCTCCTCATTCAATCTCGGTAGAATCCTTGAAGCTGATTCAAATTGGTGACAACCACTTAATTCCATAAAGAAGTCATAGCCTAAGTGTTTCTCTTATACTTTCATTTCATGTAAGGTAATCAATTTGTTCTTACATCTGAATTGTGCCTAAGCTAAGTTTTAATCTCTTCCATTTTGGTTCGTCTTTTCTTTGACTCTCACACATTCTTCACTTTTGTTCTTATCATTTCGAACCTTAAGTAACTGTTTCACTTGTTTCTGATTAAATTTTATCCATGATAGAAATGGCCGAATAAGTTGTGGTCTCTTCTTATAATATCTGAGGTTCGAGAAGTCCTTAAGCCATTGGAAAAGATTATGCAACTTGATAATTCAAATTAGTCATATATGATTTTGGGATGAATTGAAACTAATTTGACTTATCTCTATGAGAATTTGGAGCTTTATTTGGTTAGTTCTCACACAATTCAACTTTATTGCTTAATATGTGCAAATGGATAGATTTTGGGGCAAGAGGCATAACTTTTGTTGTGGATGTCAGATTAAGGTCATTCAAGTATGGTTTCAAAGAGGACTCCGAGTTCTACAACTTTCGTGAAGAATATGAGGAGAGATTTTGCCGTCTAAAGGAAAATTGCACATTTTTGTAGATGCTCAATGTATATCCGTCCAGTGGACATGATGTCCCTTCAAATGGACATGAGCAAAGCTGGAAAGCTGGAAAACCCGAGAAGGTCTGCTCAGCAGACATTATGTCCGCTCAACGGACATTTACTGGACAAATTCGCTCCAGAAACTCGAAAAGGTCCGCTCAGCAGACATGAAATCTGCTTAACAGACTTTGTCACCACTATGACGATCTACATTTCCCTGTTTAACAAAAACTAGGTTTCTTTGAGCCCAAGACACTATAAATACTCATTTTTAAGACCAAAAGAAGGGGTTTTGCACTGAAAACAAGGCTGCACAAAAGGAGGCACCCAAAAGAGGCAAAGAAGGAGAGAAAAGAGGATTGAATCAAGCATTGGAAGCAATCTTGTTTTATGTTCTCTCTACCTTCTCTCTCAACTCTTTCTTAGATGTTGATTGTCTTTATTTGTATGGATTTTGTTATCATGTTCTGGAACTAAACTTTATTTAGGGTAAGGGATGTAGCCTATTTTGGGGGATTAATTTATATTTTATGGATTGATTGGTGTTGAATTAAAATTCTTAGGTTATGTTTATCTTTCTTGAACTTCACTGTTGTTTCTATGCTTGATCACCATAGATGCAACCTTAGGAATCATATGATGAACTGAAAGGTGAAGTGTGATTTGTCTACTAGGAAGATAAACACATTAGAGATAGAGATAGAGATATCCTAAACAAGTATGATAACTTATGGTTGCTTGTTCTTAATGAATTTGACTAGTTAGATTTCGCATTGAGAGATGGTAATCAACTAATTAGGTATTCTTATATTTCTTGAGAGAGAATATGAGCAAATTTGTGTAATTGTTATTATAACTTGTCATTCAATCAATTCCATAATTTATTAATCAATCTCTTAAATTGGTGAACCCCAAAGCCCTACGTCTAAATCATCATATTTCCCTTGTTTTTTTATTTACAGTCTTTACAATTTATTGTCTACTTTAATCCAACCATCTTTTAAGTTTCTTGTCATTTTAGTTCAAGTAATTAGGATTAATTTAGTAGTGAGTATCTTAGTCCTTGTAACAGACAACCTTGGAATACTCGATTTATAGGTACTAGGAATAATTATGTGCATTTGCAGATTTTGTTGACCACAACTATAGCATTTCAAAAGCTAGAAATTGGATGCTTTTGACGAACAAAGGAGTTTTGGGAGAAAATGTTGTTGGTTTATGTCTTACCATAAATTGGTTTATTATAGTTTTGTAACATAATTGGTTTAAAAGTATTATCTATTTTATGCATATCTGATTAATTAACTGATGTATAAGATGCAATATATATGATAAGAGTACATTATAAATGTAATTATAATGAAATCCTAATTATAAAATTCATATTGTATTTAAGTATTGTCCTTAAATTATTCTTACTCATTGTTATTTTAAGATTAGACATTAATAGAGTAAAAACTTATCATATGTTTCTTCCTTAAAGAGGAAGTAGCTGACTTGGTAGACTAAAGTATAAAGCTTCTTAAATAAACATGTATATGCTTGTTGTAGAATAAGATTATTGAACTAACCCACATGGATTCCATTTAGAATACTACTTGTATGTCTATGAAAATCCTCATTGTGATGATTGTATAAATGATCATTTGATTTGAGATCTTTAAAGCATCTCATGTAGAGATTATTGTATTTTGATATTACTTAGACCTATCCTAGTCAAGGATAGCTCGTTTAGTAGTTATTGATTATAACAAGAACTATATAAGGGTAGTTGAATGATCAATATAGGATTCATTATCCTAAAGTGAATAAGAATAATTTTTCATTATTCTCAATTAGTATTGATTCAGAAAATTCTTAGCCAAAGTAGAATGACACTTTGAAAAGTAGTTTTCAAATGTCACTAACATAATTAATTACTAATGGTAAAAAACTAATGTGATTGGACTCAAATAAATTAGACATTAATTTCATATTTTATGTCTAATTGAAACATTGTATGATGAAATGATTAAATTATACAAAAAAAATCATGCGCAGAAAGATTAGTCAAAATGACTTTGATATTCCTAATATTTGGATGGTTATAATGTGTTGGATGTTTAATTAGAGAATTAAAAATAAATTAAAAAGTTTAAACTATCTAACCTTAAATATAGTTTAGATTATAATTTATATCTATTGGAAACATATTTAAGAATTTAATAAGTCACACATAAAGAATAGTTAAAGAAAGAAAAGATAATTTAGTTGGACTTAAAAGTTTGAGGAACTTTACGATCAAATATAAGATATTTGATAAATAAGGACCAATATTAGATATTGGATCTTATTTGCATATAATTAGTATTTAATTAGAACTAATTATAATTCAATGAATTTACTAAAGAGTCCAAACTTTATTATAAATAGGTGTAAGCTCTAAAGAAGCTAGTATTTCTAGTTAACCCCTCTCTACACCTACATATAGAGTTATCTCAACCTGTTTGTGTGAATATTATTAAAGGTTAGACATTAGCGATTATAATGGTTAAGATAAGTATATGAATTCCAAATGAGCCGAAGAAAAGGAACCAAAGTTTATCAAAAAGTACAAATTCATACTTATCCCTTACTATGTATGCTCATTGATCATGTTCTAAAATTTAAAGTGATATTGACTTTTGAGAAATCAAATGAAAAGGTTTTATTTTTCTTCGGCTATGCGTCAGAATAGATCCTCACTGAATTTCTCAACAAATATGCTCTATATTTGTTATATGTCGTAAACATTATACAAGATGGGTACTTGTACTGATTAAAAACTATACAAAAATGGAAGAAAATCTTAACTAATATCTATTTACATGCTATCAATTATTATAGTTAATCATATCAATCTTTACATTTAAGCTACATATATGCTGTAAATATGTTTACATCTGAAGGATCTATTATCTTAAGTTTGTAAAGATCTTGAAACTGATGACAGAAGCGTGATTTAGTGAAAATATTTTTAATTTAAGATTGTAAAAAGATAGAAACAAGTTGGATGGCCTTGCAAGTTGGAAATTGCCTTGAAGTATATGACATCGTATAAGATGACAATCAATCTTAATATATGTGATGTGTTCATGAAAGGCATCATTGTAAGCAATTTATATGGTACTTTGATTATCACAATAAAGAGGAGTTATAGAGAAGGAGCTAACACATATATCTTGAAGTAATCTAAGTAACCATATGAGCGCAAAGGTAGTATTAGGAAGAACTTGATATCCTGCTTCTATACTAAAGAAAGAGACAATTGTTTATTCTTGCTACGCTTGAAAAATGCGAAACATTTTAAAAGAGAAATAGTAGTTAGTAGTGGACCGATGATTAATGAAGTCTCCAACCTAATTAACATTAGGGTATGCTCTTAATTTTGCTAACGATGAGCTAAAAAAGTGAATACTATGAAATAATGTATATTTGTTGCACCGAAAGATGTAGAAGTCAACAAAAAAGTGAGTGGTATGAGGTGGAATCATGAATTAGATAACAATGAGAACAACTTAAGCAATATTAGGACAACTAATAGTAAGGTGGATAAGGCTATCAACTAGTTAATAATACAGAGTACTATAACTAATAATAGTCTAATTACTAGTTAAAATATTAATATTAGGCTCTAATAGGGTGCTAACATCTTAATGTTGGTGAGACTATGAAGTGTTAAGACTTAAAAAGTAAAAGTACCCAAATCCTTCTTTTCAAACTATTGGTAGAGAAAATATTTGAGAATGAAGATATCTTGAGTGTCCCTATCAGTATTTATCATACCATCAACATAGAGAAGAAAGCTGTACCTCTGTTTTTTTTTTTAAGGAACAAGGCATTATTATAGGAGTTATATTGAAAGCCAAGATGGATAATAGAGGAGCTAAATTTGGGAAACCAGGCACAAGAAACTTATTTAATTAATATAAATTGCCATTAAAGAAAGTATTCTTGAAATCCATATGGAATAATTGCCAATTCTCTATAATAAAACTATGGATGGATCTTAAATGGGTTACATAAGTAAATGCCTCTTTATAATCAATACTACACTCCTAGGTAAGGCCTTTAGCAATAAGTTAGGATGCCTCTTTATAATCAATACTATACTCCTAGGTAAGGCCTTTAGCAATAAGTTAGGATTTATATCATTCCACGGATCCATCATTTAGGTCTGAAATTTATATACTCATCTATAAACAACAACGTACTCATTAAAAGGTAAATCAACCATGTATCAAGTCTTGGTACTAGTAAATGCTTGTAATTCTTCATCCATTTCTTTTTGTCATAAAGGGTTAGAGCTTATTTCACAATAGGTACGAGGTTCACAATATGAAAATCTTGAAGATGGATGAAAAGATAACTTACTCGATTAGTACAATAAGGAATGAGTTGCGGAGCAAAAGGTTTTGATGAGTGAGTTAATGAAGAAAGATCATATGAAGGAGCAAATTAATCCATAACTAAAGAAGATAAAATGGGATAAGATATAAACTTTATCGAATTGCGATAAATGTTACATGATGAACCTATAAGAGAAATATTAGGGAACAAAGATATAATCGTATGAGAGAGAAATAGACAAAAAGCTTCACTGACTCAGAATTTTGAAAGAGTTGAAAATATCATATACTTTTAAAAGGTCACATAATAAGAGATACCAAGTCTTTGAGATAAAGGATCCTAACACTAGTACCCATTGTGTTCTATAACATGTCTTAGAAAGCAACAAAATCCTACTTATGATTCTAGTTTGGTGTATTCACGTGATTGGAAAAGAGAAGAAGAACAAAGTAAGGATTGTTAAAGACTTTAAGAGTTTGATAGTTAGGAGTACAATTATGTAAGCATTTACAAAGAGGGATATTACATATATAGTGATACAATTTATATACTTAAAGTATCTTAATAGTTGTAAACCTATCAATTCTGGTTTTTTTTCTTTAGTTAGATGCAAATCCAAATGCTTTACTAGTAATTATGTAGTATGTAAAAAATACGGGCAATTAACTTATATATTATTGCAAGCATGAAACTAAAAACTTGTACGTTTACATTTTAAAATGTAACAAGAGCAATCCAACAATTCACTTAATATATAGGAAAATAACTAATTTGGTATCACATTAAAGTTGTAGTTCTTCTAAAAGAAAATTTGTTTCTGTTTAAAGACAAACCACAAAATTATATATCATTGTAATTCTTCAACAAGACAATTTGCTTCAAGTTAACCATTTATATATGAAGTATTAGAAATGCAATTTCCAACTTTAGATGATTGACATATCAAGAATACGAGAGAAAAGTTAGAAAAAAAAAATTGCACAATATTTGTCATTAGCTTGGCTTCTAAGTTCTTTTATGATTTTAACCAAACGATGGTCTAAAGATTAGTAGCTTTAATTAAACGTCATAGTCTATGTTGTATGATCTCTCTATTTATACCGCTACAATGATAGGTATAATTTGTTGTTAGATTAGACCAAATGTTTCGTGAAGGATCTTAGAATCTATTTTATGCAATTAAGCAAGATAAAAGAAGTTAACACCCTAACAAATTATGAGTGATTAAGTTAGAGGAGGATATGAGAATATGATAACAACCTGAGCAAATCTGAACCACCTAATTAAGGTTAAAATTATCAAACTTGGCTGGTTGCTCATCTCATAAACAAAAAAAAAATATAGGTGTATTTTTTTCAGTTTATACTAATAATATCTTTTTTAAATTAAACTTTAAATTCTTAAAAAAGTTAGTTTAAAATTTTTCAATCATGTTGTAAATTCTTTAATTGTATTTATTCATTAGTCAATTTTATAACAATTCAATACCGATTGAATCTTTTAAATTTAAGCATCTTTTTCTATCAATTTAACTTTTGGTCTAATTTTTAAAACATTAAAAATATGTAAGCGACGGATAGGATATGATTTCTTGGTTGTTGTCCATTCCATAATTCTGCGTCCATGAAAAACCCATTTAAAGCATGAACCTTTTGCTCCGTACAAATTACAAAGCACTTTCTTCCTAATTTCCATGGACAACAGACAATCAACCAAGTTTCAGAACCAACAAAACCCTGATGACCAATGATCCTAGAATTCCATTACTTGAGCGGAAAACCCTAATTTAAAGGAAAGATCAAATCTTTAGCCTCGTAATGTCGACAAATAATGGAATTCAAGTAAAATTTCGTTGACTTATCAGTAAAAATGAGAAGGTGCAAGGTGTTTAAAGCCTTTGAAATCACTTATTCCAATTTTGTTCATCATGTTCTTACTTTGTTCTAACTCATCTCTTCCACATATTTATATAGGTTCAACGTAAATGTGTGGATGAGATGAGTTAAAATAAAGTAAGAATAGTAAAAATAAAACAGGTGATCTAATCTAAAGGTAATAATGATAAGGTTGGAGATTGATCGGTGGAGGAAGAAGAGAATAGGAGAAAATGATTAAGGCCTAGCAATATCGACTTGGAAATGTTAATAAGCGTTAGTTTGTCAAGTCACTATGCCTTCCAAATCTTGTACATATAAGCGTTAGTTTGTCAAGTCACTATGCCTTCCAAATCTTGTACATATAAGACGATGTCTCTGTCACTTGTTCTTGTTACTCTGTCTACTCTATTTTACGAAGATCCATCTATCTGATAAATGAGACATATAAAAATTAAATAGAAAGATGCTCATAGAACATAATAGGTACAGAATAACTAGAACAAGTGATCTCAACCCAATTGAAAGAGGCCATTCAATATCAAGCTGAAGTCTGCGATGAGACATTATTACTTTCTACTTCTAATGTTCCAACTCATGCTTTAGAATTAGCGGTACATTGTTGGAATCTTCACTAGGTCATGATTTGTGCTTGAAATCGTTTCCACTTACTGAACGAATGAAGTTTGAACTAGTTCTTTATTAAAAACAAAGAAGAATTTAAATAACATAGCATTTTCTATGTCAGTGAATTGTCAAGTCCCCCAAAATGTTCAACTTAATGTTTGATAAACCCAAATTACTCCATTAACAGTGAATCTTGTTACTGTGAGTGCTAGATAAAGTGAATTAGATTATTTAAAAACCCAAATTCATCAAGACTTCAATCAGACCTCAGATTTTCCCCAAGAATTGGTCTATTTGAACAACATTTGTTAAAAAAAGGACAGGTTCTCATTGTTGTTGACAGGATTCATTAGCAAAAACAGAAATATCACTACTGGCTTTTTTGTCTCGTAGGGAGTAACATTATACACTCTAATAAATCAAATTCAGGTATTACCCCATTGCCATTCCTGATTCATACAAAACTTGAAACCAAAACTGCTATGTAACGGAGATATTCCCTTCATCTCTTAATCTAAGTGCGATACAAGTAATAACCTGCATACCGATACTGGTGTTACGTGATACATGGAGAGTTTCCAGCCAACATCTTCATCACTGAAAATGCCTTTTCTACTGACTTTTATCTACCGTGAATTAAGTTTCTAGAAGTTCATGCATGCAGGTCCTTGTCTGCCTTCCACACAGGAGCTTTTGGAACAGCACTCTCGTTTAAGACCCCACTTCCATTTTCCACACCCATTAGAGGATCAGATTCACCTTCTTTGGCCTAAAAACATTGAACAAGGACAGATTATAAATTACTTCAAAAAAGCGCCATGTAATTTTACTGAAGGAACAAAGTTACTGAAAAAGCAGTGGAGAAAAGCAGAGTTTCAAAGAAGAAGAAACTCTACATATGTGAAACCTACAAAATTAGGCATAAAGGCCATGTCATTTACTAAAAAAAGGTAAAACATTAATTACCTCTGGTATCTTTGCTGATGCTTCACTAGACTTTTGCTGGGCCTCAATGGTGCAACAATAAGAATATAGAACCATCCCAACTACTGCAATAAGGATCCCTAAAATGTTTCGCCAGCTAAACGGATCACGAAGTAGAACATAACCAAAGGCCAAAACTAGGCATGTTTTCAAATGTCCTAGGACCTGATACGTAACTGGAGATGTCTTTCCAATTACCAGAAATGTACTGAAGTTTACAGACACGGATATCAGGCAGGATAGAACAATGAAGAACTGTAACCAAATAACCCATGTACAAGCATATTAGAAATAATAATTGGAAATGCAAAATCAAAGATCATTTAGGAATTCTTTCGGTCCTCACCAGGACTTGGGGCGTATAATTGAAAGCAAAAACATTGTGGTTTGTCAGAAGCCAGTCCAAAACTGGACCAGTGATGAACAAAGTTAGCGCCTGATAAGGGCAGGATTGATAAAGAAGTTGGGTTGATGAAACCTTGAATTTCTTCTGGATGGTATTGGTCATCTGAAAAGTCTGGTCAAGGTTTCAACAGATACATAGGAAGATACCAAACAATTAGACTACAGTAAGCATGGATGTAATACTGTCTACAGTGATATTTGTTTATGTATTTGCTTTTCTTTTGTCGAGACATTGTAAGATCAAAAATGCAGAATTTGAGCTATTAATAGTAAACTGCAAAGGGACTTCATCTAAGGATACAATTTGAGCAATGCAGGTTGTAACAACTGCCAAGAGGGACAGGACAGAACCAAGCAGATTGAGTTGAAGATCAGTTACAGTTGCAATTCCAACACCCACGAGAAGAATCACTAGTGAAAGCTGGATGTTTTGACTACATTCAGTCAATGAAATATTAGTAAACAGCAACAGTCACAACAAACTTGATGAGGAGTCAACAGAAATTGAATTGCACATTTTTTCATGGGGCAGATTTTATGATCAAAGTCAACGAAATCATCTCTTCCACTACTCAGGGCCAGCAATCTTGCAAGGCACATTAAAATAGGAAATGAACTACTGAAACTTACAATGTCCTACATAAAGATGGAAGCATGAAACCTCAAAAATCTAGCAGTGAAGTCAACATTTAGTTTTAAGTTTGACTTTTCCTTGGGTTCAAAAACTTGGACTACCCTTGAGAAAACCGAATGAGAATGGCAAAACTTGGCTTGACTCATCTACTTCACAGCTCTCAGGATTCTTAAATGGACAAATCTAGAGTTAATCCGTAGACAATATGAAGCAAAACTTTTATCCTACTATGGCTTCTATCAGCCGCATATGCATCAATCAACCTCTTCTAGATTTTAATTTTAAATAAGTAATTACAGTCAACAATGTGCACATGAGCGCAATAACTCATGTGAAAAAAAGAAATTCATTCTCTTCAAGAGACCTGATGATCAAAGAATGAACAATATATGCACCAAACCACAAAGATCAAAAGTAATAAGTCTCACCTGAATTTCTTCCTGAAGAAAAGTGTCTCCAAAAGAACGGTACAAGGGATGATGGCCAATTTTGTCATCTTAAATTTAGAAAATAAGAGAAGAAAATTCAGAGTTAATACTCCTAACAATAGTGAAATTTCACAATTATGAGTGTAAGCTCCACCTAAATTTAAAACAAATGATGCTTTAGCAGAATTGCAATTTACACTGGTATATTCACATGAAATTTGAAGCTTTCAAGTTGGAGATGAGATTCCCCAGAACAAATAAAGTGAACAAATAAATGAAAAGGCAAGAAGAGAGACAAAGATATAGAGAAGAGAGAACTTTCTTAAGGTCCACGTCCAGAATTTCAAAACATGGGATAACTGCATGGCAGTAATCACAAAGTTGAAAGGTCAATGTAACTATCTACATTCGATTCACACATTTGGAAAATCTACTATCAAAAATTTGGAAAAAAGGAATTAACTAAACATGGCCATCAAAACCATATGCATGAATTATGTTTCACCATTCATTTCCTGCTCAGAACTAATGAACCATTCCTTAAAACACAAATAACTCCAAAATGTCTTTGATTCTCATAAATGGGGCGATTGTCAAAACAGAGCAATATTTAACAACATGGCACTTGATTGACATAAAAAAAAGGTGATAATATTCTGCACTAACATTAACACCCAAAGAAAATGAATTTACCTGATAGAAGCCTACAGAATTGAAACCCAAGCTAAGATTCAAAAGCCCAATGGAAATTCCATTTAATACGCCAAATCCCATTACAGCTCTAGCATCAAAAGGCTTGTGCTCAAACAATTTTATCCATAATGCCACATGAAGTGAACAAAATGTCACCAATAGATGCCAGCTTGTCAATGTCGTGGCTGCATCCTTCATGAGTCAAAATCAGTATGATAAACAAAATCCCCAAAAGTATGGCTTAGTGAACACAGTAATGATCAGAGACCGGGTGTAAAGTGGCTGTAAGCCACATTACAATGATTAATAAGCTCACAAACAACTGTCTAGAGTGAATTCAAACATAATCTGAAGTAGTACATGTAATCAATGACAGGCATCATGCCTCAGCAAATATATAAAAATGTGGTACCCAAATCAGATTAGAAGCAGATGCAACCATGCCAGAGACATGCAATGATTAAGATTGCTCCATTCCAATTCAGAACATTCTAAATGCAAGCAAAATGAACGATGGAAAAGAAAAGCACGATTTCATATAGGCAATACTGTGATTTTAGCTTTGAGATGCTGAGGAACTAGTTATAGTTACATCTTTTCTTTTCTACAAGCATTTCTCTTATTGAATGTCCATAAAGGCAAAGCCATAAAACTTAAAAGTGAAACCTAACATACTTATCAATTTCTATATTCTCTCCCATCATTAATACATGGATTTTGACTTTCTTTTTCTTTCCGATTTCAATATATCAGAATGTCCTTGAAATCAAATTAAATTGACCAGTTGCGATTTCAGATATTCATCAACCATTTAGGTACAAAATAGCAGAAAACTGAATTAACCATCTATTGTAACATCTTTAGCTTACATCCCATCCAAGTATCATAGTTTTCGCATTGATGATGTGTATGTCTTTAGCAACTAAAGTCAGAATGATACGGACACCAAACGATAATCAAGCAGCACTCCCTTCACTTCAAAATTTCTTCCCTTTTCTTTTCTACAGAACCCTCAAACCAATATCATCTCGGTAGGGCTTTTAAAATGCAAAACTTACTTTAGATCTAATAATAACAACTGATAACCTAAAACCCACGTTAAACAAACCTCATCATAGAGGTCAATGTTCAACATCAATCAAGAAAGCAACCAGATGAATCTAGCACAGAAAATATGATAAGAAACTGAATGAAGTTGACTCACCGAAAGTGAAACCGAGTGTGCTAATAAGGGCCTTGTTGCAAATCACTATCGATACCGACGAAACGACTGATAAACTCAAAGCCCCGATAGTCCCCAACTGGAACCTCTGGTTGTCACTCATCTTCACCACTCCAAAACTCTTTTTTCTTTTTCTCGTATATATTATTATTTTGTTATGTCCTCCTATTCTACACCGATCGCGATCCACCAACCTCAAATCCTACAAAATAAACCATACTCAACCCATTACAGGGGGGAACCTATATGATTCAACGAGCATATACCCACAAGTTTTCAACAACAAAGCGCACAGAAAATCATTAAAAACATAAGAAACAAGATTCAGAAGTACCTTTAGAAGTCCGAATTGAATCGAAAACAATGTGGAACTTAGAAGGCCCAGAAGAGAATAAAAACAAAAAACAAAATAACGTGAATGACCCAGTAATGAGAAAAGTGGAAGGAGTGTAAATGTTAGTTCTTTTGTAGAGTAGCGAAAGGAAATGTAAAAAAAAGAAAGAGGGGTGCTAAAGCTCCATATTATATTAGTGCAGTGAAGTGATGGGGTTAGATTTTAGTTAGATTTTAACCGAGGGGCGTTTATTCCGATTCCAGATCCTTTTTCTAATATTACGATGTCTTATTGTGTCCAATAAATCTCAATCATTTATTTATGTGAGTCCCGCATAAATTTCACGTTGGTCTCACAAAATAAATGACTGAGATTCTAAAAGACAGAATAAGACAAAATAATATTAAACAAAAGATCTGAATTCGTTTATTCCGGAGATCATACAAGAATGTGGCCTAATCATATAATTCACAACTTACACATTTTGGAATAAAACATCTACCATGTCTTAGGTGATTTTTTCTTTCATTTCTAAGAAGATATGTTTTAAAAATCTTAATATGTTAAAAAGAAAATTAATGGAGTAACCATTGTATAAGAACTTGGAGATGATAAAATAACTGTTAAAAAAGATAAGGTTTGTTAGCGATTATTTATTTTTATTGACTTGAAAATGGAAAATTGAGAAGAAGAAAAAATATCAGTAACTGTATTTTTAGTAAAGAAATAACATTATCTTTGGTCAAACATCTTGGAGTTACATAACTGAACTCATCCTAATTTACTTCGCAGTTACTGCCACTAAATTAGAGTTTTTGATTTGTTTAATATCTTTCTTTAATTAGGATCTATTGCCGGTTATTCTAACTTGTTAAATATTTCTGCTAATGCTAATCTTCTTTAGGCAAAAGAGAGTGAGCCTTGGACAACTAATAAAGGAACCTTACGATCACATGTTTGAATTACGAAAATAACTTCTTTGTAAAAATACAAAGTGAAGATTGCACACATTATGTTTATGTTTAGTAAACAGCATATTGTATTAGGCTAGTTGTTAGCTAATTATATTAGCTGATTTGATCAGTGGATAATATCAGCTGTTTATTAAAGATATTTGGTAAAATTAATTATTTAGTATTAACTGTTGATGTGTAAAATAACTTATGAGAGCATGATTTTAAAAAAAATTATAAAAGCATGAATATACTATTTTTTAGTATTTCGTTGAATATTCTTAATTTAAATTTTAGATACTTAATTTTACAAAAATTAAGTTTATAACTTTAATAAAAAAAATAATCCAACATTAAATTCTCTATTACTATGTGGGTTGGTCATGCTAGGCCTGGTCTAAGGCCCATGCATCGACAGCCCATTCGCAGTTGGTAACCTCCCATGTATACGTAAAGACCTAAATCTAGCAACTATTCTGTATATAAGGTACTATTTTACCATGATACAGGTACGAGATTACAACCCTAATTTTCTCTATTCTCAGCAACCAAAACCCTCTCAAAAAGACTAACTTGGGCTTCGGAGGGGCCTGCCGGCATTCAACCCCCGGCGTGCCTTATTTGTTTTACAAGTGTCTTTTAGCTGAAGTCAGTCAGGATCATGGATCTAATCAGCAACGTCCAGCCCCATCAAGTTCAGGCAGAACCAGTTGGCGCCCACCGTGGAGCCCGACATCAGGGCACCACGTCCAGAAACACACAGGTCAGTCAGGCGGCAGCAGCCAATCCTGATATAGCCGTCGTCGCGGCACTTGCACTACAACGGATAGGTTTGCAATTACCTGCCACTCTCCCGTCAACACATCACGATTCTCATACACAATCTTCGCACTAGAATAATCAACCACAACCTCAAAACCAAAATCAAGAAGAATAGAGCATAGCCCTAGAGGACAACGCCGAGACCAATTCGCATCCTAACTTCCAGCGCCCCATAGACGCGAATCCTCCTGCATCACAACAAACCTACCTCACCCGAAGACAGATAGAGGAAGCAGCTGGTCTATTGATTCGC
>JANIPN010000218.1:9522291-9533671 GCA_027478595.1 Erythroxylum anguifugum
GGCTAATCTCAGGACCAAATTAGTACACTGGTTCCTTGAGAGTCGACCCGAGGTTGCACCCTGTGTTGCAATTCTTGATACAAATTTTATTTGGCCGGTTTCCAAGAATCAATTTAAATGATTAACGATAAGCCGCGACCACTATGGAATTCCATAACATTGATGTGTTGTGTTCCCTCGCCAGTGCAGTGGTTAAGCCCATTATAGTAGACATCAATACTCTAAAGGTCGTCCGTGGTAAATTTTCTAGGATGTGTGTGGAGCTTGACTTAACGAAGCCCTTTATTTCCTATATGTTTGTGAATGGGAAAAAATACAGAATTGAGTATGAGGGCCTCCATCATCTCTGTTTTGATTGTGGCATGTATGGTCACTCCAAAGATAACTGCTTGGTCGAGGCGGGTGTCGAACCTGTCCAAGAATCACCGGAGCCTGGGGAGGGTGCAGGGGTTCACATGGCTAATAAAATAGAACCCGATCAATTTCACAGGGAATGGATGCTAGTGCAGAGAAAGCGTACTACTCGAATCTGTGGGAATAAAGATGGTGGGAAATCCACTCAAGGTGAAGGTTCGAATAGATTTGGAGGTCTTGCTGTGGATAGGGCGGAAGCTGATTCAGTAGGACGTATTCCAAAAGTGCTGGCTCCTCTGGCAGAACACGGACGTATGAGTGGGCGTCCTCGGGGTAAAGAAAAAAGGGTTGCAGTGGGGAACCAAAGAGTTGTGCAGGAAGCAGGCACTAGAAATGCCTAAGGTCACAATACGGGTGGGGATTTGTTTAACTACATGAAGAGCAGAGAAGAGTCTTCTCCTGTGACTACAATTGTTGACAACTAGGTGCCTTTTACAGCCCAACGAGAAACAGGTGGAGTTGTTATCAATGGTGAAACTGACCATCTGAGAGCTAAAGGTGTTAATATTGTTATCCTTCCCTCAAACCAGAATCAACACCCGCCTCGACCTCCGAACATAGTTGATGATACCATGGAGGAGGTGGCGGAAAAAGTAGATATAGATGATATTGGATTACACAAGGCTAGTTCGGCTGATGAGGACCTACCGGACTCTACAAAGATGGCTATTGTTGATTGACCCTCCTTTACTTTCAATTTTGTTTATGATTAATATGAACATTGGAATGTGGAATATTAGGGGAGTCGGGAACACGATGGTGTGGAGACATCTATGGACACTGATTAACCTCTATAGTTTCGATATATTGATTCTAGTTGAAACTAAAGTTCCATTCAGCAAGTTATCTAGATTTTGGCAGAGTGTGGGACATGAAGGATGGGAAATCGTGGACCAAGTAGGGTGGTCTGGAGGTATCTGGCTGGTTTGGCGGACTAATGCATGCCAAGTAACCATTTTGGATAAAATGTCCCAGCGTATTACAGGCAGGGTCACAATGGCAACAGGGCCGAGCTGGTTACTTTTCGCTACCTATGCGAGTGCGGTGCCTGGTATGCGAGATAACATGTGGGAACATCTCTCTGGGCACATTGCGAGCAGCGAGGAACCATGGATGCTAGTTGGTGATCTAAATGATATTGCATCGGCCAATGAAAAAAGCGGTGGGGTGTTTCAAAGACGACGGGCCCAGAAATTCTAGTCTCATTTAGATAATTGAGTTGGTTGACATGGGTTTTGTCGGTCCTGCTTATACGTGGCTGAGAAAGATTCCAATAGGGGTCGAGAGAATGGATAGGGCAGTTTGTAACATTGGGTGGCGTCTGTTATTTCCTGAGGCAGTTGTGGAGCATTTACCAAGGACATCTTCCGATCATTCTCCTCTTTTAATCCGGATGTCTGGGGTTTGTGATAGGGTCACCAATAAGCCCTTTCGACTTGAGGCGGCGTGGCTAACAGATACTCGGTTTGATGATGTTGTGTTGAACACATGGGAGCGAGATTCTCACCCTTGTACTTCCATAAAACTCTTAGAAGAGGCAGCAAAAGAGTTTAACCGATCATTTTTTGGAAATATCTTTCGTAGGAAACGACAATTGCTAGCTCAACTTCAGGGACTTCAAGAAGCAAATCCAGCTCAGCAGCGTACTCATCTGAATTGGTTCAAACAAAGACTCCTTGCTAAACTTAATGATGTTTTACGGCAGGAAGAACTTCTTTAGCTTCAGAAGAGCAGACACCAAAACTTATTGTTCGATGACCGCAATACCAAATTTTTCCATGCTACTACTGTGGTTAGGCGAAGAAGGAACAAAATCGTCAAGTTAAAAGTTAGTGATGGGGATGATTGGTGTTCAGATGTTGCTGCCATTAAACGGTCGATACAGACCTTTTACGAAGATTTGTTCTGTAGGGACGAGGGTACAGGGGAAAGCCAAATTTGTACGATGCACCATCTTTTTGACAGTGAGATCAGTGTTTCTTTGGGGAGACCAGTTACCAGCGAAGAAGTGCAACTGGCTTTAAATGCAATGGGTAACTATAAGGCCTTCAGTCTCGATGATTTTCAACCGATTTTTTTCAAGAAGTACTAGAATGTGGTGGGGCACTCGGTGACAAAAATGGTTCAAGATGAGTTTCGAGTTGGTGATGTTGATGTCCGAGTGGCAAAGGCTTTAGTGGTTCTCATCCCCAAGGACCAAACTCCGGACCGCCTCTCTAAATTTCACCCGATTAATTTGTGCAATGTTACCTACAAGTTAATCACTAAGGTGATGGTTAATAGGCTTCGACCTTTCCTGGATGGCATTGTTCACCCTGCTCACACTAGCTTCATTCCGGGCCGAAGCACTGCGGATAATATTATAGTGGTTCTAGAGTTGATGCACTACATGAGAAAGTCAAAAAGCAAACAAGGGACGATGTTGCTAATAATCAACCTTGAGAAAGCTTATGATAGGCTCAATTGGGATTTCTTGCGTGGTACTCTCCTTAACTTTGTCTTTCCTCTAAATTGTGTTAATTTGATAATGAAGTGTATTAGACATACAAATATTTCTGTCGTCTGGAATGGTGAGAGGCTTCTCCCATTCAAACTGAAGCGGGGTATCCAATAGGGAGACCCTCTGTCACCATATTTTTTTGTCTTGTGTATAGAGAAGCTTGCTACTTTGATAAATAAGGCAGTGTCGGAGAGGAGATGGAAGTTGGTTTCATGTTCTAGAGGTGGGCCGCATATTTCTCGCTTATTTTTTGCGGATGACATACTCCGGGTCAAGCCCATCTAATTCGTGATGTGTTGGATTGTTTTTGTACTGCCTCCGGCATGCGGGTTCGTGCCTCTAAATCTAAAGTCTTTTTTTATACTGGTACTGCCTGGCACTCGCGAGTTGTTATTGAAGGTATGCTTGGGATTAAAGGAACCACTGCTATGAGTAAGTATTTGGGTTTTCTTCTTGGTAATGGTGCTTAGTGGAAAGGGCAATTCGATGTCATCTGTCAGAAGGTTCGGAATAAATTGAGCTCTTAGAAATCTAAACTTTTGAATTTTGCCTTGCAACTTACACTAGCCAAGGCTACGCTCAATACCATCCCAGTTTATTGGATGCAAACTACTTGGTTACCGAGGCGCATATGTGATACTTTGGATGCTTACACCAGAAAATTTATTTGGAGCTCCAAGGGCAATGCGTTGGGGTTACATTTGGTGGCTTGGAAGACTGTGTTACTTCCGAAACAACTTGGCGGTTTAGGCTTGAGAGATTGTCGCACTATGTCTACTGCTATGCTTGGTAAGCTTTTGTGGGCATTGTTAGATAACTCTGAGGCCCTTTGGGCCAAAGTTCTTACTTCCAAATAATTAAGAGGGAGGGATCTAATGAATTTGCAAAAGTGTAGTGGAGGATCGCTAGTTTGGCGTGCTATCGTCAAAGCGATGGGTGAGCGTTATGGGGGTTTTCATTATCAAATAGGTGATGGATCATCCATCTCTTTCTGGCATGATGTGTGGCAGGGTTCGGTGAGATTGAAAGAGCTAGTCGGTTTGGTTCATGAGGAGGATGAGGATTACATGGTGTCTGATTTGTTAGATTCGCGCGGTAATTGGTGTTTGGATCAGCTTAAGACGACTGTCCCGAATGAAATTCGTAATTCTCTCCCCAAAGTTTATAGGCCGCAGTTGGGGTTCAAGTCGGATTGTGTTGCTTGGGAAGGGGTTGCCGATGGGACTTATACTGTAAAAAGTGACTTTCAATGGCTATTTCAAGAATTGAGTCTAATTAATATTGCACAATCAGGGTCTACTTGGAATTGGATTTGGAAAATCCGAGGTCCGGAGAAGCTTAAAATGATGGTGTGGCTTTTGTGGCATGGCATATTACATACTCAATCGTTGAGGTACCGGATACATTTATCAACTACTGACAGTTGCCAGAGGTGCCATCAGGAACCGGAGACGATGGAATATGTTCTGCGGTCTTGTCCCAAAGTCCACATACTTTGGGAGTTTGTGTTTGGTTCAGGTAACTTTCCAGCCTTCTTTTCTCTTAATTTTCGGGAAATGGCTTTACTCCTTTCTTACTACATCTTCACGTCTTGGGTCGGTTAATTGGGATATTAAATTTGGAACATGTATTTGAGCTTTTTGGAGGTTACGTAATCAGGAGGTGATTGATGGTAAAATTTTAGATCTTCATGCTCAACTGATATGGACTTGGCAAGTTATTCAGGACTTTGGTTGTTGTTTTGCTTTGGGCCCTACTATTGCTAATACGACGGTCCAATGGGTGAAGTGGGTGCCTCCAAATGAGGGTTTTGTGGCTCTGAACGTTGATGGAAGTGCTATTGGCAATCCGGATCCAACGGGTATTGGCGACGTCTTTCGAAATGAGCAAGGAGCTTGGTTGCTTGGTTTTTCAGAATCAATTGGGTTTAGGTCGAATATGGAGGCCGAACTTTTAGCTATCAAAAGAGGTTTGACTTTAGCTTGGGATAATCGCTTTCGGAAAATTGCTCTATGGTCAGATTCTACGGAAGATTTACGACTATTGGAAGGAAGGGAGTGGGTGACACACTGTCATGCCAATATTATCTATGACATCAAAATTTTGTTGCAACAAGATTGGTGTGTGAAAATGGCCCATTTGCTCCGTGACGGGAATTCAGTTGTCGATCATCTAGCCAAGCTCGATGGGCGTTCTTTGACTATTGACAATCGTTTGCTGGAATTGCCAGCAACTTCTGTTTCTCTTCTGCTACTGAACGATACAGCTAGCACCCTGTATTTACGGGGTTAAGTTTTTTTTTACTGCTTCCTTTTTGTTTCCTCTGTACCAAAAAAAAGAAATGATCACAACTCGAATTTCAGAATTAAATTAAGACTAATTTAATTTTAAAAGAAAAACTTTGATGGGTTAGATTATTATTGTCCTTCATATAAATACAATATGCACTTTGATTAAGAAATATGTATATGAAAAATCCTAAATTACATATATGAATTATAAAAATAATTAAATTTGAAAGAATTGCTCCCAATCTAAGTTTTGTATTACTTTTAAGATTGAATAAATGAATATGAAATCCTTTAATTACATAAGAAAAATATATGGGATTAAAATAATTGAATAATAAACTTTTATTGCAAATTAAGAAAATAAATAATTAAATTCACTCAATCATAAGTCCAGTACACTTATGTAAGATGATTGTAAATTGCACTCATTGACGTTTCGCCAGATGACGTTGACAGGACCCATTTGCAGGGCTCATGGGGTCACATTTTCTTCACTTTCAAGGAATTAGTTGTCCAAAGGATAGTTCGCGCGTGGCGCATAACTTGTCTCAATTTCACTAAGTTTTGAATCGCGAAATTTCCTCGAAAGCAATTCTTCCCCACCTTTCCCTATTCTTCCATTTATTAGTGCATCCTTATTCCTCCAACTGACTTGACTTTTAAAGATAATGGCTCACAAGTGTTTATCACATCGAAAAGGACCAGAATTTTCTTTCCTTGTCCGCCATTTTGGATTTTGGATTTTGATTTTTGAGGTTGCTGTTTGTTTCTATCATCTTTATCGATTTTCCTACCAACAGCTTCACATGTCACTAACGGAATATATAAATAAAATATACATAGGTCTCTGTAGACCAACAAGATAAATCTTTTTTAGTCATAAAGTAAGGTCAGGTTAACTCTATCTCTAATTTGGTTAATTAGTTGATGTGTACTTTAATTAATTATATTTTACCACTGTCACGCCTATAACTCATTATTCAGAAATAATTTTTATTCTTTCTAAACTCTCATCTTTGGAGAATATTAATAATCTAAAAGTCTAATATTAGAATACTGTTCCTGTAATCATAATATATAATCAACCACTCGTTTTTTATTTTTTTTTCCATTAAACCATTCCTAAACTTATCAAATTTTTTATTTTTTGTCCATTAAACCATTCCTAAACTTATCAACGAAGCATTCTGTGAATGTTAATTTCGATGCTCTTCTATAATTATTTTTACATTATTCAACACAATCATCCTATTAAAGCTGATTTTTTAATTAAAATTTCTATTAACTAATTTTATCAAGCAACACGAGAATTTATGAATTAAACTTAGAATACAAACTTCCTTTTGTAAAATTATACCTATATTTTCCCTTGCGCTAAAATATCAATGGCGTGAGCCTTCAAAGTCAATGACTATAATAGAACTCTCAAACTTCCTTTTGTAAAATTATACCTATATTTTCCCTTGCGCTAAAATATCAATGGCGTGAGCCTTCAAAGTCAATGACTATAATAGAACTCTCTGGAGAATCTATCGCTGTTCAAATTTAAAGAAATGTCAATGACCTCAATTATGGACATAGAAGACGTACGCCTTATAATAATCGATAAGATGCTTTTTCACTCGTCATTGCCTAAGCCTTGCAAATGCAAACGCATATATAGGTAACTTGACATGGGTATTTTTCGCTCTTTCCCCGCAAACGTGTAGAAATGGCTCGTTTCGACATCGTGGATCTTGACGATAATAAACGTTCAGCTTAAAAATCGCAGCCCTTGATCAACTGGTAGATGATACACACCATCCACTAGCCAGAAAGGGACCAAATACCTAAAGCCAACAAAGGGATAAACATGACACTAAAAGTATCAAATTACCTTTGCATGTTACATCACACGGTGTGACAAAAATAACACTTCATCACAAGTTTCTAAAAACATTTGTCTTTGTTAGGTGAGTATGATTTGTAGGCTTAGCTGTAACTTAACTTCCGAGTTCTTGTGGGTGTAAATTTTTTGTTGTTGTAGTTTTTGTAATCAATGAACAAAAATTGAACCGGCTTACTTAGATTAATTATGAAAATCTTGTGGTTGGGTTGGTCATGCTAGGCCCGGTCTAAGGCCCATGCATCGACAGTCCATTCGCAGTTGGTAATCTCCCATGCATACGTAAAGACCTAAACCTAGCAACTATTCTGTATATAAGGTACTATTTCACCATGATACAGGTACGAGATTACAACCCTAATTTTCTCTATTCTTAGCAACCAAAACCCTCTCAAAAAGACTAACTTGAGCGTCGGAGGGGCCTACCGGCATTCAACCCCCGACGTGCCTTATTTGTTTTACAGGTGTCCTTTAGCTGAAGTCAGTTAGGATCATGGATCCAAGCAGCAACGTCCAACCCCATCAAGTTCAGGCAGAACCACTATGAATGATGCAGCTAACTAAGTCATTTAATCCTAATAAACTAATTTTTAAAAGTTTCATAATATTGAATTTAAGGTTAGAATATTATTATAAAATTAAAAAATATAGAAACAACTTTTTTATAAAATATAAAGGAAAATCCTTCGACTTTGGAAAAATGGAACCTTGTTTCTTTCTCTTTTTTTTATGTATAGAAAATATTAGACAAACGTTTTGCACATTTTCGTTTACAAAAATTAGTTATTTTTCATTTAAAAAAAAAGCCTTGTAAGAACTCAAGCCAAATGAGCTCGATTAGGAATTATCTCAACTAAACAAGTACCTATGTGGCCCATCAGTTGTGCCCAAATCCAAAACTAAGACTGAACAGACCCAGTAACAATTAACCCAATGAAACTCTTGTTATTTGGATCCTATCCAGTCCATATATCTCTTTGGTTTATTCATTACGAGTGTCAGTGAGGTCAACGTCGTTTACGCTTTGATGTCGCGCATCATAAGACATGGAAGAAGTAAAAGGTTTTAGTTACTATTGAATGAGAGACGAAATAGCTTTGCCAGTTTATGCAGAAAAGGGAAGAAGAAAACATTAATTCTAATAAGCTAAATAGATGTGGGAGGAAGGCCTAAAGCGGGTGGTACTAATTAGCCACCTCTGCTTTCCAAGGCTGCTTCTCTCATGTAGACGACGACGACTACTGCTACTGGTACGTACATATGCAAATTTCCAATCGGAAAAAGGTTAAATTTAAATACTAAAATTGGCCTCCTTCAAAAGTCTGCCCAAATTGCCAACCAGCAGGAACCACGTTATAGCTTGTCACAGTTCTACCATCGCTGGTGGTAACCTGGAAGGACAAGCTTTGACCATTAAGGTAGGAGTTGCTCTGCCAGTTCTGTCCCCAGTTTCTTGACATGGATTGCCACCCTGTTTTGGACCCTTTGATTGAAACCGAATGCACATCTCCTGCTCCTCCCACATTGGTTATCAAAACCAGGTTGAAGTATGAATGCCCATTTATGGTAAATCTTATTCCTCCTTTCTTCACACAAGTAACTCTGCCATACAACAAATACAAACGCTAATTAGCCTCGTCCATGAAGCTATGTGATTCCAATCTCTTATTTAGAACTGTCATAGCCAATTTGGTAGCTGAGAAACTAACCTTCTGAAGGCTACAGGCACGATTCCGGCACGATATTGAGCAATTTGCAAGAAAGCAGGCTCGGCGAGGTCGAAGTGCTGGAGAGGGGGATTGCACCAGCCACCGTTGTTGTTGGGCAAAGCCAAGTTAGGAGGGCAAAAGTTGGTAGCAGTAACAGTAATGGTCCGAGGGAGGCACCATCTGGGGTCATCGTCGCATCTCATTTCATAACAAGAACCGCAGCTCAAGCCATTGTTGAATAAAGCTGTGCTTAGTGCTGCAGTGTTGGTTCCATAGCCTTGGCTGTACAGATTACCGTATCCACAAGCCCCTCCTGTGAATGCAAATTATTATCAGTTTTTGAAATGCTCTTAACAGTACCATATTAATATTCTCTTGATAGTTCTTCAACCAGTAGAGTATAGAACTTACCCATTGTGCCAGAAGCATCTCCACCACCGTAGAAGGTTGCGTGACCACTCTGCCACCCTCCATAATCACCCAAAATGCCGTTAAAGTGTAGAGAGAATAAGCTGCTAAAGAGAAGTAGAGCTAGAGAAACTGTTGTAGCTGCCATTTAGCTAGTTAGATGAACTAGCAGAGTCTAGAAGGCAAAGACAAGAGGAGGTGTAAGTATAGCTTGTGATGTAGAAGAGTAGCAATAGGAGTAGCAAGTATACGAATATTAAGAGAGCAAAAGTAGGTATATATAGAAGAAAAACACAGTAGGTGAAGGTGAGCTACTAGGAGCCGGCCAAAATAGGACACAGGAGACTTAGCTTTAGTCAGGAAACGAAGCTGCTGCTGCACATGTGGTAGTTCTACGCTAACCTCTAAGCTAAGGGGCAGTGGCTGTGGGCCTCAACCACCCACATGCATCTCTCAACCGCTTCTTTACACCGTTAATTTATATTTTACAAGTGTTCCCTTCATTGTCGCTAGTTTGGTATTTATGTTTCAACTTTCATTTGGTTCTTTGGATAAGTAGAGGAACCAAAGTTATTTAATATATGTTGTCTTAATCTGATATTGTTCTTTCATAAGTATGGAGATTCAATTAGAGTTACAAAAAGAAACTTTGAGTTGATTTACCTTAATCTTTATGTCACATGACATGATGGTTGCATATCAATGTGGTGGACTCCTAATATATGAATGCTCTTGATAGAAAGAGAATAGGAGATAAGTATGTTTTGCTTTTGCACATGCAAAAGAACATCTTGCTTTGAAGAGTGACAAACCAAAAAGGAAAAAGAATGACATATATGGCTGCCTCGTCCCTTCCTTCGTTCTTAGATGATATTGGAGTGACACAGCTGATTAATGAGGCCTCGACGAAGGCATGCACTTCTTGCCAGAAATTGTTTGAGATGATCAATGTTGGATATGAACGTCATTCATGTTATGTATAGAAAATAAAAGTAAAAATAGAATCACTCTGGATCTCTGTATGAAACTACCACCGAAAAGCCTTGAGATTTGGATAATATGGGGAAACATGAAGAGTGATGTGCCGTGTGCTCATAGAAAGAAAAGGGAGGAGGGTTCACATGGGAATGAGGCTGACCATGATTAAAGAAGCTTGAGGTTGACATGCATGCAAAATTGGGCGTTTACTTAAGTTCATACATTTATGATATGATCAGCTTCCTAAAAATCCCTTCTTTTCTTTCTCGACTCTTTTTTTTTTTCATTTATCTTTATAGGTTTCTTCGACGACCTTCACTTTTCCTGTTTCGTCCATTAAGTGAACCTTACAGCTTGTCTTTTACTTTTCTCTACATTTGGTGAATCTATTTTATTGCTCGACGTTTACTTTTCTCTACATTTGGTGGACTCCTTCGAGTTGATTAATATTCTCTCTGATTCCTACGCTACTTTGATAGAGAGTTCTTTTTTGGTGACACGTATCCACCATCTGATGAGCCGGGAGTGGACGACTCAACTTCAGCATGTGTATCGGGAAGAGAACCAGTGTGCAGATTTTCTCGCCCGTCAAGCTGGCCGGTTGCTTCCGGGCTGTCATATCCTACAGGAGCCCCCTTTTGGAGTTCGTAACCTCATCTGGGGCAATGCGCTCGGCGCTATGTTTCCGCGCTCGGCGCTATGTTTCCGCGCCCTTTGATTTAGCTTGTAATTTCCCTTGTGAACAAAAAAAGACATCATATAGAACACATTGCTTCTCATTAATTATTTTTTAAATGAAACTAAAAGTACCTGAATGTGATCTCAGTAATACCGAACTGTTTAATTCTTACATGACATTCCTTTTTACAAGTCAGGTTTCATAATAAATCAGAAGTTAGCATGAGATATGTAGGGATTAATATGATTCCTAATTAACCAAAAGAAATTAAGATACGTTGGAGCACTAAAATAAAGATTTGTTAGGAAACGTAATACGCCCTTTGGTTGGGTCGGCTGGACCGGCTTTTACCGGCCCAACCCCGGGCCTGGATATCGATGGCCCAACGATCATAGCCCATTCGGTCCATTGGATGATAGACTCCCATGCAAACACTACAACTCACGTAAAGACCTAAACCTAACAGCAATCCCAGGTATATAAGGTATTATTCTACCGTAATTCAGGTATGACAAT
>JANIPN010000218.1:9557927-9587220 GCA_027478595.1 Erythroxylum anguifugum
GTGGTCTCTTATCGTAGGATATGTACCGGAATGACCTACGGGCGTCCCGGTGGGTACTCTATGGTAAGGGGGCGCTATACATCCTTGCTAATAAAAGCTGTACTGTAACTATGAAAGATAGCCTAAACCAATTTGAAAGGAACCAGGTTTAGAATCTGGTACCCTATCCACAAAACAAATCAGTCTTTGGAACTCGTTGGATATTTAGAAACAAACTTGACGAAAATGGTAAGGTGTTAAGAAATAAAGTTAGACTTAAAGGCTATAACCAACAGGAAGATATTAATAAGAGCCTTCTATAGTATTACTTCAAGGGCTCATATCAATTCAGAAAGGGAAGAGTAACCTTGTCCAAAAGGTGCAGTTGCTAAACGATGTAATTTTATGTTTTAAAAACACACGCGCAGTACTATTAGTTTTCAGTACACTACTGACAAAAGATACGAAAAGCGATCACACCTCTGGGAACGTGTGTGATCTTTCATCTTTACATAAAACCCACTCTTAGAAATTGTTTGGCATATCTCGAAACAATTCCTTCCTTTGACTTATCTTCGTCATTCCTTAAAGCTCCTTCTCTCTCACTGCAATCGAACTCTTCCTTTCTTAATTTTTTCAAAACAAAAATTTCCAACGTCTTTCTTTGAAATGGCACGAACAAAACCCAAAGCTCAAAAGAAACCAAACAAACCCACTTCGAGCCATGGCAAAACATTACGCCATGAAGAAGAGCCTGAATCTTTTGTTCCGGATTCTTCCATGTCACCCACACCAGAAGCACCAAGGACTCATACTGAACTCATTGCTTCCTCTTTAATAAAAAGGTCCCATTTTTAGAAAATCCAAATAAAAGAATCCCTTACACATGTATGAAAGAAAGAAGAAGAATGTGCCACCATCGTCGTTATTGGAAAAGAAGACTTCCAATTCATCTACCCAACATCATGAATTAAAGACTAAACAAAGATATGACTCTCAAAATAAGTATGATGAAGAAAGCCTTGACTCTGGCGAATTAAACCCTAGTTCATCAGAAGAAGAAGAAGAATAAGAGGACTCTTTAGGTGAAGAGGAGCCTACTCGAGTAGAGAAAGCTTTCTACTAAAAGGGAGTTGCCTATCTTATCGGAGAAAGTAAGTACCCTCTCTCATTCTCCAACTACAAGATTTTATTCTCCATTGTTCACGCCTTCACCTTTATTACCACTAATACGCAAGCTGACTCCAACTCCTCAAATTTCTTGACCATGATCGTCATTAACTCCTTAACCTGGTCTAGTTGTTCCAAATTTTTTTGAAGATCGATGGATTATCTCTAATGATGATTATGAAGAGGAAGTTGTTCACTTGGTCAGAAGTCCACGAACCAGAAGCAATATCTTTACAATGCAGACTGAGAGCCTTTGGATGAAAAAGAAAAGAACTTTAACCTCGATGATGAATCGAGGCAAGCATAAACGCCACAAAAAAGAAGAAGAGGGAAGACACCTATTGTTGAAGAGCCCAAAGAGAATCCTATTACTCAGGAGGAATCTCTCATCGAAGAAATCCCCTAGGCTCCTACAAAAGATCCAAGAAAAATAACATTTATGTATAAGAGAAAGGAGAGCCCACAACACCTCCTAAAACCTTTCGATCACTGGAAGCTGAAGCAAGATATAAAATGCACTACAAGAAACAAAAGGTGGTTCCTAGGCATATTATGCCTCCTTTCTTATTCTATGATATTGTTATTGATATCTTTGCCTACTTCCTTTCAAAAGGTTGACCTAATTTCCTTACCTTGAATGAAACTGCGTGTGATGAGCTGGTGAGATCTTTTTACACTTATATGAGAAAAGATATTATTGATGGAAAATTGGCGATTGTCTTATGGGTTTGTGAGTGTGAGATTTTGATAACAGAAGAGATATTGGGAAATTTACTAGACATGGCCCCTATTGGTCGCATTGATTTTCCCTGTCACAAATGGGATATTGCTGACTAGGACCTAACAGAAGTTGTTAGATCCATCTGTCATCATATTGAAAATACCTAAGATGGAAGACCTTGGTGTAGACAGTTGGATCTTCTATAAAGATGCCTTGCATCGCTTTCTGCCACATCAATTTTCCCACAGAGCAGCTCTGTTGAAGGATGTAGTCTCCTAGACACCTATGTTATCTACAATCTACTCAAAAGTAATCGAATGAATATGCCTGCTATGATTATTTGATTTATGTTAGATAAAGGGAGTCATAAGAACACCAATGGGTGTTTGCCTTATGGGATGTTTTTGATGAAAATGCTTGCCCATTATGGTGTTTCGTTTGACAATTTGGAATGGTATGAGCCTGTTAAATTCCATTCTTCCATTCCTTTCAATTTGGATACAAGCTAAAAGACAATGTCTGGGTGGACAAGAAGACATTACGAGTTACAGAGGTCATAGGACCTTCTCAAGAGTGCCAGAATCCCATTACCTCTAAAGATGCCAACACACTTATGTTTCAACAACAACTGCGAGACATCAGGTTCATTCAAGACCAAATGCATGCTACAATGGCCCACATGCAGGGACAAATCAATGACATATAGATCTTACTTCAGACCCTCGTTGACACTCTTAAGGAATGTTTTCCTTGAAAACTATTTTTTTATCTTTCATATTTTGTGAATTTTTAATCTTGAATTTTTCGTGATGGCCTGAATATTGGTATTGATGACTTTGTTTGCATGTTTAGTCTTGTTTATAGTTTATGGTGACTAATTTTTACCTATGAATATTTGTGCTACACTGTCTCTTTTATGATTACATGATTCTTCTACTGGATTAATTTCTTTCCCTTATTTTTGATAATGACAAAGAGGGAGAGTAAAGAGGAGATGATAGATGATATATTTTGCTAATTTTGAAATGCTTTTATGTTTTGAAATTTGTTAATATGATAGGGACTTGATATAGGGCTTGATATTCATATGTTTAACTATATGCTTGCATCTAAGTTTCTTAATGGTAGTAGAGGCTCCTTCTAATCATGGTTGTGAGTAAGGACATATATAGATTACAGGTACTTTTCGAAAACCTTCACAGTTACTCAAATCTTTGGAAAATATATCTGCTATTGCTTGTCATCATAAAAAGGGGGAGATTATTAGCTCAAGAATTTTATTTTAATGATTTTGATGATAACTGTTGGCCCCCGAATTATTGAAATTCAAGTTTGGGCTTTTCCCAAATTCGGTTCAGAAAGAGGAACGATGTATAGTTTTAATGTTTGTCCTGGTGGGGGCATGTCACCCTTGTGGGATACGCGTTCAGATAACACTTAGGACGTCGAGTCTGTTACTCACGAGGATGGGGTGTCCAACAATAACAATCAATAATTTCAAATTTCAAATATTCAGATTTATCTAACTAGATTATCTCATTTATTCAGAAAGATAACGATATAAAAAATGTTATATAATTTAGTTATCTGTTTGAAATAACAACATAAAGATTTAACAATTCCTATTTTGAAGGAACCATCTTAACAGCCTTATTTGAAAAATCAGAATCGATTCCAAAAAATCTAGAATGGATAATCCCTGTCATCTCTGTACGGACGAAGGAACCTGCTATTCACCTAATCCGATGGTTGGCTTTGAGACACAATCAAAAGATTATCCAAACAACTAGATATTTGAAGATATTGTCAAAGATAGTGAGTAAGACGTTTTAAC
Source organism: Erythroxylum anguifugum (assembly GCA_027478595.1). Lineage (NCBI taxonomy): Eukaryota > Viridiplantae > Streptophyta > Magnoliopsida > Malpighiales > Erythroxylaceae > Erythroxylum > Erythroxylum anguifugum. The sequence goes on from JANIPN010000218.1 coordinate 9,561,632, forward strand.
AAATTCAAAGCCGATTCAGTCAGTTAGTCCATGATAAAATTGAAGCAACGACTAGTAAAAGGAAATTCCTATTTAAGGGAGAACTACTGCATTCAATTATTCACTAGATTTTTTGAAATACATCAGTAGTATCAATACTCTCAAAAGTTATACTCTCTGTGCTTTAGAAAGTAAAAACACTCTATTAAGAAAGATCATTATTCATTAAAGCTTATATTGAGCATATCTCACTTTTATTTATTGAGAACTTGTAAAAGCTGGTCAAATACTACTAGTGTGAAATATTAAAGAACCTTATAAAAGATGTACTTATGAGTTTGGAGAGGCTCGTCAAATTACTACTTGGAGATTTTTAGTAAAATACTCAAGTTGAATACTTGGAGACTGGACGTAGACTTGGTTATAATTAAACCGAACCAATATAAATTGGTTGTGTCATTCTTTCTCTTCCCTTAGCTTTTAAATTTCCACGTTATAGCTTTTAAATTTCTACGTTATAGTTATTGTTGTTTTCAAATTGCAAGAGACTCCTTTTATTTTAAATTTTAACAGTCATCTATCGTTTATACAAATTGATAGTAATTTATAAAAATTTTCAAGTCACACACAATTCATCCCCTCTTGTGTATGTTTACTTTATCAGGACAATATTGCTAGGTGGTACTTTTCCACCTAGATATGTCATGGTTTAGTATATGATTCTAGAGTTGGCAACACACTACACTTATTTGTTGAATGAAACCTCGATCATTGAGAACAGAGACTCAATCAGTGCATGAGTCAGATTCTATATATGCTTGCCAAGTTACTTATTCTTTTTTACCTTTAAAAAAAAAAAGAGGAAAGGAGATAAAAGTTTAGAGTTTTGTCATATAGTTTTTTTTTTAAAGAGTTTTGTCATATAGTTGAATAGCACTATGCAAATAATTATATATTGTCAACTAATTAACCAACAATCCTAAACGGCATTGCTTCTTAAATTGTCGAAGTGAGCAAAGGGATTAGCTATGCTTTTTATTTTGCAGCCAATAATTAAGAAAATAATACTCATCAAAGAGTGAAGCTTTGTGTACACATATAATATTTCAATCTATGTACCATGATATATATATATGTATATATATATATATGTTTGTATGTATAGTAGACGTCCTATAAGATGATCGTTTGTATAGGAGACTTTGAGCATTATCTTGGGTTATCTAGTCAAAGTTCAATACACCCATTGGTCTATAATGGTGTGCGGTTTTTTTTTTAAGTTTTATATTTATGAAATTTAGTAATCAATACGCAACTATTTTTTTTAAGGGAAGAAAGTCAGTTAAAACCCCACACATATATCCTTTAAGAAGATAATAAAACATCCCCAAGCAGGAAACTGCAAAAGGTAATTCCTAAACTAAAGAATGCCGCATAAATAGCTAACCAATCCGTGCAACGATTTTTTTTACAAAAGACATGTCGAATGCAAACCGTCCAGGATCGTGCTAATAATACTTGAATAGCTTGGGTGAGTGAAGTATTATATATTCTACTTGAAGAGGAAAGAATGTTGATGACCTCCAAATAATCGACTTCTAATTCAAGTCTCCGATAGCCCATGTCCCATGCCATAGTCAAACCCGAATAGACCTCCTCGTAATTCAGCATACAAGGGGAAACAAACAAGTAATTTCTTCTTTAAATACATGACAAGAAGTCGACGTACACGTTAGGAGTAGGCAACTTCATGTCGGTCCTACCATGTTACGAGCACATGCGAAGCTCCGGCTTTCATTGCCTGTAATATCCTCTTTTTGCAAGTATTATTCAATGTATCCGTTCTTTAACTTTGGAAGCATTAACCCATATGAAGGAATTTAATATTGGTTTCTATATCTGCAAAGTTTAATGTTTGTAATGTATCCCGAAAAGATAAAAAATGACTTGCGGAGATGTACAAAACATATGGTCTAGTAGCTGGTTTGTTGCTGAAACTACGATGGAGGTTGGAGAACATTCATTCAAACCTATTGTTCCTACCCTTTTCAATTTTTGGCTTAAATTAAAGATGTTGTTCCCTTGCCTGCAACTTCAGGATTCATGTCCAACTGTTACGAAGAATTAAGAACATAGTGTTGTTCTGAGGATCTTCTTTATATTGGCATTTTGTGAAGATTTGCTTGGTATATAGGATGAACAACCAAATAAGTTATGTATTATCGATGCAACAATTAATACAGCGCTAGCAGAGAGGAACGTCAGCTTGTATTTATTCTTTTATTTAACTGAATTTTTTGGACATTCCCCAAATTCTGGGAGAGTTTGATACAAGTTTGTTGGGTCTGTTAACAAGGATATTCCCTGATTGCTAGCTATGTAATAGTTATATAAACTACCCTGTATTCATTATGCACATAGAGAAAATAAGAAGAGAGCTTCATTTCTTTGCACTTAATAAAATAATCTCTGGAATATCAAAACGTTTCAAAGGATGGAGGGAAGGGAAGGATCATCATTCTCATCATCAAAAGCTTGAGCTTCCATGCACCTCTCCTGAGTGAACAATTAGTTTATACGTTCCTGATAATCGTTGAATTACTTGCATAAAGCTGGACGCAACTGAGTTTTCTAGCTATTTGTTTTTGTCGACAAAACTCTCTCTTTTGGAAGAACAACTGTTCAATGACTAGCTCAGCACAGGAACTCATTTTGTCTTTTAACACCATTCACAAATTAACATCTAACATCAGAAATTTTCAACGAGTTGTCTATTAACAGACTAATTTCATGTTTTTTCATCAGATTACTTTCCAGACAGCATATATCAACCCATATGTATAACATTTATGAGAGTTTGTCAGGTTCTGATGGTAGATGCACCAGTTTTAGTTTGCTAAGTGCCATGGAAAGAGACCAATTAATGGGCGATGTCCTCTACCATCCAGACCACATGTGAAACTTCCTCACGCGTACAGGCATTTTCCCAAGCACATGTCCACATTTTTAGTTGTAATATATAGGAATAGATTTGGCTCTGAAGCCCCAATAACATATGACTCCGACATCTTAAATAAAGGGATGTGCTTTGATCAAGACCAGCAGATAAAACAGGAACAAGAACAAAGAAAAAGACTTGGCTCTTTCTGGCCTGCGACCAAACCAAGTAATGCCAACAGAACAGATAACATCAAAGCATGAAACCTTTCAGCCATTGAACGCGATTAACTTCTTTTGTACTTTGAAGTAACGTTTTTTGCAAGTGTAGGGTAAGGAACGGAACTGGGGAACAAAACAAAAGGACCGAAAAGGCAGTCTCAGGAAACTCGTGGAACTAATTGTATCCACAAACATATAGGATGCATTGCAGGGCTTATGTAAGGTTCTGATGGTGAGATATATGGTATGGTGTTTCCTGTTTCTCCATGTTCATGGGGTCCAGATTATTGAAAGAAGGGCGTCACGAAGGATCTGTTATTAGGCCCACCTGTATCATAACTCATAAGGGAGTGCAATATATATGTCATCAGATTAAGATACTCAATACTGAAAGACTGCCTTCTTTTTTCAGATTTCAGGTAGGACAAAGCGGAAACATGGTGACAAAGAGGAAGCCTTAATGGGCCCACCTGAGCTTGCGTAGGGGTAAGAATAACAGCTCGAGCTATGAGAGCCTAACCCCACCATGTGCAATATCTTTAATGTTTGATGGACGGCGTGGTGAGAATGGGTTCTAGTTATACTGAACTTCAAACGGATGTAATCATACTGTCGTAACATTATACAAAATAAAAATATTTAATAGAATGAGTTTATTTATCAAAACATTAAAAAAGATATTACAACAAAGTGCAAAGTTGCGTTAATTTTTATCACAAAGGTAAGTATTTGCGGCGTGGGGGATACATTGTTATCAGAGGTTTTCTTCACTCTCCTTTCAGCGAGACACCTGCTTTAATTAATCATTTTGTAGTAGAAGCGATAATCATATCTGAGGTCTTTTCTTCTTTTTTTTCAAAAATATAACTTTTTATTTTCCACGGCAAAACAGAATAAGGAGAAAGAAAGAAAGAAAGAAGGGATCTTTAAATTGGTTTGGACGTCGGGGAAATTCCCATACAGAACATGAAGAAAATAAAATCATGCAAGTGCTTATCATGAGCCTGATGGCATCAACCTAAAATAAATACCAGAAAGGACAGCACAAACTCTAACTCTTATAGAAGTTCAATTACACCAGTCAGTCAACATGGGTCATTGTGTAATGTATGAACAATCATAATTTTAATCTTCAAAGACACAGAATTATCTGCTTGTTTGATAATTTTCTGCATGATTTACACAATCTTTATAATGTTGAAATCACTTTCAAGTATTTGTGTTTAGGTTAGTGCTCATGTGCTTTCATTATCTTTTTTCAAATATGCTTTACAGTTTTAATTTGTAAAACATGAATTAATTAACTTACACACTATGAGACTAGTACTCCCAAATATAATCATTAATCCACAGACACATGTAAGAATAATAATTTTGGTCTAACTTAAGCATAATAAATTTAAGTTGATTGAGATTCTAGCCATTTCAACAGTTTGTTAAAACTTAACAAACTCAATTATATTTTTATCAAAATAACACGACTCAATTATATATTTTTTTAACTTTTTTAGCTCAATTAGGTTGAGCACTGGTTGTTTGGGCCCAAAAAATCAGGCTGCGCCTAGCCTAGCCCCATCGCTATACACACCGCTGCCAATAGAAACTAACCAAATAAAAATGTACAAGTTGCAGTGAAAGTGCCCATCCTTTAGCGCCGGCGCAGCCCAATACTGAAACCCCAACAAGAATTAGCACGAACATGTCCTCCGGACACAGTCTTTGATGGTAATCAATTACACTTCTGAAAATCAGAAGGTCCTTTCGGAGACCTATAAAAACTCGTAACATCAAATTTATGATTTATATGTAATGCTACAGGAAGTAGTTGCGTTTTAATGCCATATTCTGCTCCCCTTTCGCTCTCAGCCCTTTAAACATTTACGTGAAAACATAAAGAATGAATTTTCCTTTGTATTACTGTTTTCCCTTTTCATCTCCTAATAATGCCTGCGATTTTCATCCTGCCGCTAAAACTGATGCATTCAATGGGTGCAAAAGAGTAACTTGGAATTGTGTGAAGCATTCAAGCAGTTGATGCAAACAGATTTAGCAGAGGCTGGTATAATAGTTGCATGATATCTTGAAGGCTCTGAGATCTTTGATGGCCTGTTCATACTCTGCACGCGTTTCCGTTTCTTTCAACTCAAAACTGCAACCCCATACCCTAACACAGAGCCTCCTGCACTTAGGAGATGATTGCTGCAGATACGTCTTATACCAGTTGATAACATCCTCTTTTCTAATGCTTTTCAACTCTTCCGCTTCTTTCTCCGAGAAGTCAAACATATATCTGAAAAGATGAAGAGCAATCTTGGTTTACAATTAGAAAAAAGCACAGTAAACGTGCCACTGATGTAGACCCATTAGTGACACATTTTATAGGTCCTTGTATGGGAATTTGCAATCAAGAAATGCATTAAAAGCTTAAATAGACAGTTGATTTGATTCAAGAGATTGTGAAGCATCATCACAACTTGATGTCAAGTAACAATGCGCTAAAAGATCATGTGAACTTTGGAATTCTTATCTTCATTAATAATCTATTAGGGTATGGCACAGAAAAGAAAAGCTGCGACATGATAGAAGCATAAAGTAGCAATATAGTGCATTTCTCTATTAGCTATCGAAAAGAATGGCCAGGTGGTTGCAATCTGACCAAATGGTTTGGTCCACTATAAGATACCTTTTATCAGTTATCTGATTCCAGAGCCGATTTGTTTCATATTGAAGGGAAGGATCTTTCTCCAGAAGCTTAGCTTCTAACCCACCCCTGTAGTCCTCGAAGGATGTATCATCAAGAGCTTTCTGAAACACAAACAAATACTTTAGACACAAATATCAGCAATATTACCATTAGAATCTGTGTAAATAAGTTAAATTTGTTAGTAATGCCTCTCTAAATTTAAAGTATAGATTTATGCAACAAGCTCCTCTTGTCAGGAAGTCAGTAATATAAACGAATTCATCATTGTTTTAACAAGCATACAAGTGCCCATTGTGATTAACAGGGTATCTCGTCAACTGAAAATGTGCAAGCCATTCAGCTGAGTATCTGAGCCATAATTTGATTCAAAAAAACACGATAATCATTTATTAGTGACAACATGGTGAGTATAGATGACAAAGCAATGAATATAAAGAACACAAAATGCAGCAAGCTCCTCTGGCCAGGAAGTCAGCAATATAAACGAATTCATCATTGTTTCTTTTTTTTTTTTGGAAGAACACAAATTCATCATTGTTTTAACAAGCACACAAGTGCCTTTTGTGATTAACAGGGTATCTCGTCAACTGAAAATGTGCAAGCCATTCAGCTGAGTATCTGAGCTATCATTTGATTCAAACAAACACGATAATCATTTATTAGTGACAACATGGTGAGTATAGATGACAAACCAATGAATATAAAGAATACAAAATGCAGCAATATTTAGAAGCAGAAAAATTGGATGCTTACCAACAACTCTTCAATTCCATTTATGAAATTTTCAACTCTTCCTTGTAGGTAAACTGGGTCGTACTTGGAAGATTGAACACAGAAACAAAATCCATAGACCCGATATGTTACCCTTGGACTACATTCAACAATATAACCAAGTTGCTCCTTTGTCCTGCAATCCAAAATAAAACAAAGAATTTGAAGAAATGACAAAAGATCAGAAGTCCATGACATCACATGTAAAGCAATATTTTATGACATAAAATTGCTATCTTTAGGTCATCTCAAAATTCCTCGTGCCTGTCCAACATATGCATTAAGGACCTTTGATTATAAGTCTCATGAGAAGGAAAAGAGATTCAATCGACAGGCCCAGAACAAGAGTAATACCAGGCCTAAACCTAAAAAGAATGATTCATATTGGTTAACAATTACATGCTTTTCCTAAAAAGGCAGCATGCATCCTAACCAAGGAAGCACAAAACAAAACCAACCAAAGTTTGCATTTGCCAGTCACCTGAGCTCATTAAAAAGTGGCTCTTCCACAATTTCATCAAAAAGATCTATCAAGGCCTTCAATTTTACTGATTCTAACCCCACTTCTGGCTCAACTTGGAAGTAAAGCTACAATGGACAGCGGGGAAAGCAAACCCTTGTCAACCAAATAAGCAACACAAACAGTCTGTATATTTTACACGCGTACCCAGAAAACTTGATTAATTTTCAGATACCTCAACCACAGAGTTTGTTTCACACTTATTCTTCACTTTGACATCTCTGACTAGGTTCGCACCATATGGAAGACATATCACCTGCTCTTCATGCCTCATATTCAATGGGAGTGGTTGAGCAGATAGATTGTTTTTCAATAAATTTGATATGTTGAAGGCTTCATCTTCCAACAGATTGCCATGGCAAAGACCTTCAATAAAGAGCTGTACAAATTGTGTAATGAAGTGAATTTCTGCTCTAAAGGACAAATACAATTTCCATGACATCCAATATATACCTGGGAACGAAGTATGGGAATGAATGCCTTTAAATCATTGAGTGACAAGTCACTTAGAACATGTAGTTTCTCCTCTACATCATAGAAACTCTTGCACAGAACTTGAATTCTCAAGTAAGATGAATGATTCAAGGGCCTCATATTCAAATTCTTTAAATTTCTTATCATCTCCTCTTTAATAACCTGTTACATGGAGTGTTGTTTTAAAACAGACAGGTGGTAGAATTAATTAATAGTCTAACCACAAGCACAATATTGAACTTGAGACAGATATAATGCTGATAATTTAAGATGCAAATAAGAGTTTTAGAAAATAGTAACACAAGAGACAAACATTATAACTACCTCAAATCGATCGTAGCTTGGCAGAAACATCTTGGCAATCACCAAAATCTTAGACAAGAGAACTGAGATCTTATCATTGAAACCATAAATCTTCAGCTCTAGCTTATCACTTACAATAGTTACAGATGCATCCAACTTGGCAACGCAAGCCTGTGGGTATGAGATTAAAATATATAAAATACCAGATGTAACCATTAATTCAGGAACTAATAGAAGCCAGGTACAAATGGGATGAAACATAAAGCTCAGAAACAAGTCTGGCAACTTGATCCATTTGCAAGATCTTTGGCACGAATAAAATATGCTTAGGATTGGCATCTCCATCAATCATTGAAAGAAAAACGTACATGTTATGAGAAAAATGTTGGAAGAAAAGGGTTTTCATCTTGCTCCATCAGAAAGCAGGAAATTATAAATAAGCTACCCTATTATTACAGAAACACAAAATTTTACAGCAAGAAAGGTACGCAACTTACCTGATATATGACCTCATTCAGCTCGTCTTTAAGAAGGTGAACAAATAGTTCAGTAAGAAGACAATTCTTGACATTCTCATAACCTCTTTTCAGGTTTATCCGGAAATATGTATTTGCACGAGGAAGTTTAAAAGTGTTATCAAGCTTGTACCATAACTTTATTAATGGCTCATCAACTATACATTTAGGAGAAGTACTTTCAGGATCAATGTCTTTTTCATCAGCACGAATAGAGAAATCACAGGGAATAAACTCATTTTTCAAAGGTAGATGCAATGAAACATCAATTTCTTGCGGATCTCTCCATAGTTCTATCAAATGAAGAGGAATACACTCCTCAGTGTACCGTGACCCAAACCAAGGCTCACATTGATCACCTGAAATACACTTGAGAGAGAAATGAGTCAAAAGCTCCAGAAATTTATGTAAAGTTGAATTCTCCTTTGATTAAAAGTTACTATAGCTAAATTTGAATGCCATATTATTTATCAAAATGTCCTTGTGGAACCATGAAAAAGATGGAAAAAAGTGATCACTTGATTCAGCAATAATTTACATCTGCCAAACAATTTGTAAATTAGTTCAGTTATTACTTTTATGTGACAACAGAAGAACTTAATAAAGTCACTTAATGATGCTCAAATAAGAAGTCCATAGGAAAATAAAAAGATGATAAAATTGAAAATAGAATAATATTACCTTGTGAATGTGTAAAAAACTTTGACAGCACATCAACCCTCATATTTTCTGGTTTGAAGCAATCAAGAATATCTTTCAAGAGATCCACATCCCAGATCTTGTACAAGTAATCTCCATATATCACATGTTCTGCCGGATAAACAAGCAAATTCTCTGCAACAAAGAATTAGTAAGAGTCTCAAAGCCATTGAATGTATCCATATAATCTATTCATCAACTAAGCTGCGAACACTTGCATTTTGAAATGTAGAAAATTCTAAAGAAGCAATGAAGAAAAGATTGACTCCAAATAGAGAGATTGTCAAGGTTAGCTCTCAATATTAAAAAAGGAAGCACTAAACTAATCAATTTTCAAAACACCACAAAAACTAGCACAAGGGAAAAAATTTACTATGCCAACCTGAAAGCTCTGCAGCATAATCATCCTGTGGTTGCTTCTCTGCAAATCTGAATTCCATGTTGTTAATATCCTGTAGTTCCTTAAATATCCATTCTTGTGGACCAACTTGCCGTAAGAGTTTCAAATATTGATAAACAAAACCAATGATGTTGAAAATCTGCATAAAAGCGTCGTCATGGATGAGGGAAATTTTTGATAAAACCAGGACTTGGACAAATCTTGCTAAATACAAATTGATGGTTTCACAAAGTCAATGCAACAGTGAAAAAGTAGTTGCTAAAACTAGATAAGCATGTGGCTTTAGTAGCTGCAGGGTGATGACAAGAAATTGAACATTATCGATCGTATGAAAGTGAAATGATGAAAACAAGTAACATATAAGGATAGACATATAAATAAAATCGCAATATTAGAAAAGATAGTGAAGTGCAGAGAAAAAGGCAATAAAAGGAAGCTGCTATGATCAATGTACCCAATAGACCAGACCAATAGTAGAGATAATTAATTTCCTCCAAGATTGCTAATCTTGGTCAGAATTGGTCTTTAAGAAATGTGCTATAGCAGCACAAAACTTGCTCACAAATCAACAAGTGTATGTCCCGTATACGAAAAAGGTGCAGAGCAGGTGATAAATGTTATACCTTTTCCAAGCCAGAGTCAGTGAGGTGAATGGAAATGCCAAAGATGTACGCTATAGAAGATCGATGCATTCCTTCATCTCCAACCCCAGCAGACAAGGAAGTTGCCCACCCTCTAGCTTTGAGGAAGGAATGCAAGCTTCCCTTGCCCTCTGCAAAGTGTAAATTGTATTTACAGATTCAAACTTGATAGAAAGGACAGTTGTATGGGAGTCCACCCATATGTGACATAGTAGATAAACATGAAAGATAAAAGTCATAAGAAAAAGTACTTCATCAATCTAGAGTAGCTAACAAAAAACAAGAACAAAGCTTCAAAGAACTCTTTCCGTCCTCCATCATTAACAATCTTGTGAGAACCACCGCTATCTACTTGCATATGAGATTCTCTTTTCATGGTTTCCTCTATTTTCACAGTTCGTTCATCAAACTGCGATCATTGACAGAAGTTGGAATACTATATCTTACCATGCCATGTGGTAGGACAGACATAAATTTAACAATCCTCTGAGAAACAACACTATCTGCTTGCATCCGGGATTCTATTTCATTTTCTCTATTTTGAATGAATATCACAGCTCTTGGTGTTAGAAAGGAAAATAATGTAGCAGTTAACTTATATGCATACATAGCTCTGTAATAACTCACACAGTGGATTTATTAGGGTTCGTTAGCTAAACTGAGAGAATTTAATAGAAGTTGAAATACTATGCATTACCATGCCCAAGAAGATGTGCTAGATAATCTTCAGGTTTCTTCAGATAGTGCTGGCGAAGACAAGGCAGTGCCCATGTCAAGTCGAGCATATGAACTTCCTTAACTGCTTCCAATCGATAAAGTTTGCCAGCTTTCCAGATAGGACCTTCAACCTGAAACTTCGGTTTTGCTTGAGAACTTTTCTTCACATTGCAAAACAATTCCATAACCCAGCCCTCAAGGATGTCAAGAGACTCTGCATTGCATAAATATGTTCATCAACATAAAAGCATTTTAAAGCTACTTGAAGAACAAAGAGTTCAGCTTCAATTAAACTGAGTTCCACTAAAAAATGATTGGGATTAAAAATCAAAGGAGAAAACATACTTTGGGAGCCATAATCCTTTCATATAGTTCAACCTAGTAATCCTTTCATTTATTTTATTAAGGACTAGATTCCATGTAGCACTAATAGTGTTTCTACAATATGATTTCCATTAAATTATTCATTTCAATTTAGAATACTCAGAGAGAGTTGTCCCAAGTACTGAATTGCAGTAGTATGTTTGGAAGATCGGATAAGTATATATCTCACAAACTCTACATTTCTAATACCAATTCACAAAAACTATCAAGCCCCATTCCCTACAGGATCCCTCATCTATTTGGCAGTTTGGCAATCATCAGCCCATTTAACCTTCATCAGAAGAATTCAATTAACTGCACTAGCAGCAGTAAATCCATGATAGTAATTGATGCAAAATAAAAAAGTCATCAGTTCACTTTTCCTTACTAAAAAGAAAAACATTTCTATCATATTTTGTTCTTATTAGTTTAGGGTTTAAGTATATTACGAAGTAATAAGAATCCTTATAAAATACGAATCTATTGATATTTTACAAAATTAGTGGTTTTTCCTATTCCATTAGGATTAGGTTCCAATAATTTTCTATATATATATATATATCTATCAACCTTTCAATAAAAAGAAGTCTGAATTTTTCCTACAAATTAGAAGGTATGATGCTTTCTTCTATTTTAAACCCTAGAAGTAATTTATAGTTTCTTATCTTAAGAGTGATTCCTAAAACTAGCCATTGGTTGTTTCCCTTACTAAAATTCTAGTAATATGATCCTTTCTTTTATTTTATTCACTGACTCCATTTAACATTGATTATGTTTCTACCCTAAAATTTCCATTAAATTATTCTTTTCAGTTTAGAATATTCCAAGAGAGTTTTCTCAAGTACTGAATTATTCTTTTCAAGTACTGCTTTCATTCCTAGCTAATAAAGCTCAGCCATGACTTGCTTGTATGTTTTTAAAAACCCAAAATGTTCCCCCACTAAGCTACTGTGAAATTCTAACAAAATCTTTGGTAACAATGGAGAGGAATTAGAGATTACCAAGCAGTTGTTCTAATGTAGCTGGTTATGGACTAAACTCCATCCTGGTTTCTAGTTTGAATCCTTCCTTATAAGCTTCTTAATGGTTGCTAATTTAGGATCCTGGTCCACCTCACGTATCAACTCATCTACATCAAAGCATTGTGCCATGATGATGTTCAGAAGAATGGGCACTCAAGACAATGCATTTGCTGCCTTATTCTCACCCCCTAGTTTATACTCAAATCTAGACCTCAAATCCCAGTAACTTAGGGATCTAATTCAGATGCTACTCTGTTATTAACCATTGTTCCACAAGGTGCTTCAGACTCATTTGATTTGTCCGAATTATAAATCTCCTTCCCAACAAGTAGTGACACCATTTATGTCCAGCAAACACTATAGCTATGAGCTCGCATTTATAAACCAACTTCAACCTTGCTCGCCCCTCAATTGCTTGGCTAAAATAGGCCAACAACCTATCCTTCTGCATTAAGAAGGCCCCAATCCCTGTCCCTGACGTGTCCGTCTCAATGATGAATTGTTCTCCAAAGTTGAGTAAGGTTATTTGATAACTACTTTGGTTGAAGATTATTTTGGAAGATTTGAAGATCAAATGGGATGGCCCAATCAGACTCTACTGTGGCAACAAGTCTACCATCAATATAGCTCGCAACCCAATACAACATGATAGAACAAAGCACATCGAAGTTGACAGACACTTTATCAAGGGGAAATTGGAGAGTGGGTGATAGGACTCGTTATAGATCAAACAACATAAGGTAAATAGAGAATCAATGGAGAAGAAAAGATAGCTCTGTAGAAGTTTATTAATAGCGAGAATGTCACCAATACTGCCCAACAGCCTTACGAGGAGCTGTGAACCTCTACTAATCTCTACGGAGACCCAAGATAAGAAAAATGACCATGCCCTCTCTTCCCTCCCCTAGAGTATATATATGACTTATAGTAACGGATTCCTCTCACAAAGATGACATGGCAGTAGCAGTAGCACTTACACCTATACAGACACAATAACAACTTATCATGACAAAAATAACTTCAACAAACTCACACAGACACCGTAAAGGAGCCAGTATGACAGATCCTTCACAGCCCTGGGCCTCCCAGCTTTCCCTTTCTTCTCTTATAGACCAATGGGAGCTTATCAGTGGGCTGATTTGTACACCTTACGTATCTACACAAGGTCAACTTGCAGACGTACTTACCAAAGGGTTAAGCAATCCAATGTTTCAAAGCATTGTATCTAAGTTGGGAATGGTTAATACTTATTCAACAACTTGAGGGGGAGTGTGGAAAGACGTAATATGTATGATTATGTCTATAAAATCTCGTACTAATTATGTCCATAAAATTAGGATAAAATATCCCACAAATCATGGGATCCAACAAATTTGTTTAAATTTATTTCCTATTTTGTACTAGGTTTATTGTATATGAGCTAATGTATGTCTATTAGTCAAATACGAATACAAATTTCTACTTCAAATTCTGCCAGCTATACTTGGTAGATATGGGAAGGAGCTAATAAGCAATATGAAGGAGCTGACATAAATCAACAACACACAGAACAAGGGAAAAACCTTGTGGGGAAATCATATTATGATTTTGATTCCTCAAATTTAACAAATATCGCCTCTACAAAAGTGCTTGTTTTGGGTGGTGAAGATATTGGCAACCCTCATTCAACTGTTCAAGCAAAATCTTCTGACCAAGATTTAGAAGATGCTTAGGAATTGAAGATGAAGAAAGGCAAGAGGTAGTGGGTCCTTTTGCTGGTAACCCAAATCCTAAATCTAAAGAACCAAAACAATATGCAAAAACATCTAAATAGCAAGATTGAACAATTGAAAAGCAATTTGAAGCACCTGAAAGTAAAAAATTAGACACTATAACAGCGTGCTGAAATAGCAGAATTGGGAGCTTAATAGATTAAGCAGCAATTACCAAGGGTCCGAAACTTGTTGGCTTAAAACTTCTTGGTGTGAAACTAGATTAATGTAGATCCTGTTGTAGTGGATGATGAAGGTGAAATAGAAAGAAAGACACAGCATATGGATAAAAGAGGACCTATGACTATTTTTATAAAATCAAAATTCTTTGTAGAGCAAAGACAACATATGCCCAGGTTTTTAGTTCAAAAAGAGTTATTACAGGCAATTTATGAAAACCAAATACACGAACAAAGCTTTTGTTGAGAGTAGGTCAGATGTCTAAGTTGGATTTGAAAAGAACAAAAGTACCTAGAAATTTAGTGAGAATATTTCAACATCAAATTCATACATATAGCTCGTAAGGGAATTGTCGCGCTTAACCATGCTACAACACTGTTGCAATCTTTTATAAGTGGGAATATGGGCTGCAAGTTATTTGAATAATTAAGGTTTGAAGGCGCAACATTGAGGATTGAGAAGAATTTCATGCTCTACTTGGCCATGAAAGCTTATCTGGAATTAAGTCACACACAGGTTCAAGGGTAATGGTTGTTTGTAATGCATTTAGATTACAGAAGCACACTAAAGTTTCCATTATCATTTAGGCTCCTGATGTAGTTCATTATTATTACAAGTTCCTTCAAAAGGCAACAATGAGTTTAAAATGCATATGAGGAGTAGAATTTCTAAGGTGAGAGATTAGAAAGCTCAAAACGACCGCTAGAGAGACAAAGTTTTTTAAAGAAGTAAACGACAAAATAGCAAAGGATGTGAAGGGACAAACATGGCATTTGAAGTTGGGAAAGAAATTCAGGATTGAATTTGAGTATGATCTTATATTTTACTCAATTGAAGAGGCACCATAGGATGATGAAGAAGATGGATGTTTCGAGGCTATTAAGGTTCCAAAATATGAGTACATTGATGGGGCAAAGATCATGAATAACAACATTTAGACGTTGAGGTTGACTCTAATCAATCTGGGGAGAATGATGCAAAATAAAAAAGAGTTATTAGTTTAATTTTTCTTTTTATTAGAAAGGAAAGCGTTTCTATTTTATTTGTTCTTATTAGTTTAGGGTTTAAGTCTATTAAAGAATAACATAAATCCTTATAGAATCCCATTCTTATTTTGGAAGTTTAGTGAGTTTTCCTATTCCATTAAAGTAATGATTCCAATAATTTTTCTATCTATATAATTAATCTTTCAATGAGAAAAAGCCTAAATTTTTTCTACAAACTTTAGCTAGTCAACTAGAAGGTTTGGTGATGCTTTCTTCCAAGAATGATTCTTAGATCCTAAGAGTAATTCGTAGTATTCTATCTTAGGAGTGATTCCTAAAAGTCTTCATTGTTCATTTCCTCCACGAAATTTCCAGCATGCAGCCTAAGTTTCCAGCAACCCAGTTCGGAAGTCTCAACAACTGCTACTAAAATTTGACTTGAAATCTGAATTTCCAGCAGCCTAACAACACCCAACAACCCAGATTTCTAATTTTGTGAATTTTAGTTCCTAGTTTGATATTTCTTTTATTCATATATATCATCCAACAGTAACTCTTCCAAAGATTATTTATTCATTTCATATATATTGTCTTTCTTTTCACTCAGTCATTCTCTCCTCCAAGCTTGCCAAGAGAGTTCATTACATACAGTAAACTACAATCAGTTAAAGAAAGCTTTACCTCCTCCAATGACAACAAGTTTCATCAAACCTCCGTGGTAGTAATGTCTATACAATTTAAGAATCTGATCACGCAAGTTTATCCCTTTCTCCAAAGCATCAGCAAGACTCTTCTTGCTGCCTTCAGTAAAACCAAGAGTTTCACTAAAATCCATATATAGCAATAGACAAACACCAAAAGGAAGCACAGTTGGAGCAACCTACCCCAAAAGAATCTCCGAAATGGATGACCAGGCACAGATGTATGGCACTGAAGTTGTTGAAGGCGGCAACCATCATTTTGCAAAATTTGATTAAATTCTGTAATCATTTTGATTCATATGTTCATTCTTAGGCAACGAATAATATGCCAGTAACACAATGAGCATGTAAAGCAAACAAAACGACGGTCAACTTTTACAAAGAAAATAGAAAAACATAAACGTTTTATATACCAGAATCAACAGCAAGTATTTCCCTTTCCATGGCCTCCATTTTCACCAGAGGTGAAATAAAAAACTGAGAAAATCTGAAAACGCAAGACAGCCTATAATCAAGATCTATGGTATACCCGTAAGACAGGATTATTCATAAGACAGGCGGCAAGAAGGCTAAGAGGCAACATTGGGATATCCTATGCACATGAAAGTACAAAAGCAGCAGACATGAAATTAAATGTTAGTCATTTATTGCATTACTTAAGATCTTAAAGAAATAAACAAACAGCTACATTCATATACACATTAAGATTCATTTTTGATCCCAAATATATATCTGAAGTTTGAGAAAAATATACATGGAAATTCAGAAGGAAATCATTTCTACCCATATGAAGAAGTGACCTAGCAACAAGTGTTCTACATCGTGCTTTGCTAGGAAAAATGAAACAGATAGTAACATCTTCAAACATCAAATGTGAATAGTCTTATAGAAGACCAATTTGGCAGTCAGCCATTGAGATAAGTATGATCAGAACACTCACAGGTATATGAAAGAGTAAAGAGAGGACCAAAGAATGATTATCAAATTTTTATCAATTTGTTTATTAAATCACCTTTTCAAGGCACCCTTAAGAAACTCGGGTTTGACTTCAAAATGGTAGCAGGTATGCTCAGTCTCGGTATACGCATTTGATGATCCTCCATGCTTGGACAAATAACTATCATACTAGCAAGTGGAAAGAGTCAAACTTGTAGCCCTTTCTTTTACATTTTTACAAGAAGAAAATAAGCTGCAACATTCATGTGTTATAGACTGTCCACACAAGTTTATTTCACCATGTTGACTAGAGATATTAGCATTGATCTTGTATTGATATTGTTATAATTGCTCCTATAATCTCTCCTATAATTGAGAGATTTCCTATAGTTAATAGCTAGATTACTTCCTAAATAGTCCTAGGAAGTTTGTATATAAACCTAGTTAAACCTTGTTCCTATGTACAGAAATATAGTGAAATACAAATTATCTTCAATATTTAACATGGTATCAGAGCTAGTTTGTCTTGATGGTTTGGGACGGTACCCGGTTATGTCCCTTTGCCCAATATGTCCATCAGATGTCTAGTCCTGCTCTGGACTGAGGGGGGGTGTCAGGAATCCCACATCGGACAACTATGAGGGCATTCAAGAATTTATAATAGTGTGCAAACCTTCCCCTTTTAAGCTAGCTTTTGGGGGTGAGTAGGCACTTCTAACATGGTATCAGAGCCTTTATGACCAAGTGGTTGTGAGTTCAAATCCTACCACCCACCTATTATTCAGCACAAGGTAGAGTGGGCCTGTGCAAGTTTCAAGCCCAAAGGGCTTTCACTTGAGGGGGTGTGTTAGTGAATATATAAAATCAATTAAGTTGGCCTCACACAACAGCTTAAGCTATTGTGGTGAAACGGTCACTTAACATGATATCAGAGCTAGTTTGTCTCGATGGTTTGGGACGGTGCCCGGTTATGTCCCTTTGCCCAATATGTCTATCAGATGTCCAGTCCTGCTCTGGACTGAGGAGGGTGTGTCAGGAATTCCACATCGGACAACTATGAGGGTATTTAAGAATTTATAATAGTGTGCAAACCTCTCCCTCTTAAGCTAGCTTTTGGGGGTGAGTAGGCACTTCTAACACACCACATACTTTTGCCCACTTCTCTTCATACAAACATAAGAAAATGCACACATGTTTCCTTTGTATGGTTTCTCCACACACCACTGAGAAAAATATTGAAACTTGGTGGTCTTTTTGTGACTCAATAAGACAATGTAACTTTGCTTCTCAAACCACTAGTAATCTAATCTGTCATTTCCAAAAGGATATGTCTAATTCTTATTTGGTTCAAGCATCAACCGTTTAAGGGACTGTATTAGTTTTTCCTTCTAGTTTCTTTTAAAGGGAAAAAAACACACGTCATTCCTCTACATTGTATTCTCTTTTGATCCATTTTGCAAAAACATTGTAAGGATAAGAAGATGATAGACAAACCTCATTTTCATCAGGAAAACCAATACTTCCCATGAATAGCATATGCTCTGTAAAAACATACAATTAAGACTGAGATCAAAATAAGGGGACTTCTTGTTAACAGTATTGAAAGAAACTAATAGGTAATGCAATCATCCAAACACTAAGGTCCAAATATTAGATTTAGAAATGATCAGAAGAGCAGGCCATGCCAATGTGTAAGTGAAAACACGGGGAATGTCTCATAAATAACCCCTTCTTCACCAAAACAGCTTCTCTTAATATGAATAATTAAAATTTCACTTTCTAGAAATCAATGAAACCCATAAAGCAAGGAATCTTCTTCACTTCTTCCACAGATGTCCTGCAATTCCGTGGTTCTTATTTTATCTGCTAAGAAGGCATCAAAACAATAATAACTTTTTGAACCCTAAGACACTAGTAATACTATGCTGACCATATGTAGATGGCGGTTCTCATTCAATTTATTCAATTCGTTAGTAGCACTTTATAACTCCAAAATTTTCCAAATACTTAGCAGGGCAGATGTTTATGTTTAGAGATTTTCAATAAGGGAATAGTTACATCTCTGAAGATAGAAAAAGTTACCATAGAGTGTTACTCTTTGAATGGAGAAAGCAATTAACGACTAGGAAAAAATAAATAGGGTGACAGAAATTACAAAACCATGGCTGCATATCCCTATGGAATCAACTTTCAAATATGAAATGGAAGGAAAGATTTAACTTATAAAGGATGAACACCATATGCTTATGCTTATCCATCCTGGACTAGAAAATGCATTAACATACAATCATAAGAAAGAATAGAGACAAACCTAGAAAATGAGCAAGTCCCTGAGCGTCAATAGGATCAGAGAAGCTACCCATACCTACACACATTGCCGCTGCTGCCTGACCAGACAAACACATTTTAATTTCCCATAGCTTACCACATTTAACGATGAATGTTGTAGTTGCAAGTAGCAATTTAGAGTTCTATCGTATCGCTAGGAAGCCATCCGAATAAAGAGGAAAGAAATGGGGTAACAACCTTCTTAGCTTGAGAAGCATTTCCTTTTCCTTTTCCTTTTCCTTTCACGTCATCATCTTCTTCATCGTCAACTTCATCTTCCTCTTCGTCTTCGCCTAGGTCCTCTTCGTCGTCGTCATCTTCATAATCATCCTCATCTATTTCTTCTTCTTCTTCGTCATCATTTAGGGTTTTGGAATCAAGAGGAGGTCCGTCAGGGTAAATCTCGGGATCGTGAACGAGCAAAGCGCATAGGCCATTCTCCAACTCAACCACTCTGTAAAGCCGCCTATCGTAGGGCGATTTCACCACTATATCGTCGGATTTGAACGTGCAACCAGCCACCATTGGGAATAGAAATCGAAAACCAAGCGAAGAGAGAGTTAGAGTATGTTGCCCCCAAAATTTAGCACACGCCTTTCTCTATCTTCTTCTTCTTCGTCACCGAGCTATGCAAACGAAAGAACCCTTATGCTACTGCTAGTCACACCACCGTATAACCGTTACCTATTAATAATCCGCCATTTATTATCGTGCTGCGTTTCACCAGATTAGCAGTACTCTCTGACGAATCAGATTCCGCCACGTAGAAAAGGTTGATTATATCACATGCGGTCACCTGTATTTTGCTAACGTGGCGACTTTATAATGGATCACTTCAAAACCTTAACCTTCGAGTGGAGTAGGTTTCGAGATGATTAAATTTGGTTGTCTGGATTGAAGCCCAAAAAGGTTGCCGTATGGACATGGAAATTTGTGGTTGGATATTGGAATTTCTGCTTCGGCAACAGATTTCGGATCTCTTACCCAAAAAGATCATTACCAATGTCGATTTCCCTATCGCCAACAACAATCAACGATTGAAGAAGACACTGATTCTCCGGTCAATTGCCTCAGAGATCGGTAACGGCTCCGTCTCCGAGAAGATACTCGAATTGCTCGAGGTTCTCGAGAAGTTGGACCAGAGAGAAGGGGTCAAAATTGTCGATTTGATGAAGGCAGCGTACCGCGCGGTGGCAGTGGAGTGTACGGTGAAGTACTTGGGTGGGAGTCCTCGCAAGCGCGGCCAAGGGAGGTACTTCGAGGCGGTGGAGAGGATTTGGAGAGGGAGAGTTGAGAAATTGGATGAAATGGGAGAGAGCGAGCTGGTTACAGATGAGCTGAGAGAGTGTAGGGACGAGATTGTGGCTGCGATTTGGGATTCAAATGTGTGCAAGAGGTTGCTGGAGAGGAATACGAGAAATGAGGCGTTGAAGCTGGTTAGGGCTTATTTAGGGGAAGCTATGGCGCTTATGGGACCTTCTTTTCTCGAAGCCGTTGCGAGAACAGAGAGGGAGGCGAAGGAGAAGGCAGCGACAGAGTCAGCGGAAGAGTGCGCCGGTGACCGCAATGCGGGTGATACTGATAAGCTTACAGATAAACGTAAGTGCTTTCGTTATCATTGACATATTGTGTTAATCCAAATAGGATTTTGGGCATTTTAATCAAATTGTGCCTTTTCGCCTGTGATTGGTGGCAATGAACATTCTTGATATCGTACAGGGAATCAGAAGAAGGTAGTACTTCATAAACAGAAGGGTATTTCTTCCCATCAACGTCATAAAGGAAAAGTCAAAATTATTGATTGTGAACAACTGGATGTGGACAGACCTTGGAGCAGATATGAAACTGTGCCTACCCCTGAAGTTGATAAAGTGCAAGAATCTCTCAGACATAGTTCTATGGAGTTACAAGCAATTGTCAAGGACCCTCTTCCTGAAACTTTGCATTTAGCTGAAACTTTGATAGCTGAAATGGCAAATAAAGTTCTCATTCAGGAAAATTCAGTTGAAACCCAGAAAGGAAGAGATGGAGATGGATCAAATTCATGTGTCGGTGCTGTAATATCTGAAGTGGCAAAGAAAAACTTGAACCAGGACACTTCTTTACAGAGCCTGACTGGAAAAGATGTGCTTGTGCCCATTCCATCAAACGACGAGACTGCTGAGCGTCTTCAAACTGAGGCTAGTACTAGAATTCCATGTCGCAGCAATCAGAATGAGCCGCCTAAACTCAGCTTAATGGAACGGAATAGTACAGCACATGCTTTGGAGGTATGAAGCCATTTTTCATCTTCAATCCACCGGTTTCTCTCTAGTCACGTGGCAATCAAATCATTTTTACTTTAACCAAGCATCAGTTGTGCATGTAATTTCTACCCTTCATTCCTAAGAATGACCGTGTTGCCTTCCTTTGTTTCAAGCTATCTAGAATATCATTATTCTAATGTAGGGAAAACGAATTTTTTGTGTGGAGACATGCAGATTCGTGCATGTCTCATTGGTTGTGCTTGTGGACATTGGGTATCCGTATGGAATGAAAGGAAGGTTATATTGCATTGGCATGCTACCTCTTTCTCTCTCGCTCTCGTTAAACTTCCACCGAAGATCTAGTATATAGCTGGCTGGATTAGCAATTCGATTAAATTTTACTTTTTTTTAATCCAATTGCAAACATGTTGGGAAACGAACGGACTATTATTTCTTCTACAAAAGTTTAGCCGGACGAAACTTGCTATGAAGTGCTTAAATTTATCATCTTAAATTGCTTTCACTTCCGAGTTATATGTTTCTTTTTAAACCTTGTGGTCCTATGTTTATTTACTTGCTCGTACACAATGGCTTTAATGTTGGCATTCATTTTTATTTTTTAGTGGGATGATTCAATTGATGACTCACCTGAAGGAGCTGTTAATTACGCAAGTAGATTGCACTTAGATAGCCCGAAGAGAAAGGCTGTGTCCCCATTGAAGAAATATGAGGTTGCAAAGTTAGCAAAAAGGAGGAAAATGAAGAGATGGAGCTTAGAAGAGGAAGATTCCTTGAGAGAGGGTGTTCAGAAGTATGTAACTGACTTCTGGAAAAAAAAATCAATTATTTGAATTTGGAAACTTAGGAAAATATTGAACATATGCTTTGCTTCATTTCTTTTAGCATATGCTTTTTAGCAGTCACGACTTTAGGGGTTGGCATATTTTTTAAATAAACAAATAGCTTTTACCGGAACTCTGTTGCTAGGGATGAAGTGACAAGCATGGTTTTTCCTCATTAGTCCCATTCCCAATTTTGGTATCCAGCTACTTATGTGGATGCCAAATTGAGAAATTTTGTATCAGAAAACCGGAAAGTGGAGGGCTTTCACATTCGTACTCATCTTGTGCCAGTTAATATTTCCATGCCTAGTCTATATTCCCATGAGCCCAGAAGGATCTAGTAGTAATTGATACTTCAGATAAGCAAGATGAAAGAGTGTTCTTTCTTTTTCTGTTTTGATCCTTCTTTTGGAACTTCGTTTGATTTTCTGTGTTCTTGTGGGTTTCATTGGTGAAAGGTTTGGTAAAGGGAATTGGAAGCTTATTTTGAACTCGAGGAGAGACATTTTTGCAGAGAGAACTGAGGTAAACATTTATTCAACCTTTGGAACTCTCTATTTGATTGATTCGTGTTCATTAGTTCGAGGCATGAAATTCCCAAATGTTTTTCCCAGGTTGATTTGAAGGACAAGTGGAGAAACATGACGAGATGTTGAATTTGCAAAACCGGTCTGCTGTTTAAATATTTCTGTTGATAAACACTGCTGTACCCCAAGCCTTTTCCCTTTTTCTTGGTTATGTTATACTGAAGCACTTGAGTAGTTCAGTATTAGACTTTAGGTATAGGGTAGTTGATCTGTGAAGAAGAATGGTGTATAGTTCTCAGGTTTCTGCATGTCTGGTTTATGGCATTCGCTATAAGGGGTTAGACTCGTCGACTGAATATATAATGTAGTAGGTGAAATCATATATAATTATGCAGCCACCTGTTTCTATTCACTACTTGTTTATAATTGAATGAAGGCCATGTTTGGAAATAGCTGATCAGCTATATTTTGACAAATCGTGAGGTATTGGCTGTTTGACCATATGTAACTGTTGATAATTATGTTTGGTAATCAACTATTGGGTTAGCATATTAAACTTATTCTACTGTTTCTAAAAATGCTCCTATGAGGAGCGCTTTACTCCAGCGATTGAGAATTACAGACAATTATGTCTAAAAGTTATTACAAATTATTTAAGATGTCATCTTTCGTTATTGCTCTCCCTTCACCAAATACTAATACCCTAAACTTCACTGATACACTGCAATTGAGCATTATTCTCAAATTCCTATTGCATTTGGGCACAATCCTCTGTAAAACTTGGATAAACTGTTCTTGCTCTGTAAGTTTGTCCTCTCAAGTAGTTGAACGTTGCAGTGGCTAACATTATCGGTATACATTGATCAAATTTTGACCAGTGACATCTTTTTTAGTAAGTTTATCTCCTCCCTTCCCCCCTTCTCACTAGCATAATTAGTTTTTTTTTTAATTTTTTTGACAAATTTGGTAGTATTTATTTGGATTTTTGGATGTTTTGATTTTTGTTAAATTTGATTCATAAGCCAAATTTTCGTTTTTGCATTTTCCTTTTTTTTGGATAATGATTTGATTTGTATGTGCTTGTGTTATTACGATGATTTTGCCTAGTACTGTAGATTTGATTTATAGCAGGGCATGCATGCAAAAATAATAATCAAATTAGCTAGTTAGTTTTGATGTCATTTTGTTTTTACTCTAAGTGGTTCTGCACTCTTGCACTGTTTGTGATTTCAACCGGTTATAGGTGGAGAGGTGAGACTTAGTTTTATTTTTGACTATTACTTAAGTGTTCAAATGAGTAAGCATTGCAGATTAGTTCTCCTGTAAAATAGGTCATTTATTATTACTTTATATGTTTTATATTTGCTTTATTATAAATGCTAGGTTATTGTATGATGATGATTTTTTATGTTGTTTTTGTTTGATGGTGAAAGAAACTTGGCTTGATTGTGATCATGCATTCAAGTTAGTAAACTAATTAAGTAATTAATTGCAAATTAATTAACGAGTATATAATCTTCTCTCTTCTTGTATAATTAGATTGCACCATTCTAAAAAGGAAATAAAGGAGAAAGTCGAGGAAGAATGATATAGGCAAAGTTCGTTGGTAGAAACACTTGTCTTTTTGTGACATTTGTAACTAGTATATTTAAAGGAATAAGGAAAAACATAGTAGAGTTATTTGTCAAAGGTTAACATAGAAGAAGGTAGAGGAATAGTTTCACAAAGCGACCAACTTATCATAAGATAAAAATAAACTTAAAAAATTAAGTTTGATTGGGTGGGAGTTAAACGGGGTCTTTGGAAACAGTTGGAATGGAAAGAAACGGGATAAAGATGGACCATGAGAAAGGAACAATCGATGTCAATGAGAAACGGTGGACTTTGAATATTAAGGTTAGCCTTTTTCTCTTATTTTAGGTTATTTTCTTATACTTTAATGATAAATAGTTAGTTAAATAAATTGTATTTAAGTCATTTTTTTATAAGAGAATATCAATTTTAAAACATTTTAAAATGAATGGCTTAAACATGAGCTTGAATGTAAATTGGATTAACTTTTTAGATGTTTGACTTGAGGGGAGATTTGTGCTGTGACTAACCCTCCACAAGAACAACGAGAAGATGAAATCCTTCTCTACCTTATAATCATAATGCTCATCATTAGTCATCAGGCTATCATGATCATGACAATATGGATGAGACTAATAATCTAAACAATTATTATGTGATTGATGATTGGGAAGAGGTGTGGCGACAGAAGAAAATGCAAAAGGGTTTTAGAAAGTGATAATTTACAAAATAACAAGAGAGCAAGAATTGATTCCACTAAAATAATAGGAGGATTTGCAGCAATATATAAGAGACTTGACAATATGACGCAATTCATTCAAGAAAGACAAACTGCAACAATGGAAAAGGTGTTGAAGAATTGAGAACTCAATAGATTGGAACTATTCGTGATAATATTGGTTTTAGTTTAATGACAGTTAGATGTTGTTCTTAGATTATTATAAATCTTTACTTTAAATGATGGTGTTTACTTACTTTGTTTTATTTGAATTAAATTGTTAAACTTCATTTGAATTGTTATATTTTATTTTTGGATGTATCATTATCTACAAATTTTCTGGTTGATTTATGGTCATGATTTTATTTAAACATTCCTCTACTCTTCCCTATTATAGCTAAACAATTAAAAAATATACTTTAGTTTCTAGAAATTCACCTTAATAATAAGTTATTAGGTCAACAAAATATAGAAAAAAAATAAGCATTATTACAACTAAGTTATCAAAAGACATAGGTTAGTGATAAATAAGTTA
>JANIPN010000218.1:9687289-9699091 GCA_027478595.1 Erythroxylum anguifugum
GGTTGTTCAATGGGTTCTTCACTTCTGTCCGCTGTTTTGTGTTTGTGGGAGAAGTTAGGAGGATAACATCGACTTTTCCCTTTCCAGTCCGACGGACTCCCAACTTGTCCCACAGTTTTATCTTGGACAGAAGTTACCGTCCGTGTCCATCGGTGTGAAGGACATAAATAATAACAGACACCAAGCAAACATGATTTTGGACAGAACTTTTATGTCCTTGTCCACTGTCCGCAGGGGTGCGGACGGTAACCATACGCAAGGTAAGTGTTAGAGAGAAAATTATTTTACTAAGATATTTTGTACTTTTATTTACTCTTCATTGTTTTGACTTTAATCCTTTTGTTTTTTGTTTTTCCTATGATCAAATAAAATTAATGCAACATTTCTAAAAAGGGTGTGGACCTGGAGGTTACCGTACGAGGTTAGGTGAGTGGACAAGAATCGATCCGCACAGTCACGGTAAGTCGCATTAATGATTTAGAACCGCCAGAGACTTGTGTAGTCACAAACTGTTTGGCATGTACCGTAGATATCATCTGATATAAGCATCTCAACTTAAGTGGATTATAATATAGGTCGTCTTGTACGGCCTAGGATTCTTTGTCCCGTCTTTTGTGTACTAATTTTGATCTCAATCGTTTATTTTTATATATTATAAATGATTAAAAATAAATAGAATAAAAGATCATGTCCCGTCTTTACATGGAGAGCAAACAACTTAAAAATTATGTGGTCCACAGGTGTTTTTTGTTTTTTGAGAATTGGTCTACAAGCGTTGTGTAGTACTATAAATCATGTTAAATCCCTTTCAGCAACCACATGAATTATTAAGGACCATAATTTTTAGTAAAAGGAATTTATATAAATCGTGTGGACATGATTACTGTCGCTAGTGAATTCTTGAAATCCCATGATCAAGCTTTCTCTTCAAGACCCGATTTCATGTCAAGCAAACTCGTTTCTAAAGGGCATTTGGCGACGAATTTTTCGCCTTCAGGTGATCAATGGAATAAAATGAAGGAAATCCTTGTTACAAGTTTTCTTTCTCCTGCAAAACATCAACTATTTTATGGGAAAAGGCTTGAAGACGCCGATAATCTTTTTTTTTATTTAAGAAACTATAATTAATCATAACAAAAATTATCACACTATCACAATGAATCACATTGTCAGATTTCAATCAGTACGAGTCACATTGTCAGATTCCAATCAGTACATTTTGAGGTGTTTATAAAAAGCTAAAAATATTAACCATGAATTCAACTTCCAGCTGTTTTTTCAACTCATTACTAAGTGCACTATATTTGTTGTGAGTCATGAATGCCGCTTGAACCCAATTAAAGATGTGTTCCACAATCTGATATTTTTCTTCTTCAATATTTTTTAATAATCTTTTGTTTTTTTCTTTCCAAAATGAAGTAGATGGTGGTAGTAAAAACTGTTTTAATAAATGTTCCATCTGGTTCTCCTAGCTTGATCCTGACAAAAATCATGCTAAATATCCCCCTCTATTCAAATGTAAACTTGATAAGTTGTAGGATACTCATTATCCTGCTCCACACCAAATATACTGCACTTAATAATGAGTTGAAAAAACAGCTGAAAGTGGTAATTCATGATTGTAGCATACTCGTTATCCAGCTCCATTGAACGACCTTGCAAGCACATTAATTATTAAGAGGGACCACAATTTTTAATAAAAGGAATTTATATCAAATTTAAGTGAACTCATGGAAATATTATCTTTAATTCATTTATTGAATAATGAGAAATAGTAAAATCTTTATAAAGACAAAAATGTTCAAAGAGTATGAATTGACACAATTTTGTCTCAACCTAAAAATGATAACCATAATCATTGCTGATCGACAATGCATCTCAAATCATACTAATTAACGTGCAACTACAATTATAAGAAATGTTACTTTTGAATTTCTTGCAGGTACTTGTTTTTTTTTTAAATAGTTCCTCCATAGAGTTGTTATTTTGATGTAATTTTCACTTTTTTTTAATTAATTCACTACTTACTTTAAAAAAAATTGGTTATTAAATGTTTAATCATTTTTTATACATAAACTACTCTCATAACTTACGAAATTTGAACATTCTTTTCTCACAACTGAGTCCCACCTCTAACCCCAAGCATTTTGTGCTTGAGGTGCATTGCAGTGGATGTGATGTTATGTAGCATGAAAAGCATGCAGTCGTATATGTTATGTTATGTAGCATGAAACACATGTCATTGTAAGGTTTGGATCTTCTGTCCAATGTTATAGTATTTTATTCTATTTCATAAATCTCAGTCATTTATTTATGTGAATCCTACGTGGGTCCCGCATAAATAAACGCAGTACCCGTATAAATAAATGACTGAAATTCATGGAACAGAATAAAACATCATAATATTATAAAGAAGATCTCATCCTATCGTCGTATATGTGATGTTACGTAGCATGAAACACATGTGTCGTTCTTACTGCACCTCTATCCAAGCCATTCAACCTCTCATTGTGATTGCCTACTAAGTCCAGTGATGCGTAGTTACCATTGCCATGATTTTTGATTACATTTACTGTTAGAAGTGCCTAACTCACCCCTAAAAGCTAGCTCAAGAGGAGGAGGTTTGCATATTATTATAAACTCTTGAATGCTTTCATAGTTGTCCGATGTGGGATTCCTGACACACCCCCCTCAGTCCAGAGCAGGACTGGACATCTGATGGACATATTGGGCAAAGGGACATAACCGGGCACCGCCCCAAACCATCGAGACAATCTGACTTTGATACCATGTTAGAAGTGCCTAACTCACCCCCAAAAGCTAGCTCAAGAGGAGGAGGTTTGCATATTATTATAAACTTTTGAATGCTTTCATAGTTGTCCGATGTGGGATTCCTGACATTTACCGTCTCCTGATTCTGACTGTTGAAGATGCCTCAAGCCTTCTTCTTTTTTTTTTTTTGGGTATAAATAGGGGAACGTATGCATGGCCTGGCCATCTCAACTGATCAATCATCATTATCTATCCTTCCCTTGTAATAGCAATGGAGAACAGCACCGACATAATCTTTTCCCATTTCCTACCTCCAGAACATGGAACCTCTATGACCTGCTTAACACCCATTCTTATCATGACCATCTTGGTGAGTTTCCAAGCACTGAACGTGCGATGCAGTGATAAGTCCAACAGACATCAACTTCAACTCCCTCCTGGTCCTAAACCATGGCCTGTCATCGGATGCCTTCCTCAGATGTTAAGAAATAAATAGGCCAACTTTTGCATGGATACACCAACTCATGAAGGACATGAACACTGAAATTGCATGTATCCGTCTAGGGAACGTTCATGTGATTCCTGTCACTTGTCCTAATATCGCTCGTGAATTCTTGACATCCCAAGATAAGGCTTTCTCTTCAAGACCAGATTTCATGTCAAACAAACTCGTTTCGAAAGGGTATTTGACAACGGCTTTGTCGCCTTCAGGTGATCAATGGAAGAAAATGAAGAAAATCCTCGTTACAAGTTTTCTTTCTCCTGCAAAACATCAAATATTTTACGGGAAAAGACTTGAAGAAGCCGATAATCTTGTTTCTTACTTGTATAATCAATGCAAGGACAACCCTGAAAAAGGTGGCCTCGTGAATGTAAGGCTCGCTACACAACACTATTGTGGGAACGTGATCAGAAAAATTGTATTCAACAAGAGGAATTTCGGAAAGGGAATGAAGGATGGTGGACCTGGCATAGAAGAAAAAGAGCATATTGATGCAATTTTCACCATCCTTTCTTATGTCTTCTCGTTTTGCATCTCTGATTATATGCCATCCTTAATAGGCCTCGATTTGGAAGGTCATGAGAAGGTTTTGAAGGAAAATACTGACATTGTAAACAAATATCATGATCCTATAATTGAAGAAAGGATTCAACAATGGAGGAATGGCATGAAAGACCGAGAGGAGGACTTGCTTGATATACTCATTGCATTGAAGGACGATAATGGCAACCCTTTGCTGTCAATAGAAGAAATAAAAGCTCAACTTACGGTAAGCTTTTTAGCTCTCTCTCTCTATATTTATGTTACTGCGTCTTGTTGGATTTGGGGGACACGGGCATAATTTCCCACGTAAAATTTGTATATTATTAAACAGTTTTTAGAAAACAAACTTCTAAAACCATAATTTTGTTACCTAACTAAAATTATATTGTAGTTCTATAAAAGAATATATATTTTAGGTTTCATATATTACAATCCTAAAATTAACAATTCTCTTATTTAATTATTAAAAATATTTATTAAAAATTTCAATTAAATTTCTTCAAAGTTATTTATTTAGTTAATTAAGTGATTGATCATATTTTGATCGATTTTTAAAAAATAATTTATTAGCAAGTAAAAATTAAGTTTTAAACTTCATATTCTATATTTAAGAGCTCAATTAATAATTATATAATTTTAAAAAAATTATAAAAATAATCAAAATTTATGATTTATATGTTAATTAGTTCCATATAGGTGTGCACTTCACTAAATTTTATTTTATTTTTATCTATGAGAAAAACTGCAATTCTTTTAAATCAAAGCAAAAATTCATTTTTCCAGTTAAGATTTTGCATAAATTAAAAAAAGTCATTCACCTAAAGTTACCAAAAAATAAAATTATTGGTTTGCCTTAAATTTAATTGAAAATATTTTATACCAATTTATGTAGCATTATGCTTTCACCATAATTGCTCAAACAAGTATCTTATGTAAATTTGGTGATGTTACGATAAGTATGACACTCATAATCGGCAATTGTTAATTGGTCTAGGAAATAATGATGGCGACGGTGGACAATCCATCAAACGCTGCAGAATGGGCGGTTGCAGAGATGATAAACCAACCGGAGACGATGAAGAAAGCAGTAGAAGAGCTTGACAGAGTGGTAGGAAGAGAACGACTGGTTCAAGAATCAGACTTTGCTAAGCTCCAATACATCAAGGCATGTGCTAGAGAAGCCTTTAGACTCCATCCGTTGGAACCATTTAATGTTCCTCATGTGTCTACAGTGGATACAACAGTTGCCAACTACTTTATTCCCAATGGTAGCCATGTTTTGTTGAGTCGAATGGGACTTGGACGCAACCCGAAAGTGTGGGACAAACCACACAAATACAGGCCAGAACGTCACCTGAGCAATGGTGATGATGTGGTGCTCATTGAACCTGACTTGCGATTCTTATCATTCAGCACGGGAAGGAGAGGGTGCATAGGAATCAATCTTGGCACTTCCATGACTGTCATGCTCTTTGCAAGGCTTCTTCAAGGGTTTAGTTGGAGTGCACCTCCTAGCAAGTCAGCCATTGATCTTAATGAGTCAAAAACTGGGCTCGCACTTGCTCAACCACTTGTTGCACTTGCAAAGCCTCGCTTGCCACAAGCTTTGTACGAAGAATTGATAAGTTGCGTTAAGTATTCGTAGACATGAATAATATAGGTTAATAAATTATTCAATAAGAGAATTGATATTCTCACTTTCTTTTTTTAAGCACCCCGGAGTCCGGACTGTCTGCCCCATCTTGTAGTATCATTTCATCATTGACCCAAATTTTATATTTTATTTTTTCAACAAATTTACCTTCTTCTCGATCTTAATAAAGAATATATACAAACTTTGAGTGACAATAACTAAGTTCATATTAATTAAATCATTTCACCATGAACAACAAAAGGAGACATTGAATATAAATCAGGTTGCCTTTGAATGTAAAGCAATATAATATATGTAGTATCTCCTCTCCAAAAGGGGAAAAAATTTAAGAACACAAAATGAAATATAAAAAGAGAAGAGTTATGATTGAATATCATTGTTTCCCTCTAAGTTGGATGTGCACTGCCCATCCTCTTTATTATAGCGATCCCAGCTTATAGAAGCAAGAGTTGCGCCTTCATCAGACTCCGAATATCTCCGTTACTAATTTTTGAAATTAACACTCAAGGTACCCTTCTGCTCACACATTAAGACAGCATTATGATCATTCAACTTAAAACAATTATCTAATTGTATGTTTTTCGTGTTGACAAGATTCATCATGCTCAGTATTGGCCCATCTAGTTGTATGTCCTCTGAGCAGTGATCATAATTGACGTTTATATGTCCAGTGGTGGACTCTGCTGCCTCAATTTATGTTCTGCTTTTGTTTCCTTCGTTCTCGACGATGAAGATGTGCATATGTCAAGTGCTTCACAGATTGCAGTGGTTCCCCAGACCCCAGGTTTCAACCCATCAGGTGTGCAGGATAATGCCACGCGAAACACTCGAGTTTAAGAGTGATTTCTCTTTACCCCTTCAATCTCTTTTGATGTCCATTTTTATTTGGAATTGTCAAGGGGCTGGTGGCAAGAAGTTCAGACCTGTTTTTTTTTTTTAATTTTGTAAGGATTCACAAACCTTTAATGGCAGTCATTACAGAACCAAGGATCAGTGGTACGAGGGCAGATACAGTTATTGAGAAATTAGGTTTTGATCATTCTTTTCGAGTAGAAGCTGTTGGATTTTCAGGAGGCATTTGGCTTTTGTGGAAAAGGGACATCATAGTTAAGGTTTTAGTAGCTCACAGGCAATTTACCCACACAAATATTTCTAAAGATGGACGTACTTTTGCTTTCACTGCCATCTATAAGAGTCCGCAATACCATCTTCAGAAATATGTGTGGGTAAACATCAAAAGACTAGCTCGAATTACGTCTAACGCTTGGCTATTGGGAGGAGATTTTAACGCCAAATTGGAAAATTTGGATAAGTGTGGAGGGTCACACTTACAACCGGTGGTCAGTATGCCTTTTCGAGATTGTGTTCAAAGCAGCTGCTTACATGATCTGGGTTATGTAGGATCAAGATATACTTGGAGGAGGGGTACTGTTCAAGCAAGAATTGACAGGGCTCTTTGTTCTAGTTTATGGCAGCAAACTTTTCCTGATTCAATAGTCACTCATCTACCTTTCATCAACTTTGACCATCATCCTTTACCCATTACTTTCAGTCCTCAGAACTCTGCCTCTATAGCTCCACGCCCTTTTCAGTTCCAGGCGGCATGGCTTTCCCATGTAAACTTTGCCACTTTTGCTAAGGAAATCCTAATCTAAATGATTTCAGTGGCTCTTTATCTGTTTTTGCTAATTCTTTGCAGCGTTGGAATAAATCAGAGTTTGGCAATATCTTCCAACGAAAGAATAAGCTTATGGAGAGATTGAATGGTATTCAAAGGGCTCTTGAGACCAGAGTTTCTGTTTCCTTGCTGGACCTAGAAGATTATCTCCGGTCGGAGCTTGAACATGTTCTCTGCGAGGAAGAATTTTATTGGCATCAAAAGGCTCGGTGTAATTGGATAGCTCATGGAGATTGTAATAAGAAATACTATCATGCTGTCACAACTGCTTGTAGGAGGCTAACCAGAATTACTTATCTTAAAGATGAAGTTGGTAATGTAATTACTAATTTTATTGCTCTTAAAAATTTAGCTAAAGACTTCTTTGAGAAACTGTATACGGTGGAGGATTTGCGGTGTGGTGATATTGGATGCAAAGGAGCCTTTCCTGCTCTTCCAATTGGTGCAAAGACTCAGCTGGGTGGCTTGATTCAATCAGATGAGGTGAAAACAGCAATTTTTCAGGTGGATCCTAACAAAGCTCCAGGTTATGATGGTTTTTATGCTCTTTTCTACCAAAAACAATGGGAGCTGGTTGGTTCTGATGTAGTGCAATTTATTCAACGTATCTACAAACATGAAGTTTGGGACACGACAATTAATAGAACTATTTTAGCTCTGGTCCCTAAAATCCCCTCTCCTTTCACGATACAACAGTTTCGACCAATTAGTCTTTGTTCAGTTGTGTATAAATTACTTACCAAAATTTTGGTCAATCGTCTCAAGCCTTTTCTGAATAATCTTATAGCTCCTACTCAGTGTAGCTTTGTTCCAGGAAGATTGATTACAGATAATATAATCCTAGTACAGGAGGTCCTTCACTCTATGAGGAAAAAGAAAGGTAAATCTGGGTTTGTAGCTATCAAAGTAGACTTGGAGAAAGCTTATGACCGGTTGAATTGGGACTTCATCAAAGACACTCTTGTCGAAACTGGTTTACCGCTGGACCTCATTAGTCTCATCATGCGATGTGTTTCTACAGTATCTATGCAAATTAGTTGGGCAGGTGAACTTTCAGATATTTTTTTTCCGTCCCGTGGGATTAGACAGGGAGACCCTTTATCTCCTTATATCTTTGTTCTTTGCATGGAGAGATTAGGTCATCTTATAGATCAAGTGGTAGCTCAAGGGAGATGGAAACCAATTCGTTTGAGTAGGGGCGGACCGGCCATATCCCACCTTTTCTTCGCTGATGATCTTATTCTTTTTGCGGACGTGCAAGATGATCAGGTTACATTTATTCAAGAGGCTTTGGAAACTTTTTGCATGGTTTCAGGGCAAAAGGTAAGTAAGGCAAAAACTCGCTGCTATTGTTCCAAGAACATGTCCAATTTGTTGGCTAGGTCCATTAGTCACATATTGGGTTTTCGTCTCACGGACAATCTTGGAAAGTATCTTGGAGTTCATCTTATTCATGAAAGAAGCACTAGGAGACATTATCAGTACATTCTTGATACAGTACAAAAACGATTAGCAGGATGGCAAGCTCAGCAGTTATCTCTAGCAGGTAGAGTACCTTTAATTCAGTCGGTTATCTCTGCTTTGCCTATTTACACCATGCAGACCGTTAAACTCCCGCGTCAACTTTATGATGATTTAGAAAAAATCATGCAGGTGTTTCTATGGGGTTCCACGCCCGACCATAGAAAAACAAGTTTAGTTAGTTGGGAACATATTTGTAAGCCAAAGGCGATGGGCGGGTTCGGCTTGAGGAAAATTCGTGTTAATAATGATGCTTTGCTGGTTAAACTTGGATGGAGCTTGCTTTCGGATTCTGAAGCTTTATGGGTCTGAGTTCTTCGGGACAAATACAAATTTGACTCCAATAATTTGCCTGCCACGCTAAATTCGATTGGGAGCTCAATGGTTTGGAGAAGTATAGCTTCGGTTTGGCATCATGTTCTATCTGGTGTCAAGTGGATCCTTGGAAGCGGAACTAGAGTGAAATTCTGGTTGGATGTCTGGATTCCAAATACTGGTCCCCTCATTGCTCTTGCAACAGCCATTGTTCCTCACAATCTGATAAATAAACTGGTGCAGTATTTTGTTGCTGCCCAGGGTGGTTGGAATTGGGATAGTTTCAAGGAGTATCTTCTAACAACGGTGTGTCTTCATATTGCTGGAATCCTTCCCCCAAATTATACATTTAAACATGACAGGTTAGTTTGGGGAGCTGCAGACAATGGCATTTTCTCTACTGCTTCCGCTTATTCCCTTATCGACCTGAACACTTCTTCAATCCCCAATGGATTCTGGAATCTCGTTTGAAAATGGAGTGGTCCCCAAAAAATTAGAACCTTTCTTTGGTTGCTTGCTAGAGGTTCTCTTTTAACAAATCAGCAGCGATGTTATCGACACTTAACGTCAGATGCAGCTTGCCCTTTTTGTGGAGATATTGAATCGGATCTTCATGTTGTCAGGGACTATGAGAGAGCTAAAGACTTTTGGTTGTCTTTCTCCCCTAATGTTATTAGTGCTGATTTCTTCACCTTCAACAAGCAGGCTTGGCTCACGAAAAATTTGACAGATAGCCAACAAATACAGGGTTTTCCTTGGTTGGTTATTTTTGGGACTGGTTGTTGGTTCCTTTGGTTTTGGCGCAATAAATGTTTATTTGATGTTCACTTTGCTTGGCCCTTAAACCCGCATGAGATAGTTGTTGATTATGTTAGTTGGATTATTAAATCTCGTGAGCTAGTCGGTAAGGTTTTGTTGTCTCCTAAGGTTCGGACAGAGCAGCTGATCGACTGGTCTCCTCCTCCTCCAAATTGGATTAGATTGAAGCAGGAGGAGTGCTTCGGGATAGCACTGGGCACTGGCTAGGTGGTTTTGTCCATAATATCGGTCAGTGCATGTCTATGTGTGCTGAGTTATGGGGGTGTTTTCTGGCTTACATCTTGCTTGGGACCTGGGGTATAGAAGAGTGGAGTTAGAAGTGGACTCTCTAGTTGTCATCAACATTCTTTCCCCTTCTTCGAACATCCGACCGTTTCATAACTCCTTGGTTTGGGGGATTAGAAACCAGCTTTCTCGAGATTGGATTGTCAGACCTCGGCATGTGTATAGAGAAGGCAATAGACTTGTGGATTGGCTGGCAAACTATGCCTATTCTTTTGGGATTGGTTACACTACTTTTCAAGCCCCTCCGTTGGGTTGTCTTCATATCCTTTTTGAGGATATTGCTGGAATTTCGTTTCCTCGTTTCGTTACCTAGTTTGTCTTTGTGTGTTTTTCCTTTGTAATTAAAAAACTATTTTCATGCATCCTGGTTGGCATTTCTTTCTACGCAAAATAAGAGTTTTATTAGGCAATGTATATGATTTTATCCTTAATGGATATCTATAGAGTAGATAGTGATATTCTATGAGATTTCTTAGGTGATTGTTTCCTTGCATAGCTAAAAAACTGTATATATTGGTTGTGCTACATGATTGAAGGCAAGGGTTTTTGACTCTTAAAACTTTAAATGGTATCAGAGCCACCTGGTGGTTAGGTTTACACAAAAAAAAAAAAAATGGTGATAGGCAAAACACTGAGAGACATAGATGACAAAGGACGGGGAACAAACAAACTATAGGATTTGTGGCAATGACAGCAAGAAAGAGGAGCGATGACGGAAGATTAACGACCCCTCTTCGCCCTAGTTCTTGCACAACTCGAATATTACGGGCTAAATATCTATGGAGTTACTCTCAAAGGTGAGTCAAATTATCATGAATGGGCTACGATGATAAAAATGCTTTCTGGGCAAAACAAAAACTTGGTTTTCTTAATGGCACGATAAAACAACCTATTGATTATAATGAAGATTTGGAGGATTGGCTTAGTGTGAACTCGATGTTAGTAGGATGGATTGTGACTTCGATTGATGTTGGCTTGCGTTCTAATATAGCTTATCCAAATTTGGTTTGATATTGGAGATGCTATATATGTGCATGAATTAAAAGAAACTATAGGGAACTGCAAGCAAGTAGGGCAAACTGTGACTAGTTATTTTGGTCGTATGAAAGCCTTGTGGAATGAATATATAGATCTACCTGAAGGTAAAAATGTGATTGGCTCGAAATGGATATTCAAAACTAAATTTCTAGAAGATGGCAATGTTCAAAAACATAGGGCTAGATTGGTGGTACGAGGCTTTGCGTAGCAACAAACTTTCTCCCTAGTGGAACGCTTCGAGACAGTCAGACTTATACTTGCACTTGCAACACAAAAACAATGGAAGGTATTTCAATACTTTTCCATGAAAATGGGTTTGTGAGAAGCAAGCATAAACCAACGTTATACTTGAAGAGAAAAGGTATTAATGATCTTGTGATTGTTAGTATCTATGTTGATGACATGATATATATTGGCTCATCAATGCACTTGATATCTGAGTTTCAAGAATCCATAAAGAGCATGTTCAAAATGACAGATTTGGGTTAATTGCGTTACTTCTTGGTGCTGGAAATTATACAAACAGATGCTAGAATTTTCATGTCCCAAACGAAATACGTAGAAGACACTGTAAAGTTCAGTATGATGGGATGCAAAGTGTTGGACCCCGAACTTTTGGTGAAAATTAGAAATATTAAAATGAATTTAAATGAGAAAGAAATTGGTGAGAAAATT
>JANIPN010000218.1:9723545-9735012 GCA_027478595.1 Erythroxylum anguifugum
ACAAATTATTAACAAAATTTAAAAATTATTGTAATAATAATATAAATAATAATCAGATTAATATTAATAACAATAATTATTATAATTAGACATAATCTTAATAAGTTTTAAAAAATGTAATAATAAATTATTCTGAATAATATTAAAGACAAATTATTAACAAAATTTAAAAATTATTGTAATAATAATATAAATAATAATCAGATTAATATTAATAACAATAATAATTATAATTAGACATAATCTTAATAAGTTTTAAAAAATGTAATAATAAATTATTCTGAATAATAATAAATACAATTACAAATTATAATATAATTAGAATAAGAATAATAATAATAATATTAATACAGTAATAATAATAATAACATTAATAACAATAAATATGGATAATAATAAATACAAGTTATTTAATAATAATAAAATTAATAATAATACTAATCATTAGACATAATAAAAGCCAAATTGTAATTATACCAGAAATAATAATAGGGAATATAATATTATTACTAATACTATTATTATTAATAAACCGTTTGTAAAAAATGTTTAAGATTTATAACAATTAACGTTTTTTTATTAAAGTTACACGAAGCAAAGGTTACATGTTTTTGGAATTGAGTGTTGTACTAAAGTTGGCTTTTAGTTGACAGAGGGATGAATATTAATCGCAGCAGCTGAAGTCCAAAGCCGCGGCTGGAAAACGGCACCTGTGGGTAGGACTCATAGGCGCCTGATATCTGTCCACTTCTCTTATCAATTTAATGCCCAAACGGCGTCGTTTGAGCATTAGACACGATAAGACACGCTTAAATCCGACTGAGGATTTGAACTCGACCCACCGTTCAAATTTTGGTCTAATCGTTGTCAACGAAAGATGAGGACATTTCATTGAACTATCTCTATGATGTCGATGGATGGGGTACTGTTACAAGGAAAAATGATCAGCGAGCTGAGCAATAGTTAGGAGAGAGAAAACGTTGTCGTGAAAAGTTAAGGAGACGAATGATATGTCATCGTCCGATAAAGGAAGGGAAAATTGCATCAACATCTAAAAACATTATAACGAAGAAGATGAATATAATGGAATTAACTCCATCCTTTATTGAACGACGACGTACCTTTGATCTCTTTAATTCTTTAAAACGTTTTCTCTCTTCTTACCGTTGCTCATCTGGCGCATCATTTTTCCAGGTAACACTGTTATGAAGGAAATACCAGTAATATTATCAGGGAATGTCCCCTCTAGAATAAAACAAGAATTCCTTTTTCTATAATTCCAAACTTTGGACGCCCTTTTCTTGGACTCTTATTAAATCAATGATTCGCTGAACTTTTTCATTCCAGATGCAAGGTCGTAGGAGACCAGAATTCTCCCATATCAAAAACTAATCAATTCATCCAAACTCATATCTTTTGCATGGGAAGATATTTTCCAAAACATACACTACAGACATGAGAATGGGCAACAGGAAGCTAACAAGTCACAGACAAGACAGGACATTGTACTCAAAACTCTGTCAGCATATACTCAGCTGTTATTCTTTCTCTAGTATCTGACCCTTGTATATAATCAAATCAACCGTCTTTAGCTTTTGCCAAAAGCTATGAAGCATCGAATGGAAAGATGAGTGATCCTGATGAAAAGCACACACATTCTTCTTTCCACCAATAAGCTTGTAAATCCTCTATAACATCCTGTTGCACAATAGAGGCAGAAATTGACTACATCGAATCTTTGAAATCAAACGGGGATTTACATCTTATATTCTGGTCAATATCAAAAAATGGCAAAAAGATGAACGTACCTTCTTCAAGCTAAGGTGTGTGCGTAGATGCCCCCTTCAATGCTTTCTGCAACCACACAAATTGTAGGACGCGGGATTCTAGTATCGTGACGGTGGAAGATGAGTGGTTAAGACTCATATGCGTCTTAGTTATCACTTTTTTGCCTCCAGTCTCCCCATTTTCTACTTTAGCATAAGGATATTGGCTCAACATTAGAAGGGATAAAGAAGAGTAAAATTGGGCTGCTTAACAAATACCAGAATACCCGAGTTCGATATTGGAAGACCGGAGACCAAAAGTAAGATACCTTGATTCCAATTCTGAGGAAGAGGAACTTCAACATTTTGTTCAGATCTGACAACAGTGAGAACTATTTACTGCATGATAACTTTTAATTTGTATTATGATCCAAAAAGAGCAACATTTCATTTAACATACACTTTCTCATTGGCAGGGTTCTCGGGTTGGCTAGGAACCTGTACAGATGATGATGTCTCTGATATTCCTTCTTCCTTAAAACCACCATTCTCCCCTGTTTCTAGAGCATCCATCATCCCCATCTTCTTGCCGTCAAGAATTTTCTTTTTTGTATCAACTTTTTCAAGGTTCACTTGTTGAAATTTTGATTGCCCCCCATCTTTACTGGCACTTTTCTGGGCTGATAAATCTTGACTTAATGTCTCCTCAAGAAAAGGATCATCATAAGATGAAGTTGGAGACTGATCGACCAAACCTGTTCGTGAATCTGGTGACTCTTTACAAAATTTCTGCTTGGTTACGCAAAACCCAACCCTAGAGTAGGTAGGAAAATCATGTGATTGCATGTGACTGGATGGTTGACAAAGGGGTATATCTTCCTGCTGGAAACTGCCTGAATTTCCACATTTAACGGCACTATCGGTCCTTGAAACATTAAAAGTATATTTAGCTTCATGATGTGGGTCAGAGAAAGTAAATGAACTCCAGCTATCTTCAGTGAAGAGCTTTGTGGGTGAGAATGGATACTGTGCTTCTGAAGCTTGACATGCAGAACTTAAACCCAATTTCCTGGCTGCTGAACAATGCTTATCATGTAACCAAGTTCCAGAAGGTCCAATTGTCTCCTGAAATGACGAGTTCAGATTACAGGCAAAATTTGTGTCTGACTTAGCTGGTGTGCCTGTAGTTTTTTGCGCCATCCATACGTTGTCGGCTTTCCACATATCATCCATATTTCTTGGCTGTGTTTCTTTGCCAAGAATGTTATTGCCATTAGAGTGGGTGTCAGAGCTACCGAAAGTACTGTGACGTATGCTACTGCTTTTCACTGTAAGGTTTGACAACAAAATATAAGTCATCTCATCTCTCAAAGTCACTAAAAATCTGAAGTTGGAACAAGCCTGGAACCATGAGCTATCTTATAGTAAAGATTGTGACCTCCAGTGGATGAGCATGATTCTTCACTGCCAATTTGCAAGAGCAAATAAAAATGTCAAAAAAGAAAATGAAATCATCTTACGGCATGTAAAGGGTGCTGGATTGAGAAAGCTCGGACACTTACCTCAACGAGCTCAAGTTGTCTCTTCCAGACTCTATCTTGAAGCAATCAGACTGGTCAGCTACGTCGCCAAAACAGAAATTTACCCGAGCAGACCTATGCCTGCCAAACAAGAGAATAACTAACTTTATACCCTCAAAATATGAATGGGAAATATTAGCGTAGGGAATAAAAAGCACTAGGTATCATTAATACATCGAAATGAACTTTCTGACAATTCTGGGATATGAAAACCATTTGTACACAAATTAGCGAAAACTTAGATAAGGAAACTCGTTAAACTATTGTGCCTAAAGAGTCTAGATGTATCTTATCAATGGAGATATATCACGTTACTGCACCTTGCCCTCTCAGAATCTAGAAAATCAAAATCGTCATCCCACATTTGGTGCTTTGGATCAGGTGAATCTGGTTCCCAGAGAAGCACAACAATCAAAATATCAAATGTTAGACCTGTATATTGTTTCATCTTTAAGTTTCAATAGCAGAAAGACATAGTATTCAGGGAGAGAGAAGTAATGATCCAAATGACACTTGATGAAAGTAAAAAGAAAAGAATGACAAAGCTGCTTAACAACCACAAGGATAGTCAAAAGCATAATGGAAGAGAGTTCACATGAAATAAATCGACAAAGAGAATGGCAATGAAATTAGAAAATTAGTTGCAGAATGATGATTGGTAGTGATGTTTGACAGAAAAGTAAAGCACGAATCACATTTTCCACAGAATAGTCCATTATCGCTACTGGTATATGTACTATGGTAGTTGTGTACAAGTAATGTGTGTTTTAGGAATCAAGTATCAACCAAAACACCAAAGCTGTATGATCTACTCCATGTTTCTTGTACAATATTTAAGATAGCAGAGACAAAAAGCACCTAAGATATTGAACTGGGTTGCTCCCAAAGCATCCCTGCACAGATATATATAGTGATCAAGCTCCAAGTGTTTGCCTATGACTGGCAAAAAAAGTCAGATGTTAATACAACACCTTTTCTTAAGCCAATGGGGACTTTTTATAGCATAATCCGGTTTCTGAAAATCAGTACAGATGCTATCCATTGAATATGGCCAGCCCCTCCCAAACATATCAGCTTCCCTCCCATAAAGAAAGTTGGTATTCAATAAACCAGAATGAGCTGAAAAAAAGTGAAAAGCAAAAGAGCTAGGAAGAAAAATATGGAGGAGAGCTAATCCATTAGAATGACATGTATAATTAAAAGAAATTAAAGCAGCTCTACAATCTCATCCCCATTGCTAAAACTTTAACTTCTAGAACCAACACAAGAAGTTACCAGAAAATATATTTATTTTTTAAGACAAAAGTCCACAATTAAGAAGCCAAAGAGGAACATAGGAACTCAAATTCACACTTGCTTTTTATACTCACACAGGCACAAATTTATGCCAAAGAACCCGTGGTTTATTTCTGTAGGGTTGCTTCTATTCTCTCCACTAGAAATTGAATTCAACTTTTTGATGTTTAGAATTTTCACCCGGAAAGGACGAAATTCTAGATGCATCCTCAAAAAATGGATTATGGAACTCACATATTAACAACAATAAATGAAAGAATTCAAAATTTTGAATGCCACAGTCTGTTGCATTGCTTATGACAACAAGCATGATAGATTGATAGCTTATTCAATACATGAAAAATCAATTGTCAGAATATTCAGTTGAGATTACCATCCATAGTAATGTCACTGTCATGCTCAGTGCTAAAATATTCTTTTCTGTCATTGAAGGAGCCCCATATCTCAGCACTCTGGCCGTTGAATTGAAGATGATCTTTGAAGGTGCTCAACTTCTTCCTTGGCTTGCTATGCAAATCCTCAATCCCTGTCAAAAACTCCAGAGAACTGCTACCTAGATTTGTGCAAGTTTCTTGCATTAGTGTATCCTGCATGAAGTATGCCGCCTAATCAGGATACAACTTCGTCAAAAGTACAAGAGAATAATATAAACAAGATCGAGTCATACAAATAAAAGTCTTACTATAATGTGTAATCTCAATAGTCACTCAAAACATACTGTAGTTATTAGAACAATTAAACTTCAATATGAAGCAATTGCAAATATATAACAGAACTGAAGTTGAAACAAGACAATTTCATTCTAGTTGCAGAAATTATATCAAGAGCCAAAGAATCATTCAAACATAAGTACTAATTTCAAGACAATTTCAATATGAAGCAATTGCAAATATATAACAGAACTGAAGTTGAAACAAGACAATTTCATTCTAGTTGCAGAAACTATATCAAGAGCCAAAGAATCATTCAAACAGAAGTACTAATTTCAAGAGGGTGGTAACTTCACAACATCAAATAAAGAGTTACCGAACCAATAAAAAAACGACACAGCAAAATTTGCAGACCGTTGAAGGCTATAATCGTGATAGAGATGCAAAATTTCTTACTGCTCCAAGTCCCGGGTCATCCACCGCACGAGGAATACTATTTGATGTATTTAATCTCCCATAGACCATTATTGGGGAGTAGACATATGAGGTATATCTGTTATTGCTCGCCAAAAAAATGTCAGATTAGCAATATAAAGTGTGAATTTCATTAACTGATTGTCTAAAAAAATTCATCAAATTGAAATTACTTGCGTGTCATAAAGAAATTTTGGCCTTCTTATCATATCATGATGAAATAAATAAAAAAAGTTGTTACATGCAACATATTACATCAATAAGGGAAATTTCAGACTGGTCCCAAAGGAGGAACTGTAGGCACTGATGTTCCTTAAATCAACAGATAGTTACAACCAGAATCCTAGGCTACTGAAGGAACATCAAGTTAAGAAATTATCTTGACAAAAGCTTCTTCCAGCAAAGTAAAATTAGATGCTGGTGAAGTATTAGAAACTCTTGCAGGGAAAGATTGCAAGGATAAATTACCTGTTAGGTTGAGGTGACTGGACAGGCGTTTTTGCTTGCACTTTTCCCAA
Organism: Erythroxylum anguifugum; assembly: GCA_027478595.1. NCBI lineage: Eukaryota > Viridiplantae > Streptophyta > Magnoliopsida > Malpighiales > Erythroxylaceae > Erythroxylum > Erythroxylum anguifugum. The sequence goes on from JANIPN010000218.1 coordinate 9,729,830, forward strand.
ACCTGACTTGCAAAATCGTTTATTCCATATTATGACCAGTCATAGCACTTGACCTAGATTAAAGGTTCATCAAGACAACCACTAGAAATGCATCATCTGAGCAATTGAGTAGGTGTTAGTAAAAAATGAATGTATTTTTTTCACTAAAGCTAATACGAGATAATTAAATAGAAACTTAAGTTTTTTCATGATAAGTTCCAGAGAATAAGTTTCCAAAAATTGCATTTCCCTGGAATAAACAAAATTGTTTCTGGTGAACCAAACAAATGACCTCTATATCTTTCCACTGAAAGAACTATAAGTTGTTTGAATAACTTGATTAATTTCTCCATCTTCACTTATCTATAGTTTTCCCTTCCATGCCTATTGTTAATTATTTTGTGCCTCCTACCTCAGCAAAGAACCTTAACTGCCTACTTCTACTTGAAACAACGAGTCAACGACACATAAAGTCCCAGATACTTAACAAATGTTTTTGTAGATATCATTTTATGCCACAATATCCACATATGGCTAGATTTATTTGTACCAAATGGAAATGGAAAACGTCAAGGTGTTGCTCAGTAGAAAAGTAGTCTTCATGTTCGAAAACAGCAACATTGTACCTTCAACTGAAAATGCAACATGAGTTTCAGCTATCAGACTGTTTTCTAGTTTTCCATGTGGTTCACCTTCCTCAAGCAAATCCAAAAGCGAGAACTCTAAGAAGAGAGCAGGATTTTTTAGGTACAAGTTAAAAAAATAGATGGTTATTAACATTGGAGGAATTTGTAACCAAAGCACTCTAAAAATTGGTCATGAAGCAAATAGTGGAGAAGTATCCTTATCAAAAGCCAGAATGGAAGTGAACTTTCTGTCTGACAAAGATCTGGTGCTTACCTTGTTGATTAGCTATCATCTGAGGATCCAGTTTCTCATGAACTCCGTTATGAGCACCATTCTGATTCTCATGCAAGCTAAAAAGAACCGTAATCAAATTTGGACAAAGCAATTCATGAAGTCGGAAAACTAACAGAAACAACTTGTGAATAAGAGCATTCGAACCTATTCAGCCACAATCTAAGAAGTGGCTGTTTAAGTTTAATGTCAACAACAAACTCACTTTTGGAATCAGATTATCATTTTGTACTAGTTCATTTCAGTTTACAAGCCACAAGCAGCATTTTTCAAGTGCAATTTAAAGAGTGTTAATTTTCATGATGCATGTTTATGCAAATGTCTTCAGTCTTACTTTGGTGACACCGTCTGCACTTGATGGTCTGATGGATTCCCTGTCTCACAATAATACAAAGGTAAACAAACATCTTATACCTCTTAACATAGTCAAAAAGAGTATAATGAGACAGATTGAAACAAAAAGCTCCAATGTTATCAATTACATCCTATATCAGATATGCCAGAACATGTACTTGCTTCCTTTGGCTCAAGAGAATCTGCTGGCTTGATACAGTTGGCAAGAATTATTGGCGGATTATTGATGCAATACTTGACAGCAGAAGCACTGATCTCGTCATTCTTGCCTTATGTGTTTGAACAAAAAGGTAACATAACACAACATGAAGTCCCCAAAATTTCCAGAATAAAAAGTAAAGAATGCAAAAATGGATTAAGCAATTGAAACAAAATGACAAAGAACCAAGGTTTATTGAAATATCCGCAGGTCATGTCAGGTAGAGAAAAAAGGTATGTTTGTTTATATAACGACCAATGTCAAACTGCTCCAGGGTACTAACTCATCAGCTAAGTGAGGCCTACAACATATGATTGATAATCTGAAAAAAAACCACATATTTTGTAGGAAATAATATGACTACTGCAAGTTTTGATGATTAGGACATCTCAGACTAAAATTGTTAAAATTGTTTATGTAAGACAGAACCATAGTACACAAGATGAGAAATTATTCTCGTTATTCCATAATCTCCTTTGCAGAAACGACGATGTGGTTGGTAATGAGCTCTAATATGGATGATAAAAAAGAAACAACATTTCTAGAATACTGGAAAACTTTTAGCTAACTGTTTCCCTTAAAACTGTGAGCTTGTAACAAAGCAGAAAAAACAATTAATTAAAGCTGCCAGCTAAGGTTACTTGGAAGAATTGTTTAATATCATAGGGAGTGATATAAATAGTAGGGACTTCATTATCAGCTTCAATGGTCAGCTTCATGAACAGATCTTAATCAAATGTAAATCATAAAATATGACTCAGAATCCTTATATGCGAAGTTAAGTAGTTAAATCAGACAGAGGAATTATGAAAATGCTATATTAGATTGACAAGTCTTGTACGTCAGATACCATCAGGACAATGAAAGCCACACTCCTGAGAATTTGTAGAGAAATTCAGAAAATTGAGAACATCCAGCGAGCGACACTTTGTGTGAGTTTGCGCCTCTCCATTTGATCCTGCTCCGAAGCTCTTCAAATTAGCGGTCTGACGGAGTTGCTGTCTCCTTTTTTGCTCAAAGTATTGCTTTTGCCTTGACAAAATTCAACAAGACCAACAACAAAAAATCATTCGAATAAAAAGTCATCAGTAATCAACAGAAATGCAATCGCGAGTTATAAGTACAGCAATTTAAAAGTCAAAAAGGTAAAGTTCCAAAATGAAACCATACTTCTTATATGTTGACTTCCTTGACTTCAAGAATCTCACGGGGACATGAGGAATATTCAAATGTCAGAGCCGAGTAAAACTTCTGAAGATTTAGTTTGCTATCTAGAATTATGCGCTTTTAACGTTCAAATATACACTAAAACAAATACATAAGTTGAAGTTTAGTAGAATAATTAGATCAAAGTCGATCGAAACACTCACTATTCGAGTATTTCCATGCAAATGATTCAGATCAATGAATTAGCAAACAGAGAGGAAAGACGAATGAAACGTAAACTGAAACTTACCGTGGAAACTTTTCTTCTTGAGCCCCCCATCCATTGCAACATTTTCGATCATGTCCTAAAGAAATTCGAAAACAGCATTCAAACAGTTCACGAAGGAAAGAACAACTAAGAGAATCTCTTGCAGGAAGCGAAGCAGAGAAAGGAAGTAAAAGCTTGCTATGATAGCGTAGCAGACGATTTGGGAGCAACTGGAATCAGGAGCTTCGAGAAGGCACTTGATCGCTGGAAGAAGAGAAGTAACTGACTTTGTGCTGTTGAAGAGCAAGAACACGAGGACACATAATAAGGACAAGCATTTGGTGCATTTATCCACATAACCTTATGCACTTCTTGTCTTTATCTTGTTAGAAACTTTTGTTTTGCGTAAAAGTTTCGGTTTATCTTTCGTTTTGCGTATTCCCTCCAATCCAAGCGATACTGTGAAATCATACCTAAGGATAATGCACACTTTTAATTGTTTTGTGAAGAAAACAACAAAATAGAACAATGTTAAGTGGTAAAAGCATCAATAAAGTCTTTGAAATGAGAAGTTAGATTTTAAAATATATATATATCATTATCAACAAAATTTAGTAAGTGCACTGGGTTGAATCTTAGTTTGACTAAAGTTTAACTTGAGATCTTTTAAAATTTTCTAACTTCTTATCCTAAGCTCCATTTTCAAACATTAGCCACTAGAAAATTTTAAAATTAAATCTAATATACAAGTTCATATTTTTTAAAATTTTAATTAAAAAGTAAATTTATAAAGTTATTTTAAAATAGAAATATAATCTCATATATTTTATCATAATTTGTAACAAAATTTAATTAGATAAATAACTATAAATTTTAATAAGATCTAAAAAATAATATAATATAATATAAACATTAATTAATTTAAAATCAATATTAAACAATAATTATAAGTTAAAATATTAATATTAATTAATTTAAAATCAATATTGAACAATAATTATAAGTTAAAGTATTTGCAAATTATTTTAAGAATTGAGTTGAGTTTTTTATGTTGAATTTTAAATTTTTTAAACTGAAATATGAAATGAACTCAATCTTAAAATTTAGAATTTTTAATTTACAATTAGTGCAAGACACTAAAAATTCATTCTAGCTTGCACCTAAATAAATACACACGTGACTTTAATGTGTAAAAATTTTGAAAAATCGTGTGAAGAGAAAAAGGGGACAATGGATTGAAGAAAATAATTATTTTACACAATATTATAACCATACAAGTTATATGATGCAAGGGGTCAAAGTCAAACACTTATCAAAGAATCAAACACCTATTAAAAATAAACGATGAATTCTATTTTATCAAAACCTATCAAATCACTAAACTTTCTCCTAATCTGTCTCTAATTTGCAATGGGCCTACGTGTGGGCCCGTAGGTCCAATGTAAATTTCATATGGTATAACAATGGGCCTACGGACTCACATGAGAAGGAAAGTTAGATCACACACAAGCCCAAATGAAGTTCCATTCTAAAACCAATTGACAATAGGTGGAGTAACCCACTAGACTTATATGTTAATCTTTTTTCCCCTCTTTTTTCAATATGGGACACTCACATGTGGGTATTATCAATAATTATCACAATGTAACTACATGTGTTAGGACCCAATTTTGGAACCGGACCCCAATCGGAAAAACGAAAAACGGAAACGAAAAGCGAAACAAAAGAGCGGATCCTAAACCCGAAAGTGGACCAAAACAAAAGCGAAACACAAATCAAAAACAAAAGCGTGCGGAAACCAAAAGAAATCGAATTCTAAGGAGCCAAAGAAAACGAAAGGCTCGGAAACAAAGAAAACAAAATGCTTAAGGACGAACTCTTGACTCCGATATTCGAAAACGCATACTTTAGAAGAAAACAAACAAACAAACGCGTTGGAAAACTATAAGACGATCCTGATATAAACCAATCCAAATCGGTATAAACTTTTTTTTTTCAAAACAATTCAATGACCCCTTTGGAAATCATCAAATTCTAATACCTCAATCCATTTATCCCTCATATGCGAATCATAACCGACAATTTAAACAAAAAATTATTTTTTTTCTTTTGCCATCAAGACGCACACATGTTTATATATCACCAATTTAAACCATATACAAAAGCACTTCAATATTTCCAATCTATCAACACAATTCATCGAACCTTCTCTCCGGAATCCCAACACAAACAAGCACATTCATATACCCATAGCACTTTAATAATTCTCAATCCTTAAATTCATCGGACCTCTTGTCCGGAATCCAAACGCAATCAAAT
>JANIPN010000218.1:10017542-10031081 GCA_027478595.1 Erythroxylum anguifugum
TGTGTTATCTTCCTCTGGACTGACGTAATACGTTTTTGGGTCAATATGACAAGATCTGAAATTAACTTTTCGGTCCTAACTAGGACATGTTTAAAATAAGTAACCGAGATGGTTTACATATCAACACAGGAAAGATATTAACAGATTAGCAATGTGACTGTCCAATAATGCAGAATCTACCTTAAACGTGTTCCAACAGAAAAGGAAGGACTGGTTAACTAAATCTCAATAAGCAACACTAGTATTTTAAGTCTTTGTACTTGTCCCTCATATGGACCAATCCTTCATAAAACAGGCGATGACAGGACTATTCACACGAATAAAGATAAAGCTAAGGACTCTTCACTGTCAAGGATGCAGCGAGCAACGAATTTTTAGCTATAGATCAATAATTCGAGGACAAGCACAGAGAATTCGTTTGGAATGATGCAGCTGAATGTAGTGTTTCTTGAGACATTTCAGACATACTCGAACTCTCCTGGATAAAGATGTCGCCTTGTAGACCGCTGAGACTGGCGATCCTATTTATCAGCAAATACAATAAGATCATGACCAAAACCACGTGGTACTTTTTATGTCATTGGCTAGATTAGTTAGTTATATAGAATCTTTTGCGTTCTTCTTTATGGTAACAGTTTTGAAGCAAAGTAACTGACTATAGTAATTGGCATACCAGATAGGAAGGAAGACCTGAGGCAACACTTAGATTTTGTCCACGATTACCCTCTCTAGAGAGCATCCACGGTTCATGCAGCATGAAATACCAAACACGCACTAGTTAAAAAGTGACGCAAGTAATCACATAATTAACAGTAATCTTGAAAGTTACAAGGTGAAAGTCATCAAATTACCACTAAAAAGAATATAAAAATGAGAGAAACAAGAACCATAAAGGGTATAACAAATGAATTTCTATATCCCCTTTCATTGCCCGTTAATACTCTTTTATCTTATGCTACCAAAGAATAACTTTAAAGGAGTTGAAAGCTGTCATGCATCAAGGTCAAGAAACAGTCTTTCGTAGCTATACAGAATTGGAATGAAACAGCAACCATTGAGTGGCAATATTGTTCAAGGGATTGGTTCTTGGCCGAAAACAAGGACTATTGAGCAGTTTTAGCACGCTTCATTCCGTTTGAAGTGAAAGGGGACACACTGCCAATTGGTCGAGGGCTCTCTTCCCTGTAACTTGAATTCAGCATAGCAAGTTCTCTCAGCTGTTGCCTCTTATAGATATCTTGTGACTCATCCTGAACGTAGGAAGATGGAGTAAAATTCTTTGTTCTGATAAGAACAACATCATTGTCGGTCTTGTTAATTCCTGAATTCAAAACTTTCTTATCCATCCATAGTTCACTGAAGTTAAGTTTGTGATGTACTTGCATAGACCCAAGTGGTCTCTATCAATAATGCTCCGACAAAGTAGCCAGTTATTGTGAAGAAAAATAAAAAAGAGTAGAAAATACCACAGGTTTGAGTACTTCTTCAATGATTTCCTGTGCTTGCCTCAATCGGATATCAATAATACTGGAAGGTAACTCGGCCTCAATAAGAATGTGTAGAGGATCATTGAGATGTTCGTAACCTGGCTTCCCTCTTAACGACTCCTCCTTCACAACATAGAAAGGAAATTAAAACTGCATCAACACAGTGGTCTGGATAGATGAAACTAGCCTAAAGAAGAATTCATCGAGTGGCTCAAATGTTCAAATGACCAAATTCATTTCTTAGTGTTAATGTTTTGTAGGGTGAACTTCGCGTCAACTGTGGAAGATACTACCTTCTCAGGGTCTTTTATTGATCCTTTTCCTCTAATATAAACACGGCAACCTGTAGAAGCTTCAACTCTCTTCAGTGAATTGCCCCTAGGACCTAGAAGACGACCTACAAAATTGAACTAAGGTCCATAAAAAGAAATATTAGAGATCATACTGAATCGTGTTATGTCTAAGGAGCCATGCATATCTCAGTAAAGTACTTATCTTACATTTGGATAATTGTTGATAGGGATATCCAATCGCAAAATTTTCTTTATGATATAAGAACCCGGGCTTGATGCTGCTACTTGCCACTCCGTCTTAAGTCCCTGTGATCCTAACCTCTGAAACAAACACTATTTTATGTTGGAATTAACAAAAAGAATGTACATTCCTTGACCATATGAAAGGAAAGAATGTACATTCCTTGAGCAAATGCCGTGAAGCAAAACTCACTCAACAAAAGCAAGATTCGTGGGGCTGACTAAAAATAGAAAACAAATTTCAAGTAGCCTCCTGGTCCAGAATAACCAATATCGCTGTTATGAGACTTGACAAGTCAGAGGCATCTTTTTTAAATAAGAATTCCGAGTACTCACCTCTTGTGTCACTCCGCTCCATCCAGTGAAGTCCATTCCTGCATTATTTGGCAATATATCTGAGGCCATAGGACTTAGGCTTCCTCGTTGCAGTCTACCAAAGTCGGATAATCCCTGCTGGCTGGAGATCATACCAGAAACTCTTAATATCTCTGCCAACACAAAGAGCAGTTTATTTCAGTATCTTTTCTTGCTTTCTCCAAATGCCGGAAATAAGAAAATTTCAAGTTCTAGTTTAAGTTTTGACATTAAAAGTTCAAAGTTACGGTTGATTTCAGGTGGAGTCAATGAAAATGCTCAACAAGAAGTACGAATACTTATCAGAAGTTAAAATCTCTTAAAACTCAATACAAGAAGTGGCGGCACATCGCCTTCTAAGCTATTTGATGAAACACTTAACAAAAATTACCAACAGCACTGGAAAAAATTTAAAGAGGGGAATTTGCAATAAAAAATTGGTGCTTGACCGTGCTTCAAGTACAGCATTTATTTTAGAACCTTTTGCAGTTCTAGCCAATTGTCATTGTTTGATCTGTTCACGAAATATACACTCAAAGATCATGTTTCTTTTCGCCTTTCCGGAGTATGGGGCTCTTTGAAGCAGGATTCTACACAAATCTAGGAATCATGAAAAACATTAAAGCTTGGGAATCGGAGCTTTTTCAAGGAAATCTATTATTGTGTTGAGGCTGCTAATGTTTGCTGCCATCTACTACATGTAGAGAGATTTTAATCCATAATCATTGAGACAGTTCCTTGTAATGTTTATTTTTTGACAAAGAAGGTGACGTTTAATGCAAAAGCAGATTGAATATGTATTTGGCTGTACTTCCGTGTTAAGTGACGGTTTCATCACAATAGCTTAAGCTGTTATGTGAGGCCAACTTAATTGGTTTTATATATTCACTAAAATTCCGTAGACAAAATTTATGTTGCACTGATTCTTGATTAAAAACTTCTATTCACTCGTCATAAATAAGTAAACAGTAAATACTCTGATTGAAAATGATGATGCGCTATCGGTTCTTGACTAAGTATTTGTATAATGGTGTAAATTTTGCAGATACATCTCAATGTAAGCTATCAGTTGAGACTACATATGTACGTAAACGTTAGAAATAAACTCCCAAGTTTCCTTCACAAACGGATTGCGTGGATTTATTTGCAACAATCATCTCCAAAACACATAAATATTTGATTAGTTAAATTGCAAATACGAACTGTAAGAAAGACCATCCCATCATCATCAGCTAGAATTCCTAAATTCCGAGTAAAGCATACATACACATTATTGTAGAGCAGAACCTTGACAAGCTTATATTAAGCACTCTACAAAGGTGGAATTTGGGAAGAAAAGGAAGCATAGCTAGAATTCAATATTCGTTCATTTGATGCATAATCTAAAGAAATATCATTTTCCATAATCGTCAAATAGGACTTTCTGGTTTCTCTAAGCACAACTGTATAGATGAATAGAAGAACAGAACAGAACAGTGATGTTAAACATTAATTATATGAAAAACTAAAAATCAAAGAAGAAAAGAACAAACCTTGATTCAGAAGACGGCTGCATACGGGAAGGATTTGTACGAAAGGTGCAAGCTTTTGACGTTCTTCTAACAGCTCTGTCAAATACTGACCACTGAAAACAGAAACGCAGACAAGGATCGAAATCCAAAATTTACATGAATGAATTCTATATCCTTTAAAAGTAAAGCAAGATTAAGAGTCGTGGTTTACATACCTATCAACCTCAGGGGTTGCTCTTATATGTGGAGATGGAGCTCTTGCTGGTGAATAATTATGTGAGTATAACCCTGACATAGTTATAAATATGGTGTTGTAAAAATTCTATGGTATACGGAAGGAAGAGAGATGGTGATTGTGAAAGAGCAAAGTCAAACACAGAGAGAAATGATAAAGAGCACCGGAAAGGAAATCAGGAAGAGGGTGACAAAGGTGAAGAAGAGAGAAACCGCAAAAAGGAAAAAAAGAAAAAGAAAAAAGAAAGTAATAAATGGAGAGAGTGGGACTTTGTGATGAAGAGAGGGTTGGGACTTGGGGGTTTTAATATACAGCACAGGCTGATGCGAGGTTTTAATGTTTGCTTTGTTGGCCACTCTGTGTCATGAAAAGTTTTCACACTGTGTATCAAATACGATCCATCATGTCCATACATATTTATATATGCATACACACACCCACCTATATACGTGACTGACAGAGAGACACATGACCAAGAGTAGTTGTTCAAGTAGAAAACATGGAAATCAAGAAAAGGAACTGACAAGTTTGGGGCTGTAAAACTTGTAAATGAGAACTGACAGTGATTGGGAAGAGAATGATTGAACACCATCTATCCCTCTATATATCTCATTGTTAGGAGAGTTGAAGAACATAGGATAGGAAAACACATGTGATGTGTACCAGAGATGCTCACTCACTTCTACCGTGGTAGCTATTTATATTTCAGTTGGTGATACGGATACAGTAATCTGGCATTTAAAAAAGAAAAAGAGTCAGCCACTACGTCACGCTCTGTTTCAGATTCTCGTTTATGCACTTACCACTTTCTGTCCGTTTCCTTTCTGTAAAAAGGTGACAAACTGAATTCTCGTCAGTAAGGTAATTGTGGAAGACCTGACCCAGACCTACCCTCTACATAGTTCCAACTCACTCTATATGATTACTTGCTATAGTGAACCTACAGCGGAAAGGAAAACAAAAATGCGGTAACACAGTCAAATCTTGTTATTAATTAATCAGAATATATATAAATGCGAAATAATAAAAATGTTCAATATTTAGAGGTTTAGATTCGGACAAAAGTCCCAACTAACAACTGTTATCTGTCGTTGGATGGATGGATTCTATGTCCTGCCTGTCCCCTTCTGCCTTTTCCTTTGTACTCTTTCTACACCCATAAGTGGTCTGCAATTAAACATCTCTGGTATTGGTATACACATGTAGTTGATATATTTTATGTAGGTCTTGGGTTTAGTATGACGAGGTGGCTGTCGATGCTGTTTTAAGACATATGCGGGCGGCCGCTATCTAAGCTGTCATTTAGCTAGGAGTAGACGGTTTTAGTGAGCAAGTCAGGTGGCCAGCTGACACACACGGCTGCTTTCATTCCGTGTAAATTAAATCACCAAACAAATATGCACTTCGTTTTAATTTATAGTTGGACCTTGGTTAATACATTGCACTTCATTTGTTGGACCTGAACAATAAACCTAGTCCTCCATTAGATAGTATTTCTGACATACAACTGTCACCACCATCATTTATGAGCTCTGCTCTTTCCATTTGATTAATTCAGGTTTCCTTAATTAGTGCGATACATTCAATGATTAGGCAATTAACTAAATGGAAATCATCAACACAACACTTTTAACGTATAATGTTGTCTTTTGTTTGTCAGTACTTGGTTGCTATTTTTAAGAGGAGCATTGGATTCCCATGACAGTGAGAGAAAAGTTTGGACCAGACGAACACTGTGTAGGATCACAATAAAAGTCTACGACAACAGTACTTTCCAGAGACCAGATTTTCCTATCTTCTTCTATTTATTGATTTAGATACGTGTTTTCATTTTGGCATGTGGTATTGTGAATACAAAATTCTCAATTAATAAATACTTAACCTGTAAATTTCTTAAAATTTTAAATTTAAATACTTAACTTGTAAATTATAATTTGTTGATTATACATTTTTAAATAAATTGATAATTTCAAATTAAATAATTAAGTAAAACTATGTATTTTCGAACTTCACCAGCCAAACCGAAAGCCCTGAGACTTATAATTAGAGAATAATTGGCTCAGGGATACTCGTTTAGAATTGGTATTTCAACTATCTTAATAGGGGAGTTATGATCCATCCGAGATGGTTTGATTTTTGCGTGGGATCACAGTTTTCGGCAAGTCATTGTCGAATCTGATAGCATGGAGGCGGTGCGGATGGTGACTTGTGGTGTTATCTTTTCACATCCCCTGTCTATTTTGGTTGTGGATATTCAAACTTTACTTGCTAAGAATTGGAGGTGCTCTATTAGGCATGTGCTTCGTGAAGGTAATTTTGTAGCAGATTGTTTGGCTAAATTGGGTCATAATATTGCTTCTAATTTTCAGGTTTGAGACGCTGTTCCTAACGCCCTCCCCTTGATTATATGGGCTGATGCCTGTGATATTTTCTTTATGCAATAATTTTAGTTTCACTTCGTTGTAACAAAAAAAAAAGATTAAAAACTTTTAGTTGGAGTTGGAGTTGGACCACCTCCAAAAAGAGTGGGCATCTTATTTTTGTTTTAAGAAATAGTTGACCTCAATGCCTAGTCGACAAATCTTCCAAGAATTTTGGAAGAAGGGCCCAAAGTCTACATTGTTTGGGCTCGTATAAATATTATTTCCTTAAGACTAAGCCCATTTTGTTTTGGCTTCACCAAAAGAATTAAGTGGATGCCCACCCTTTTTTTTTTTTTTGGTCTTTTTCATTCTATAATCTATAATTAGTTATTACATGAGACTGAAACGACGTCGACATGAAACCTAATTAACTCCATTAATCACCTCCTTTGTTTCTCATTTCTCACCCCCGCTGCCGCCGCTCAATACTCCACCTCTTAACTGTGTGTCTTCTGGCTTCTCTTGGTATTTGACACTGCCCCTTTGTCGCTACTGTTCTCGTCTTTTTGTCACGTTGCCCATTAACGTAGTCAGACACGCACCCTTTTGGTCCAGTTTGTGCAGAGTCGTTCATGGGTGTGATTGATATCTGCAGTACATCCTCCCTCTGCTTCACCGAGTCCAGCTCTAATCGTCACCGGATTTTTGTTCATCAAAGACTCTTTTGCCCTCTTGGACGAAATAATAACCATAGAACGTTCTTTGTCATGTCCTCTGCTATTCCAATAGAACATGTCAATGAGGGTCAACAAAGGTTAACTGGGGACTCGTTTATTAGAACCCATTTGAGAAAATTGTCTCCTTATCAGCCCATTTTGCCTTTTGAGGTTATTCTCTTATTTTGCGTTTTCACTCCGCATTTTTGTGAAATGCTTATTTATGGAAATTAACTTTCTTGTTGAACTTGAAGTTAGCCACTTTTTTCTTTCCGTTTTAGCTATGACGACTAGAGTTTAGCAGAATAGTGTATGAAGTTTACTGGATTATAACAACTTGCGCAATTTCTTGGAATCAGTTCTCCAGATTGTCACTAGTGCGTCTTTTATTTTTCTTTTATGTTACGAAAGATTCTTGTTGTTTACCGAATATTAGGAGATTACATTTTGTGAAGAATTACTTGTCATTTCGAAATTCTGGTACTACCTCTTAGTAACAGTTAATTAAAAAAAAAGTGATTCTAGTTAGATTTCTTGTTACGAATTCGATTCCTGTGGTTCCTTTATGTACAACTACTACTAACCCTTGTTGATGGTAAAGTTTTTGTTCATTGACTTGAGCATCTATATGGCTAATAAATTTATTTTTCATTTCCATTTTGTCTTTTTCTCCGCACTGCAGGTTTTGTCAGCTCGACTTGGAAGGAGGCCAGAGGATATTGTCAAGTTAGATGCAAATGAAAACCCTTATGGTCCTCCTCCAGAGGCAAGCCATGAAACCATTTTACATCCTTTCATCTTGTAAAAAAATGGAGATTTTGCTCATGTTGATCATCTTAATTGTACGTTTTGGTTTCAAGACATATCAACTTCAAAGATCATTTAGCTGTAACGTAGAAGCCATTAGCTTTTTCTTTCCTGACTGCACTGTTTCAGATGATCTATAGGTACTTGAAGCTCTTGGATCGTTGAAATTTCCTTATATATATCCAGATCCTGAAAGCCGTTGTTTGCGTAAGGCCCTTGCCAAAGATTCAGGGCTTGAATCTGATCACATTCTTGTGGGATGTGGGGCTGATGAGCTCATTGATCTGATTATGCGGTAATATATGGCAGATCATGAATGATATATCTTCCTAAATTCAACATGTTGTATCATTTTAACATTTTGTACATTTCATTCTTGGTTCATACATGTGGTAGATGTACGCTAGATCCTGGTGACAAAATTGTGGACTGCCCTCCAACCTTTACAATGTATGAATTTGACGCTGGAGTTAATGGGGCAGAAGTTATAAAGGGTATAAACTTCTTCTTGTTGAGAGTTCACATCTGTTGTGAACTTCTTCATTCTACAAAACATAAACTTTGGACAGTGTTCATCTTTGGAGTTTAGCATTTGATTTTCTGAGATTTATGAATTTTGTTGTTAAATCATTTATTTAATTTCAATTTGATATGCAGTTTGGAGAAGGCCAGACTTTAGCTTGAATGTAGAACTTATTGTTGAAGCTGTTAGACAGGAGAAACCAAAATGCATATTTTTAACCTCTCCGAACAATCCAGATGGAAGGTATTTTATGGATGCTTATCTTGAACTTGCATATCACGTGGTTGGTTTATATGATAAATCCTGAGGTCTCTGATTTGACCCCAATTTTCAACAGTTTGCCTAATAATTGAGGCTTGTCTGTCAGTTAGTAAAGGTTTTAGTTCCTCAAGGTGAAAATGGGAAGAAATTTGGTTTTTATGTTTGTTTTGATTAAAATTGGGCAAAACTAGGGCTCTGGCCTAGAAGACTGTTTAATGCCCATGTAGAGTTGGCGATCAATGTGAAATTTTTAGGTTTCGAAGTTCAAAACATCATGCACTTTCTAAATAAATGTAGAGAAGGAAACATTATCTACATGTGTTTGGTGCGCAACCAATTTAGGAAATGGTTTTTCTTCTTTTCTTTGGTATTTTCTGGTGATGTTTGCATTTCCTTTATGGAAAATATGTTCAGTAATGGCCAGTTTGTATATAATGTGGTTAGGCTGCATGACATCTGCATTATTTTCCAAGCATAGAATTGTGAAAATCTACACTAGTTATAATATAGTGTAGCTGCTTTTATGGTCGAAGTTCCCTTTTTGTTCTATTGTATGGCAGTGTCATAAATGATGAAGATCTCTTGGAGATACTGGAGCTTCCGATTTTGGTGGTGCTGGATGAGGCATATATTGAGTTTTCAGGATTGGAATCTAGAATGAAATGGGTCAAGAAGCATGATAATTTGATTGTTTTGCGGACATTTAGCAAAAGAGCTGGTATATTACTGACCACATTCTGCAATTGACATTTACTGTGCTGGCATTATTTTGATACTGTTGCCCACCATTTAAATTGTTTTACTTTCTGATTTGTTGTCTTCCTTGCCAACTTTAATTGATTACCAAAATTGCTTGGGCATAGGGTTCAAAGGTTGAATTGACAGAAATGCTTTTTAGCCTTTAGTTTATTGGATCGATTCCAACAGTTTAGTTAATTTACTTAGTTTGCTGGGTCTGACAGTCTAATTATGCCACAGCCTTAGATTGGATGACTTTCGACTGGGGCTGTCTTACTGGAATTTTAATCACTCATTACTTGACTTACAAGTAATTACTTAAACTAATGATTGGTAATCCTATATATACTAAGGGAGTGTTTGGTTTACATAGGAAAATGATAATAAGAATGAGAATGAATATAGTGAAGAATAAGAATAGATATAATCATTATAATTATGATGGTTGGTTAGGACGAAGAAATGATTACTATTACCATTGATAGTGCTTGGTTTGTTAAAAATCTTGGAAAACAAAATTTTTTTCGTTTTCTGTCAAATTTTAATATATTTTAATTAATTATATTTAATTGCTAAAAAAGAGAAAATATAATTAATTAATTGTATTTAATTGCTAAAAAAGAGAAGAAAAAAGAAAAAAGAAGTGTCACACACGTGACTTTCATTCCTCTCATAATCGGGAGGTATATTACCCGAAATTCAGATATAGAAATGCAGTTCATTTAATGATAATATATTACTAAGTAGCTGTTTTTCATTTCTTACCCCATTCCTTCCAATACTCATTAACCAAGCACCTCCTAACAACTAGCTCTACCTGACAAACTTCATAGGGGGCAGTTCAGATGTTCACCGAATTTATACTACATTAGTTAGGATGTGTATGTTAAAAAGTTGGCAGTATCTTCAGCATTATTTTAAGTGGAAGGGACTTGCTCCACCTGTTTCATGGTTTATGGGCTTTCTCTGTAACTTTCCACTTCCTATTAATTTCATGGGTATCTGCATTGAGTTATTAAATTCTCTAGTGCCATCTTACAGTTTTTAATGCGTCATGTCACAGCATCCTTGGGTACCTTCCTGGTTTGCTCATTGTTCTGACAGTTTATTAGGTGATTACTTTGTTTGTAAACTATTCTAGATGGTCAAACTTTTGGTAGCAAACTTGACTTTTTGAGAACTAAAAGAAAATGTAGGTTTCTTGTGAGGTAGTAAAAGCAGTTTGCTGGTCAGTGTACAAAACACCGCTAGCTCAAAGCATATCAATTTTGTTAATAAATTACTTTCAAGGCTTATAAATTAATTCCATTTGTAGGGTTAGCAGGGTTACGTGTTGGATATGGGGCATTTCCTTTAAGCATCATTGAGTATCTCTGGAGAGCTAAACAACCTTATAATGTCTCTGTTGCTGCTGAAGTTTCTGCATGTGCAGCATTGGAGAATCCTATTTATCTAGAGGTTGGATTTGGCTTTGAATCTTGTGTTGCAAAATCTCCAAATAGTCTTGTACTTGATATAATACTTTTGAAGTCAGTATCCTTCTGCCTGTGGCTGTGTGCAATAACTAATACTAAGGACCATGTCTACAGAAGGTTAAAGATGCTCTGGTAAAAGAGAGGGAGAGGCTTTATAAGCTCCTGAAGGAAGTGCCTTTTCTCAATCCATATCCAAGCTGTTCCAATTTCATTCTTTGTGCAGTTGAATCTGGAATGGATGCCAAGATATTGAAGGTATTTTATATTCTCCATGCTGGTATTATATCCAATTGCATGTGTTTACTGTAACCTGTACTCTTTCTACAGTTTCCGTAGTTTGTTTGTTTTATATATACGAGGGCATCCTTGAGTTTCAGATAATTCTGCTGTTTGCGACAGATATTTCATACAAGCATCCCACTGATGAAATGCGCTATATATTTGCCTATTATTATCCCAGGGGAATGAAGGAATTGATATCTGTAACCTGCATGAGTGTTTAATCAATATTTTGTTAGGCTGTAGGGTTCTTTCCCTGAATGAGGAAGTACACTTAGGTTTTGTTTTTGTTCACTTTCTGCTTGTCATTTGCTGTGGTAACGAAGCAGAGTTGAATGCAGGAGGATCTGGCAAAGAGGGGCGTCATGGTTCGTCACTACAATAACAAAGAACTGAAGGGTTACATTCGGGTATCTGTAGGGAAACCTGAACAAACAGATATATTGATGGAGTGCTTGAAGCACTTCTTTTGATTCCTTGGATCGAAAAAGTCTGATTTTACAGTTCTGGAATGAGAAACTATCATCCCATTTAATCAAACTTAAATTGGGATGCCCTGGATCTGACATATCTCTTGATCGGAGTATCATGAAAGTCAGAATTATGGCAAAAGAATTATGATGAGGTGATTTCCCAAAGGTCTCAAGTTTTGTCATGAACCTCTGTAATTGTTTCTGTAACACATGAGAATTGACGGACAATCGGCATGGGTCCTTTAAGATTTTTGTTATCTTATGTCCTACAGCATAATATATACTTATTGTAACTTTTCTTCTCAATGTTTGAACTCAATCAAGTACTTATTTTTATTGCCAATTAACGGAAAGTCGATGCAGCAGATTGAAAATAAAACATAAGGTGACACATCTTATTCAATTTGATTCATCTAGACGTGTATAAAATTAAAAAATGAAAAACAATAAGTTCTGAAATTTGAAATCTAGAAATTCTAATTCTTCAAAACTTCTTTTAATTTATTTTTAATGCTTTAATTAAACAGTTTATAATCATAACTCAAGATTGATATCTAGCACGTTGCTATGACTACTTAAATAGTTAGAAATGTCAAAGTGATTTTGACTAATTTTTCCGTGCATAAGTTTTTGTGTATAATTTAATCATTTTATTATATAATGTTATGATTAGATAAAGCATGAAATTAATATCTACTTTCTTTGAGTCCAATCATATTATTTCTCCGCCATTAGCTATCGATTCAATTAATACTAATTCTAAACTATTGAGAAAGGGTCATTTCACATTGGCCAAAGATTTCCCAAATCAATACTAATTGAGAACAACGGAACATTCTCCTTAATTACTTTAGGGTGATGAATCCTATCTTGATCTTACAACTACTTCCATATAGTTCATGTTATATTTAGTGACTATCGATTGATTGATCCATGGTTAAATAGGTCATAAATAGTGTCAAAAGATAACAATCCCTATATAAGATAACTTTGGTAACCTTAAGTCAAATGATCACTTTTATAATCATCACAATGAGAATTCCATAAACATGCAAGTAATGTTCCAGATGGATTTCTCATATCAGGTTTGTTCAGTGAACTTATTCTCTAACAAGCACCCACACATTTGTTTATGTATCTCCATAGTTTAGCCTATGAGATCGATTACTTCGTTCATAAGGAAAAACATAACGTGTGCTAGTCTTTTTATATTCTATTGATGTCCAGTTTTAATATAACAATGGCTAACAATAATTTAGGGATAGCACGTAAATGCAATAATGCAATATGAATCTCATAATAATTTCATTTGCAATGTATAATTATCTTATGGACTTTATCATATACATCTAAACATGTAAAAGATAAATAATGCCTTTAAATAATTATCACTAAACTACAACCAAACCGATTAGCTATAGGGCATAAACCAACATTTTCCCACTTGCACTAAGCAAATCGTTTAAGTATCTCATACCATATCACCATATGATGATTTTTTTTGAAGGAAACCATATGATGATTATACTACTACTCAGACAGTGACTTAATGAAAGAAATTTACAAGATTCTCTATAGTGAATACTCACTTAAATTTTACAACTTTCATCTTAATTACAATCATAATTAAGAAAATCTGCTTAAATAAATACTTGGATCTTTAATAAGATCTTAGCTTCTTTTGCATTCCTGTTAACCCCGAAATTTTTTTTTATGATTAATTAAGCATGATTAGATTAATTAAGGTAAATTAAAGATAGCATTCATTAAGATGACATTAATTA
>JANIPN010000218.1:10082968-10101335 GCA_027478595.1 Erythroxylum anguifugum
CATCACCTTCTGTACCAGCTACTACACCATCCAACAACTGTACACCATCCACCACCCCTATACTGATAAAGATATCAGGGGTAAACATTGTGGATGAAGGAGGCGGCCTCCATCCTAGAGCTGAGGAAGTTAATTAAAGAACTTATATCACAATTGTAAATAATCTGAAAGTGAAAATACATGAAACACCATATGTTTATAATTAAGTTATAGGTCTAAATTTAAAAATGATATATATATGAAAAAATATCTCTCAGGTGACAAAGGATTTTTATTATCAGGAGTTTGAGGTACAAAAAATATATTTTTTGTAATTAATTTTATACATTAATTAGATAAATATTGTAGGTGATAAGTACTTATTATATGTTTTTCCTTTTTTTCAGAAAGAATTTTTTTGGGATTATGAATTTGACGCGGTTATTTATCAAGTATGGAAGAGACAAGGTCGTACACATTATAGAGACATTGTTGGTGCGATATACAAGACTGGTGTATGACCTCCTTATATTTATGAAAAAATATGGAGTCATTGGCAATCCAACAGTATTGGATATCACCCGAGGCAATGTCCATTTCAGAACGTAGTTCTACCAATAGACATGGAAGACCGAGGGCAGAGAGTCTTCATGTACACACTAGAGGATCTATTACCCACCACAAGCATGCAGAGAAACTTGTAGGTATCTACACTTTACACTTATATTCTATTTTTTAATACTTTGATGTATTGCAATTTAATTTAATATGTGAATTTTTGAATGAAAATATGTGTATTATGGAGAATGATAATATTATAAATGTCTAGTGTCATATATGGTTGTGTTATTGAGTTACTTTCTTTGTTCAATAGAGGGTAAATATCATAAAAATAGAGAAAATTCTACCAAAATTTTTGTAAATTGTAGTTTATTTATAACATTTTATTCTGATGCGGGAAAAGTCTATGGGCATGAAGCCTATACCTTATCAGCTCTTTTTGCACACTCATATTAAAAAGCATGACATTGTGACCTTCGGCAACACTAGATGTAGAGAACTAAATGTATGTGAAATTAATATTAATGCTTAATAATTGTCACTTATTAACATAAACATTGCCTTTTGATAGGACCAAATATAAGAAAGCATTCAACGACAGTCTTAGCAGTCTGAAGATGTTGATGACAGTCAAACATATCTTCATGCAATAGGTGGTAGGGACCGTGAAAGGATCTTCGGCTTAGGTTCATTTGTGAACACATGTTATTCGCAATCCTCCACATTCAGTACAGTAGCATCTAGTAGGCGGTCCGCATCCAAAGAAGTCCATGAGCTTTGGAGCACAGTACAAGCACTGACAACTCAGTTACAACAGTCGATGGAGTACATAGCCCAGCTCCGTAATGAGATGAATGAGTTGAAAGGGAAGGACAATACCTCATCGCAACATTTAGAGCATCCACATTCACCAAATGAATAGCGTAGTTATATTCATTTTGTATGAATTAAATACTTATTGTTGTAGATAATAATTTTTTATTATCAATTAAGATAATTTTTACTTTATATCATCAATCAACTTTCTGTTTTAACAAATTAAATATAGAAACAAATCAAAATATTATCAGCAGATAATTGATAATTGTATAAATTATACATCAATCATAAGATTATCAAATAAAATTAAATGTAGGGAAAATATAAAAAAATCAGTAAATTTATTGACATAAAAACAAAATCCGTCGATAAATTGTAGTGAATTTATTGATGGACGACCAAAATCCGTGTGTGAAATATAGTGAATTTACCGACGGACAACTAAGATCCATCAGTAAAGTTAGTCGTGAATTTATCGACGGATTTGAGAAATCTGTGGGTAAGGTTACTGGAGAAAGAGTCTTGCTCATTGCTACATTTACCGATCGAAACAAACATTCTGTCACTAAATTTATCGGTAGCACCAAAATTACCATCGCTAAATATGGCGACGGAAAAGAAAATATCCCGTCGGTAACTTAACAATGGAGAATTTGTACTTCGTCGCTAATTATTAGCTACGATCATTTCTCTGATGACTAATTCCATCACTAACTTAGCTTGCCAACGGAAAACCTTCTCATTCCGTCGGTAATTTCCGTTGCTAAATCTCATTTTGCTTGTAGTGCTTAGATTAGTTTGACATGTTCTTCAAATTTATTTATTTGTCTTTTATTTTCACATTGATAAAAATATTAATTATTAAGGCCACAAAGACTTGTTTGTTTCATATGAAAAAAAATCTATTTTATTTGATGATTTTTACAGCCATTATCCTGTATATGAAATTTATTTTCCAGTAATCTTTCTCCTAAATGGGAAAAAATATTCATAAAAATTTCTTATCAGTTCATCATGGAAGTAATATATCGTTAATCATAACACGTCATGAAAAATAACATAATATCGACCGTATAATTCCATTAACAGATCGAACTAGTAAAGATAAAGCTTGTAAGCCTCATCTAATGTCCCATTAAGTCCGTAAACCCAACGATTACTTGTATAGTTTTTATTCCATACTATCCTACACAAACCGTGAAATAAGAATCAAACCAGGACTACATACATTGCGCTCATATATTACATGCATATCATATTAAGATTTGTTATTGTGTTCATTATTTTTTTTCTCCTACAAAGAGTTGATTGATTATTTGTTAGGAAAAGACGACAAATACGAAAAAGCGGTCGTGGAAAAGAAAATTAGGGCGACACGAGTTTTGATTTGTTCGGTAAAAAGGAGCTAATGGCGGTGGCCACCTTTTCCTAGACAAACAAACATGCGGCGATGACCAAATAAAAGTCCATTTATTTGGCTACATTGTACATACATCTAATTTGAAGAAGGAATCTGAAAACAAATTGCAGCATTTTGAAACAGGTTGTTGGCATATTCATGCACAAGCAGACATTAAATCACATGGTACCTTCACTTTTAGAATCACCAAGTTTTCTTGTTCTTCACATTCATCGTCACGATAATGGAGGGCATTCATAATGCAAAAATAGACGGTAATAACAACAATAACAATATTCAGTAGTAGTCTTCCTAAAATGCGAGAATTAGAAAAGTTCAGTAGTACGTAACTTTATTCTTACCTGATAGAGAGATTATTTTTGATAAATTAACATGTAATGCAAAATAATGATAATATAAAATATAAATAAATATGTATAAATAAAAATATATAATGTACTACATAGTATAGTACATATAGAATGTGGTAAAAATTAACAAAAAGATAAAATAAGTAAAAAAAAACATATGAAAATAGACAATAACAACATAAGTCTTTTGATGGATTAAAACGTAAAGATGGTAAAAATTTAGTTTTGCTTTGTCTCAAATTTGTTTTTCTTATCTATGTAATTATGCAAGTTAGTATTTTTCTTGATAGCTGAATTTTTCTTGTTCTTAATTTTCCATCTTAGTCTCAAATTTAAGAAAAATAAGTGTAAAACCACCGAAACATAGAAAAAAGCCTCATCTTAAATACTCAAAATGCCATTTAAATAAATTATGCAAGTTAGTATTATGAATCAAAATAAATAAATTAGATGGTATTCTAATTAGCCC
Source organism: Erythroxylum anguifugum (assembly GCA_027478595.1). Lineage (NCBI taxonomy): Eukaryota > Viridiplantae > Streptophyta > Magnoliopsida > Malpighiales > Erythroxylaceae > Erythroxylum > Erythroxylum anguifugum. The sequence continues at coordinate 10,086,567 of JANIPN010000218.1, forward strand.
AATTTAATGATTAAAATCAAAATAAATCAATTACATTGGTATTGTTGGATTAAATGTTACATTGGTTAATTTATAGTAACAAGAATTAAACCATCTTGCATCAGACTTTGGGATGGGAACCTAAGGGCTAATTTTTGCTCTTTTTGATTGCATGATTGATATGGTCCAACTTTTTTCCATCATGTCAAATTTTTAATGAACCCTTCATTGTTTTTTCCTGAAAATTAAAGATTTGAAAGAAAAAGTCTAAATTTTTTTAATATAATTAATCAAATTTGGTAATTTAGTATCGTGCACAAATTTGACTTCATTATGACTAATCGGGTATTTTGTTATTTATTATGGACAGGATAATAATGATCGGTTCTGAGCAGCTACTAACTCGATGGCTATATTTTTCGAGTTTGAATTTTTGTTTATTATTATAGTGTATTATTTTATTTCATAAATATCATTCATTTATTTATGTAAGCTTAATGTAAATTTTGTAAAAATAAATACAAAATTTATATAAATAAATAACTAAAATTTAAAATATCGTAATATTAAATAGAAGATCCGTCTCATATTTTTCTAAGATTCCAAACTTCTAATATATGGAAGTATCGGACGGAAGAGTTGCTTTAAAGGCTTATTAAATGTAAGGCTGACAGATATTTGCTTGCAAGTTTCTGCTGGATTAGAAAGAGACCTAGAGAGCAAGCATGAAGTCATGAACTACTGTAGAGAATAGAGAAAGAGATGGGCAGCGCTTTTGACGGTAAAAAGATAACCCCACCACTCGTTACTGTACCTGTTGTTTAAGAGATATATATAAATGTATATGTGGTATAAAACACGTCAGGCCCTGTTTAGAGCAAGAAACAACTTCTGTTCAAATCTAATATATAATAATTACACATTCCCTGCTTTAAGGTTAATGCTTACAGCATCTCCTGAAAAATCTCTCACTTTCTGTGATAAAGAGACGACTCATACTGAGAAAGAGAGGTAAAAGGGAATGAAATAGGAAGAGGGAGGGAAAACATACACCCCATTTTCTCTCCTCTTTTTTCTTTTCTTATAATTTATGAATTGATGAAGAGAGCTTTACCAGATTTGTATAAATCTTCAATCGCTTTCTCCACTCTAACTCTCATGAGGACAGTGACATTTTCTCTTCTTCTGCTCTGTGCCCTCTGCTCTCTGCCTTTGCCCTCTTCTCGTCCTTGATTTTTGCTCTTTTTTTTCCCCTCTTCTTTTTGTGATATACTACAGACGTATTATAGCCTGAAACATATCCTTCCTACTAATAACATGATTCTGTATAATACTATCAATAGCTTTTACATCACTAACAACGGTGCAACTGATGATGGTTTTCGTTTAAATCCATGGATAGATTCTTTTTTGTCAAGTTCTTGGCGACCTGGCAACGCAAAGAGGTACCATTACTCACTGAAAGCTGATTTGGTTTCCATAGATAATCGTCCTCATCAATAATACTATTAAGCAGTTTGGTAAGTGAGCTAAACCTAGTCGTTATGTTTACTTTTCTCACCTGCTCATTCCCCATAGTATACGCTCGTAAACCTTTATATTATATAGCCGCCACATATCCAAAAACTTGGCTCTTTTTGATGTTTAACCATAATCCTTGGTTGATCTTGTGTATTAGGTTTAATAAAAGCAGAAACCTGACGACACATCCTAGATTTGTATTACATATGTGAAGATCGAAATTAGGTAGATCTGTAAATGTGGTTTCAGAGATCATGATATCGTTTCAATTAGATTTGAAGTACAGTCATGTTTTTGTGTGTGTTTTGAGTGATATGGGCCCCATGAGGACTTCTGGGTTTCTTCCGTTTTGATCCTATTGTCCTTAGTGTCTTTGTTGCCATTTCTTTTTCCTTCCTTGAGTGGTAAAAAGCTTATCGCTTAGGGTTAGGGTTCCTGCAACATTATTTTCGGCTATGGTGAATTCAACCGCCCAGTAATCTGAATCAGCACAATTTTCGACTACTTGAGTCGATTATGTAATTCTTACCAATACATGAAAGCAGGTTCATGGTATACAACAGTTTTGTAAGTGCAAACAATTGCAGGGCTGTGAAATTTTGTGAAAACTATTACTAGGCTTCTATTACCCTTGTTTCTTCTGCTCTTTTGCCCTTCTGTGTCCCTTTGGTCGCAGTTTGACTGCAACTAGAGGGCATAATCTAATTATACTCTCTTGTTATCAGCTCTCCACCTCAGTAGATGTCCTCTGTAGAAAATTAAAGTTCTGTGTCTCGCAATTGATAGTGAATGTTGGAATCATAATGTAAACATCAGATTATATCTAGTGCCTAGCAGTATCACAAAGACTCGTGAATGGAAAAGACGAGACCTTCATGAATGTAGCGAGAATATGAAAGACTGGGCATGTAGCCTTGTAATAATTGGGGTTGAAACTGTTTGCTTTCCCCGGCTGCTTGACGAATTTGAATGATCATAAGAGTATCCAATTTGTATTCCGACTGTTCAAGGTCTTCAACTCCCTCAAGATGTCTGGAACGTTGAATTTTTTATGTATGCATGGTTGGTGATCACTTGCATTGTTTGAGTTTAATGTTGTTGTAGACATCTCAGTGAGATATAAAATGGCTCAAGGGAGCTTCCTCCAGTCCACTCATGGATCGGAGAAGGATTTGAATTAGCTGCCGACTCATTCATTCAAACACAGTAGGCATGGAAATTCAATTAGTTTGCTATTGTGAATGTGTGAATGATGCGGGAGATAAAATTTCATCCTTCTCTTCTCTGTGCTTGGACTGAAGGGAGCTCCCTTTTGACTTACTTCATCATCTATTGGTCATACAAAATTGATCTTTCTTAATTTCTTCCCTTGTCAAGCGAACTGATTTAGGTATTGCTTCTTACGTTTTGTAAAATGGTCGTTATATTAGCTTGGAAAGTATAATGATCCGTAACTTTGCAGAATTCTTACTTGTGTCATATAATGTTGTTACCTTAACCTCTTGCATTCACTTCATTTCTATGCTTTCACTTGTTGGCTGGATAACAAAATGGTAATACTTTCATTTAAACTTCTTTCATGTATGTACGGGAGTGTATTGCATTAATGTCACCAAATTCAAATCAAATTATGGCCTAACATCGGTGAGTGGAGCTTGCCATAAGCACGGTTCTGTATAATGCTATTTTCATGCCATATCAGGTTGATTTTCGTTGAATGTCTCCATGTTTGGGAAGTTCTCTAACGTTCTTTAATCTCATGCCTTGATAAGCGAGGTTTATATAATGCTGCTGTGTTGAGAATGAAAACGTAAGATTGGAGGTGAATATAGAGGGGAAAATTTATAGCAAGGCCAATTGCTAGCTTGTCATGTAGCTGGTCAAAGCGTCCTCTTGTCCTCCTATTTCTTTTTCTGACCCAACCTCACAAGTTGCAGCAATGATATGTCCCATCTCTGAATATAATGTGTTCTGAATGTCCCAAAGCAAGGAATACCTTCTTACTACGGACAACAAGGGTGGGGAGTGAACGGGATGGCAAGTCTTTATCTGAAAGTACGATGATGGGAAGTTGCAGGAGGTTGGCAGGGGTAGCCTTTGTGGTCGCGGTCATTCATATATATATATATATATATACGGGTATTTGTTCAATGGTTAACAAAAGGACTACCGATATACTGGACTGGCAAGTGGTAATAAAAAGATCATTAGATGGATTCCCCTTGTAATTTAGAAAGGTTGCTTTCCGATTTTCCTTTTCTTTTACTTATTGACAGTTGTAAAAGGAGCTCTGATGTACAAATTTGACCAGAAGTGACACTCCGTCAGGCCATGTTAAATTGTGTTGTGTAAGGAAAAGCTAAAAATGCTGTGAATATGTGAAGACTGAAGGGTGTATTTTTTTTTTATTACATAAGTTATTCCGGTTTCGCCGGACTAATCTTAAGCCCCTACGACCTCACCCCAAGAGCCTAGAGGATGTAAATTTGAAGCTCCAAGATCTCTCAGATTCTTACGTAGTCTGTACACTTCTGCGCACAAGGAGTCTTCACATATTTGATTGTTCAGCTGATGATTGATCACTGGCTTCCCCTTGCTTAGCATTAGGTTTCCATCAGCCCCCAGGTTTTCGAGTAGCTCCAACTCCCACACTGCCGCTGGAAGCGAGACGTCCGTAATTGATCCGATCAGAGAGTTATGCCTAGGGGGCTAGAGGGTCATCAATAGGAAATGCCTATTTTTTCTCCTTGTGGTGACTTGAACTCAAGACTTCTCTCTCTTCCCTCTATTGAAGGGTGTATTTTATCAATAGAGGGGGAGAGAGAGAGAGAGGGAGAGATTTTAGGAGTGATTTAATAACAACTATGAGAAATGATAATGCTGTAGGTACGAACAAATACAAACCCATGGTTGAGGGGTGCGTTACATATTATTGTAACTTTTATGGTCAAGTGGTAGCTAAGCCTTTGCATTAAATACCACGCTGGCCTCATGTACATGTCTATTTGTAGTCTAAAAGTAAAAGTGTGGTTGGAACTTGTAGCTACTTTGTGGGTTCATTTAGATAATAAAGAACATAGCTCCTGCCTGCCCTAAACTCCAGTATTATTCTTTTCTGTTTTTTATCATTGTCAATAGTCATTCTCTCCTGAGATAAACCGTGCTTCCGCTCTGTAAGCTGCGTTCAAACTCGCACAGGCATTATTCAGTCACTGTTTTCCAGGTTTATTTCGTTAGAAGAAGTATGGAGTAGTGTTAATTAGTGATATTATATGTATGTTAGGTTAAAGCTTCAGTCACGGTGAATAAAAGCATTCGGTGTTTTCGTCACTTACTTCCAAGGTGGATTATATAGAGATATCAAAATCACAGAGTTTGTGATATCATGGGAGTAGAAATTGTCGTTGGGAGTCTCGTAATAAAATATCAAGTTTCTTGGGTTGAACACGAGATGAAAGTACACTTGAACTCCATTGTTTAATGTCTTTACATCTATAAGAACACCTCATGCTCCTGGTCATGCGGTGTTTTCTATTTAAGATGCTTTAGTTTGTCGGTGTCCTTTCTTTTCTAAGCATGCACGAAAGGAACGAGTGAGAGTCGCTTTTTAATTAACAATTTAGTAATGCTTACTGACGTCGTGCAAGAGTGAAAAGTGCTCTCATTCAAGTTCGCGGTGAGTCAGACCTTGTGTCCAGTAAATCTTAGCCATTTATTTATGTGGAGTTCACATGAGACCTGCGTGAGTTCCGTAAAATAAATGACTGAGATTTTATGAGACAGAATAAGACAGAGCAAAACTGGACAAAAGATCTGGTTTCGTTCTTGGTGCATTTTAGTATGATATTCACATTTCTTCTTTAAAGGAATCAAGAGATATATAGTAAAGCAGTACAAACTTATTAACCAAAGTTAAGATGTAACTTTGTTAGATGTTAAAATTTTCAATTACAAATTCAGATGAAAATATTGTTATAATCAAAGAAACATATTAGATGTCAATTTTATTTTTTTGGAACCATATTCTAACTCGCATAAAATAGAAGTTTGAATTAGATCAGATTAGTCTTACAAATATACATTCTCTGTAACTTTTTTTCCTTGAATATAGTGACACCTTTACAATTCACTCCGAAGTATAAAAGAAAGAAAAAGTCAATCTGAAGGAAAAAATTACAAATTATATCGACCTTCTTCAGTAAAATGAATGGAGAACTCAGAGTTTAAAGCTGCTGCTTACTGTCCTATTCCCTCCAGCTTTTTACATCTTCTAAGCTCTTTGTTGTAATTCAAAGTGATCGTTCACAGCTGAAGATTCAAATCAGGGTGCTGTTGATTTCCTCTTCTCGATGATGATGGTTGAGTATTGAAAGTGCGAGAAGAGGACTCAGCAGCTCCATGCACTCCTTGGGGCTGGGGACAATGGGCTCCTTGTTGATCCCTACTGCTAAAGCTTATCATTCTTGTGCTTTGATCAAACAATAATGGCCTTTCTTGCCCCACCATTGCAATGTTAAGCTCTTGATGACCCCATGGAGTCGTCGACCTTATCTGCTCCTGTCTTTGCTTGACAGGAGGGTTATGATTGCATATTGATTCCAGACTCCATGGTTCCTGTTGTTGATTCCATCGATCAACTGTTGGCTGTCGAACAGTCTGACCAAAATTGGTGCCATGCCTGGTGTGGTCTGGCACATTGGCACTAATGCTGCTTGGCCCTTGGGAGTCATCAAAAGCATTGAAGAATGATGAGGTTCCTTGCGGCTGGTGAGTAGTGGTGGTAGGAACCTCTGCAGCTCTGGTTTGTGGAGGCAACCACCTTGGCTCTAACCGATAATCATCTAAGTTGTTGTTTGTTGGCCACGGTGATTGCACTTGCACCTCTATGTTTGCGAACTGATGATGCTGGTGAAGAGCTGGCTGTGGCTGAACAGGAGCAGCATACACATCTTCATGATCAGCTCCAGTCAGAGGGTAAAAAGAACCAGAGGGAGCCTGAGCACTCATATTTTGGATGGCTCCAAGTTGCATGATAGTTGAAATAAGGTCGTCCATGCCATCCCTGGAGCCACCCATTTGTTCTTGCTGGTGGGAGGAACCACAAGCTTCCGTTGGTAGAGCATCGCTGGGGGTAGGAGCCCAGCTAGTATGATCCACCATCATTCCTTTGTAAGACGCAGCTGGTGGTGAGCCACAACTGGATAAATGAGAAGGCATTTGATAACCTTGCCGTTCTTGATGATGAATACCACCTCCCAGGTGGAGAGTGGATGAAGGTGAATCAACACAAGAAGAGGACGATTGGTTTGGAAGTTGGGCCAGCTTCCTCCTGGCAACCATTTGAGCTGTTGGTCCCAAGTCTTTAACAAAGCTCATTAGGCTTTCCCTGTAACCAACTCCTGCATCGGCGTTCTGCATCGCCAAATCATTAAATAACCATGATCATACATAATCAAATAGTAAGTACACATATTTATATGTTGTGTGGTGAAACTACTTACAAATTGAAGCTGTTTTGGACCATTGAGCACCAATGAAAAGCTCCAATCATCCTCCTTCACGAAAGAACTTTGAGGTCTATACGTTCTACGCTTCTCAATTTCAGAAGAGCTTACATCGTTTGGCTCTGAAAAAGTGTACACTAAGTGACATTAATTGCCTAATAAAAGAACTAGATATGGCAATTGCAGATGATTGATTTAATGCTGATTTGTGTGCTACAAGAAAAGGGTTCTATTGAGAGACGAACCACTGAAGAAGGGATTATTAGAAGCATCCCCGATTATACGATGCTTCGAAGTTGAAACTCCACCAGCACTTACAGGCCTTGTTGGCTTCTTGTCACAACGTTTTATGCCCAAGTACTCTGACTCGAACTTTTCCGGATCACTCCTGAGGCTGTGAAAGAGCTGCTGTGCCAGTTCACTAATGGCACGAGCCTGCAGGCCACCATAATAATTATCTCTGTTAGCTATCAAAAACATACATGCAAACATTCCCACCTGAGATAAAATATGAAAGTGATAACTGCATTACATTATACCTCTATATAGAACGCGCTTGCTGGTGCGTTAAATCTCATAGCGTTGCTGCATACAAGAAACACATCGTACTGTATCCACATAGCAAAATTAAGAAATTGGCATCAGCCATTAGGGGTCATTTCATGATCTACATTTCAGTTTCTTAATCGCTGGTCAAATATAAGCTAACGTTATAAATATGTCCTAAAGTTGACTTTTAAAAATTAAAGACGCGAAGACTGTATTTTGGCAGTTGGAGCTAGCGCACCTCAAATTGTTCCAAGCTTGCATATCTTCCTTGGTGTAGTTTAGCCCTCATGGTGCCAAAATCCATGGGCTCCTTGATGACATTGTAATAGCAGAACACCTTATTATTGAGAAAAATCATTAATTCGTTATCGAAGATTATAAGACAAAAACATATGATTTTATAACGGTTGACAACTGTCTATATGATTATATGCACGAATACCTGAGTTTGATTAACCATAGCGTTAGGATTAATTGGATGTGTGAATATCTCATGAGTGTCCCTCCTGCATTAATTAGAATAAAGAAGTGTATAATTAGAATAACTAATTAAATCTTTAATTCCACTAAAATAGTTTTTATTGTAAATTTGAACAACGATATTACCTTTGGAGTATATCTAATATCAATTCTAGCATCTGGCTCCACTTATCAGAAGGGAAACTTGAAATTGGTTGGTCTTGCACAAAATAGTGAATCAGATGATAATTATCTTGAAAGGAAAAATAGAAAATTGCAGTGTCATTAAAAAATATTGAAGACTCACCAGATCTCATTAAAAAATCTTCTTTTGAATTATCTCCTTCCTGCATAAAAATTAAGAAGAATGAACTGAAGTAGCAGGCCCTACATAAATAAATAGCTGAAATTTATTGGACACAATAAGACACCATAATATTGGACAGGAGATCTGGACTTAGTCAACATACCATCAATCTGAATCGGCTATAAAGACTATCAGAAAACAGGATCACCCTGGATTCGAGAGTCGTTAAGGCTTTTTACTTGCATCCGAACTAGATTGCACGTACCTCAGCTATTCTAAGCTACTAATTAGCTAATGCTATAGTGCTAAAAGACAGGTTGATTGGTAAAAGAAGTAGAGCGAGGAGTATACTGTCTTGGTACGAGTACGAGAAGGTGGCTGTTAGACTTTAAATAGACAAAGGGAAGACTAAAAACATACTGTTCTCAATTCACCATCTTTAATTCTAATATTTCATACTAATTACAACTCAGTTCCCAAGACTATTCAGCCAATCCATGGATGCTAAGAAATAAATGACAGCAAATCTAGATTTAAGGAGAAACAGAAACTCACTGGCTAAGATTTAAGATGAAGAAGAAATATGGAAAACAAAATAAATGCATTTCTCTTCTTTTCATGAAAAATATGAGAAGGGAAATTAAAATAGACCTCAAGAAAGTGAATAGAAGCTGAATTGACCCCCACGTCCTGTAAACTTTTGCGTTTGCCACCTCTCCTGCTTGTTGACTTTCCCTTGTCATCATTATTAGAATCATTATTGTTATTAGCTTTGGCCTTTCTTTGTAGAGCAAGAAGTCTTGCTTTTTCTTCCAAATCGGATATTCTGGCACTCCTTCTCAATCCAGTTCTTGTTAATATTGTTCCTTCCTGCTTTTCCATCTCCTCCCCTTTTGTTTTTTCCAAATTGTAATAAAAGATACCCCCAAACCAAACAAATTGTCATAAATAATGATATATGTGAACACACTAAAAGACATATATCAAAAGCAATTTTGGAATACATCAAATGCTAAATACCATTTTATTATTATTGATATTGTTTGACTTGGATTCTTGTTTTCCCATTTTTCATTTTTAGGTGTTATTTCTATGGAAGGTACTAACTTAATTACCTTGCTTTTGTTAATTAAAGTGAATTAATTGCCCTTATTTCAAACACAATAAATAAAATTTTCAGACATAAATGTAAGAGACAATATATCGCATGCATCATTCCCAATGTTCGGAAAGTCCACTCTTAAAACATGTACTTTTTGAAATGTTGCATTTAATTTTAATAAAAGATTATAGTATTTGCTAAGTTATATCACTGATAAGTTTATGCAAAATGTTGCTCCATTTTCGCAGAAATAAAATGAATAATTTGTTGATACACACAAATGCATGTCATGGTTACAGATGGTTCGAAATACTTTAACTGCAAGTTGTAACTTTTAGTTTAAGTGGTATTAGAGCTCCAGGTATGGACCTAGTGCAGCCCTACGTTTCGTGTTCGAGTCCCAACACAGCCATTAGCTCCGATCAAGCGTATGAGAAATAACGCAACAAATCATGGTGGCTTTAAAGGGTTTGAAATATCCTAACTACAAGCTATAGTTTTTAGTTCAAGATCCGTTTTAGGCACTAAATATGTGTGAGTCGCATTTATGGACAATAATTACAAAATCCTTTTATTAGGAGACGTTTCGAGAAAATCTCTCTTTTGTTTTCATTTTTTTTTTCCTTTGTCTTGTTTCAGATGTACTCCTTTTTGCACATAAAAAGTCTTTTGGTCTTTGAAAATAAATATAATTGCATAACAAAATAAGAAGCTACCAACCACAACAAGAAACAAAATCAAATTTAGACAAGCAAACACAGATTTAATCGAGAGAAGACATACCAACACATAAACGCTTAGATCAAATCAAGTAAAGAGAATAAGTAAGGAGTAAAACGAACACAAGGTTTAGCATATGATCGTAACGATGTGTGAACTTCTCTTACAAAAAGTGTGCCAACTCCGCATGCATGAATCACTACTCTTGAAAAAGAGTCAGATCTGTGCTCCAACCTATCAAATGACCTTAAAAAACAAATAACTGTGCACTACTGTGAATCTACAACCATTAGATTAATTAAATCAAAGAGTTACGAAGAAACTTCAAACAAACTGTTAAAAAAGTATCAAACACAAACCGAGCACCAAAGCGCAAAAAGAGGGCTCAATACAGTAACTTATCAAATAAACTCTCTTACCAGCAAGGAAAAGAAGCAATAAACACTTCTTAAAGATAGGAAAGCTCCTAAACAGGGAAAGTTATCTATTGCTTCTTCAGAGCACCCAGATTTCCTATATTGACACTTAGAGTATACTTCAAACTATCCAAACACTAAGACACTAGTCCTTTTATACACAAAAATCATGAAGTCGAGCGCCCTTGTCGGTGGTAGATTTACGCTACGTGGAAAACTCATGCTTCCAAATGGATGGTGATTAACATTTCAAAAATTTGCCACTTCAGTTCCAAATGAATCTCCTGACATATTTAGTGGAACAAGAAAGTTACTAACGCCATTATAGCAAAGGACAAAATTACCAAGCGAAGCGTTATAACATACATGGCAACACAAAGTAACATTTAGTAACTAGCTAAAACTTCTCATACCTGGCAACACGAAGTTCTCATGCATCAACACGAAGTTCTCATGAATCAAGCCTGTCAAAGTTAATCAGTCATTAGAAGAAAGTAAGTAAAATTGACATTTCAAATAAGTAAATAAGGGTATTGACGAATTGTGTGTGCACATGAAAATGGTATAACATTTTTATCTTCCCGCCATCTAATATGTAGAGGGTGTCAGACAGTTGAAGCATTACCCTTCAAATGTGCTAGCAAAGTACAGCTTCAGTCTCAAGTCGGTAACCAAATAGAGATATGATGTTAAACATGTTGAACATGTGGTTGATAAATTTCTGTATGTATCACACTGTAGTTCAGCTGCACATAGCCTTTTGCAATAGAATCGTCAACCAATCTAGCATACATGGTTCTTTCTATCTGCTCACCAAATACACAGGGCAAAACTTACAATTCCCTATCTTTTTGCATTAAACGTAAAAAGGGCTATTGAACAGGAAGCAAAACTCATGTCTCCCAACTTAATGGTTAGTCTGGACACCACTGTTTTGTTGAGTCTAAAGTTCAGCATTATCTTCCAGCTTTATCAAAAGAATTTCATGTGGTCCTTGTTCAATTACCTTCCCATTTTCAAGAACAAGTATCTGTAAATTACAATGGAAAGATGGCAAGAGTAAATTCAATGAACAGCTTCTGCATCAATCAAGTTCACACTTATCCTTTAATTCACCATGTATCCACATAAAGCTATGTAAAATGCCAAAAATTGTTAATAGATAAGAAGGTAATCTCCTCCCTTGTCGAGGTGAATAATAATAGAACTAATGCAAGCATCAACTGGGAATCTGAAACAACTCATTTAGAAGTTACTAGGAACTGCAATTGCAATTATTAAGAGAAGCACTAATTTTAGCATTTACTGAACCTGTGATGAAGATTCGGCTTCAACAGCGCAGAAGTATGGCACAACTACATAAATTTGGCATATTGCTCGAGTGATCTGCTCTCTGTTAGCTGGTAATATAGCACAAAGAATATTTACTGATACATGGACCAGTAAACAGACACACATTCAGTGCAGCCACTCTTAAGCACTGTACATCAAATTCACTAACTGGATATGAAACAGGAGTTCTTAAGTAAGCAAGACAAACTACAGTGCGTAACTTTGCTATATCAATGTAATGAAAAGCAGCTTCGCTATAGCAGCCGATAGATTGAACATATTGCCCCTAAGCGTCTGAATCATACTCTTAGACGCTTGTAAGATGTTGGAAAGCGAATTGAAACAATGCCTGATAAAATCAAGCTCATGATTAGCAATCCTATTCTATTAACATTAAAATTAAAACAAGTGCTTTCCATAAGATAAGAGACTGATCAACCTAGAATAACCCGTGAAGCATTTTATTCTAAATTTCACCCACAGTGCCAACAATTAGCATTGACATCTGATCTCTCTGTGGATAATGCCTTAAATGACATATGAGTATTTGGACATTGTAATGAACTTAAAATAGTGTGAAACTATAAATCGCATTTTAGAAGATGAACAGTACATCAATTAAACAAAACCCCAACTCAGGATTATAAGAACTGTAAGAATTTACAACCTTTGATATCACAATTGCAATTTAGAATAGGAACCGTTGAAGAATAAAGCAATTGCAAGTTATAAGGACTTTACCCACCTTTTCTGCTTCAAGAAAAGCACATCACGTAAGCTCCACTCCCTATCTCCCCTCTCTTCTCCTCTCTACTTACCAATTGCAAACCGTACATTACGGTCTTCACTGCTAAACTTTTAATTTATGTTTGATTGTAAACTAGTTGGAAACTTTTTCTTTCCACCTTGCATATCCTCTATAATGTAATAATATAATCTTTGGTTTTATCCTACTGGATCTTTTCAGTGGGTTCGGTTGTAGTGTCTTGTGTCTTGTGACTTGTGACTTTTATTTTAATTTTTAAGTTTTAATAAAAATGTTTTGTAATTTTTATTTTTAGTTATAATTTTCTAATTTTATAAATTATGAATATGAAAAATTCAATTTTATTTTCTATTTTATATAAACATTTAACTCACTTTTAAAAAATTCTATTATTAAAATTAGCTATTTTATAAAATAAAATTTCTCTTTTTAATTCTATTAAAATTTAATAAATAAAATTATTCTCATTATTATGTCGAGTTACTATTACTACATTTCATCAATTATAAAAATAAATAATTTTAACATATAATGCTAATTAATTTTACCTATAATTATAATATTTTAATTATATATTAACCACCGATTTATGATTATCAATGAATCTTTTCACTTGTACACAATGATCCTGGTCATTCAATCGAAAATCATATGCTATAATTGCTTTATGAAAGTTAATATAATACTGCCTTGAGTATTACTTTAAACTATATATTAATTGTAACAATTTGCACATTAAGAAATTTTCATTAATGAGGATGCGATTAAGGGAAGGAAGCTTCAATTCAAGTAGTGGGGAGGACCGAAAAGTGCAGAAAACAATTAAGAGAAAGAAGTAATTAATGTCAAAACCAAGATTATTGTCAAAGTTCCAATACATTTATAAATATTTAGATTACTGTCAGGAAAATTTCAAATCAAGATACTTTTGACTTAGGAAACTAGAAAAGCTTAAGTGACTGTATTTGCTAAATAATTATGAATAATAATTCATTATTCATCATTATGAACAAGAACAAGAGGGATCTTATTGGTTTAGTGGCTGGTTGGTGGTTTTGTTAGTCATCGTGCTTTTCTTATAATATAGATATGCAGAAACTGTTCTTATAATATACAAAACAGGGGAAGAGGTTTGCAGAAATTGTTCTTACAATAAACCACATATCATTAGTTTTTCTATCCCTAAATTACAAACTCTCGTCTCAAATCAATCTTATGGTTTTCCTATTCCTCATTTTATTTCCAACAAACAAACAAATAAGTACAATCAAGTACTATTTTTTTTATGATCGACTTCTTCTTCTTTTGATTGTAACTCTTAAAATATGTCACCTGAGATTGTATCGTATTAATTTCCTTTTCAATATGGATGAGAAAATTCACTAAACTAAGATAAGAATAAACAAATTCAATAATAATAATAGAAGAAAAATAACAATAAAAATAAAAGAAAATAATAAGATAAGATAAGATACATATAAAAAACATAATAAATATAAAATAATAAAATATAGATAAAAGAGGCAAAGAATAGAATAAAATAAAAATAAAATAAGTTAATAAACAAACAAACAAGGAAGAAGACAAATAAATAAATAAAACAAACAAGCGACTATATATATATATAAGTAAGTGAAAGAAATATATACATATATGTGTGTATGTATATACACACATTTAACTAAAATGAATAAGGGGGAAGTACTACAGTTAAAAATGTTTTGGTAAAATATAAGATATGAGAATGAATGAAAAATGTTTAAAAGACCTATGAAAAAGAGTAAGACTCCTCTAAGTAAGATCCTTTACTTGTATTCTAGTTCACCAAAGTTTTTTATTGAGGGCCAAATTCGTAGTAAAATTTAGCAGTCATATCATTCCTGATCACCACCCCCAGTTCTTCTTAATACTTCTTCTTTTTCTCTTATAGTCCCTAGTTACAATCTTCTCACGTCTTCTCAATATGGTATCAGGATGTTTCCTTTTAATATGTTCGAAGCACCTAAGCCTTGTCATCTGTTGCGGTCTAAATAGAATAATATAAATTAAATTCTATCTAGACCAATTAGAGGCAAGTGCACCCCGTCGACAAGTAATATAAAACGGTAAGAACC
>JANIPN010000218.1:10128561-10141011 GCA_027478595.1 Erythroxylum anguifugum
AGCACTGTTTGAGATGTTGTGTGTGAACTAGTCTGATTTGATTGTACTGTCTTGGGTGGCATCCACATATCCTCCCAAGGGGTATTTGGGTGTTACATCTGCTCTTCTCCTCCTATTTGTTATTAATCAAAAAGCTTTACCGTAGGTGCTTCATGATTTCAGAAAACATTCGTTGTATGTCAGTTCGGATCAACTTAAGGCCTTGTTCAATAGAAACTCGTAAATACGCTACTTCCTCGTGTAGATCACCAACTGAGTCACTTAGATCATCAACTTTAGTATGAATTTCTTCAATCTCCTTAATTAGGGCTTCTTGACTCCATTGCGGTGTGTGTCTAACTTCTTCCAGAACAATGGTAGAAACTTGTTTAGATGTTCTTGTTGGATAGAAGTTTGTAGCAATAGCGTTTCTGAAGGTAAAAAATCTAATTCGATGATTTTAATAACAGAAGGTTGGAAAGATTGTTTTCCTTCGAAGAGATCAAGGTCAACAGGTCTAGGTAGTTTTGGAATAGGTTTTCCAAGAAGGTGTAGGACATCTTTTATTGAAGATATAGAACTTAAAGATCTAAAGTGCATGATTAGATGCACAAAAGTCTCTAAGTTGAAACTAATACCTTCAAACCTAATAGTTCTGTATTATCCTTTTGTCTCTCTTCCAACAACTTGAAAGGTTGCATCTGTGGTGAAGCAACCACAATGACTTCCTGATGCTTTTGAAATGTGATGGGAAACATAGATTCCTCTTGATTGAGCCGCATTGCATGCCTCCTCTATGTCCCTCACAGCTGCTTCTATTTGATCATCTATAAGATCACCTGTATTTGCTTCAAGGTACATCTTTTGTTTCCCTTTACCTACATTGTGTACAATGTTTGAAGCTCTTGGTTGGATATTTGGTACAATCTTGACCAATGTTCTATTTGTCACAGGGTAGATAGTATATCGATCCTTAGACATCTTCAATGGATATGGTTCTGACTTTTTATCTCTCAGAATCCCATATAATCTTCTTTCTTTATGATTGAGAAGATGTATTAATCGATTAATGATCAGTATTGGTTCAACTTGTACCTTGACTAACCTTTTCATAGGTTCTCTTATTATAATCGAGCTTCTGCTTCTAACAGGCATCACTTCTTCAATCACCTTCATTTTCAAATCCTCTTTTCTGATAGGTTGAGAAGGATTATACTTTGCTGATCTTTGTTCAACTAGCTTTATCTTTTGTTGAACATCAAGTGAACTGTTCTTTATGTGACTGGTCTTCAGCTTCTTACTTTCTTCTACCAGTCTAGAAGGAGGTTGTTGTTGAGGTTTCTTCTTTTCAAACACTAACTTCCTCTTAATTTCTATTTCTTTAGTCAATTTTGCTGGCTATTCTTGCAAAATTGAGACCAAAGATCTAGTAGCCTGTGGTGTTTTCTCAGTCTTTTCAGAATCTTCACCAAGAATAAAACCTTTTCCTTTCTTCTGTTCTTTTTGATGCAAGGTTAATAGTCTTGGCGACCTCCTTGATTGTTTAGATTTCTCGGAGTAAAGTGTCTTCCCCTTTCTTTTCATCGACACTTGTTTTACAGACTGCTTCACCTGGCTATCTTCTCTGTGAGAAATCGTCTTAGTTTTCATTGACACCTCTGACGATTTTCTCTTCTTTTCTTCTATAGGCATTCTTTCTATGGATTGAGGTTTTGTCTTCCTTATGGGTGTAACCTTTTCATTCAAGCTGCGTCTGACAATACGCTCCACCTCAGTCCTTGTTTTTCCTATAGAATCTGTATCTTCCTTTTCTTGAGACTTCAAACCCATTCTACTGATGTTGACGCATTGATGATGCTTTTTATATTCATCTTCATTATGTTTCCTCTATCAAGAAGGATTCCAGAATCTCTGAAGATTCTTGTTAGCAGCAGCATTTGAGTCTCTCTTCGACTTCTTCATATACCTTAAAATCAAGTGTGGAAGATTTATAGGCTGATGATTGAGTAGATGAAATAAGCATTAGTCATCTATCGTTGTTACAATATTCTTTGAACCTGTTCTTTGTATAACACAATGAAAGAGTAGTGCATATAGAACCCTAGCCTTTGGAACAAGAGTTGACGCCTTCTTGTCCTTTGGGTCACTACTTTCATAGAGTTGTCGATTGATTTGTGCTTTCTCTACACTGCTCTTAGTCATCCATCTTATGGTATGAGACACCTCTGCTCCAACACATGGACATTGACTAACTTTCTCTATTAACTCAGTGTCACAATAACCGACAGTCTATCCACCATTGAAACTAAGGTTTCATCTACTACTTTTGCATTCTTCCAGAACTCATATACTTCATTCAGGTATATTGTTTTACGAACCTGAAAGAAAAATTTTCCAACCCACTACATCAATTTCTGGTTCAATATCCATCTGGTTCTTCTTCAAGGAGTCGAAATCAACACGCCTTCCATAAATCATTGATTGCTCCATTTGTAATATGTAGACAATAGAGACTAAACACACAAATGT
Organism: Erythroxylum anguifugum; assembly: GCA_027478595.1. Classification (NCBI taxonomy): domain Eukaryota; kingdom Viridiplantae; phylum Streptophyta; class Magnoliopsida; order Malpighiales; family Erythroxylaceae; genus Erythroxylum; species Erythroxylum anguifugum. The sequence goes on from JANIPN010000218.1 coordinate 10,131,070, forward strand.
ATCTTTCTCAAAGTAAAAAGGTTAGAATCTCAAGATGAGAATAAAAACAGAAAGAACTTGATATCAAGAACAGAGTAATGAAACGTTTTGTTGAGAGTTCTGCAAAAAGTCGATTTCAGAGTATTTCAAGAATATTCTAGAGTAGGTGATATTCTAAAACCTTTGAGAGGATTTCCCTCCTTTTCTTAAAAAGTTACCGTCTGTGACCTACCGTTACCGTTTCCTTGAAACCTTACGACTTTTTATCTTCCTTACTAAGAAAATCATCTAGGTCATGATTTGTCAGACGATTGATCAGTCAACACAACCATATTCAAGTTTCGTCTGATTTCTCTGAATCTTTCTTCATTCAAAGGCCTAGTGAAGATATCTGCCTATTGATGATTCGTCTCAACAAATTGTAGACTCACGATTCCCTTCTGTACATAGTCTCGTAGGAAATGATGTCTAATTTCGATATGCTTTACCCTCGAGTGTTGTATTGGATTCTTCGATAGGTTGATAACACTTGTGTTGTCACAGTAAATTGGGATCTGTTCTTCTTGTATTAAATAATCTTCTAACTGATACTTGAGCTATAACGTCTGTGAGCAACAACTTACAGCTGACATATATTTAGCTTCTGTAGTAGATAGAGCAATTGAACTTTGCCTCTTACTTGACCAGGAAATTAGATTATGGCTAAGAAAGTGACAGCCTCCACTTGTACTCTTCCTATCAATCCTGTCTCTAGCGTAATCAGCATCATAATATCCAATTAACCTGAAATCTTTACCTTTCTCATACATTAAGCAAAGATCAGTAGAACCTCGTATATATCTCAAAATTCTTTTAACAACAATATAGTGAGATTCTCTAGGATCTGCTTGAAATCTAGTACACAAACAAACACTAAACAGAATATTAGGTCTACTTGTTGTAAAGTAAAGTAAAGAGCCAATAATACCTCTAAAAAGGGTTTGATCAACCTTCTTACCTGTTTCATCCTTAGATAAAAGGTTTGAAGGATGCATAGGAGTAGACATAGGTTTCACTTTTTCCATTCCATATTTAACCAACAGTTCTTTAATATATTTATGTTGATGAATAAAAATCTTTTCTTTAGTTTGCTTAATTTGTAAACCAAGAAAGAATTTTAATTCACCCATCATACTCATTTCAAATTCACTTTTCATCAAATTCTCAAAACTGGAATATAACTTTTTAGACGTTGCACCAAAAATAATATCATCAACATATATCTGTACTATGATGAAATCATTCTTAATACATTTTCTAAATAAAGTTTTATCTACATGTCCTCTACTAAATCTATTTTCAATCAAAAAGGAATTTAGACGATCATACCAAGATCGAGGAGCTTGTTTCAAGCCATACAAAGCTTTATGAAGTCTATAGACATAATCTGGTCTCTTAGAATCTTCAAAACCAGGAGGTTGCTTTACATAAACCTCTTCATCTATAAAACCATTCAAAAAGGCACTTTTCACATCCATTTGAAATAGTTTTATATCATGACAAACAACATATGCAAGTAAAATCCTAATAACTTCTAATCTAGCTACAGAAGCATAAATTTCATTATAGTCTATTCCTTCTTGCTGATTATAGCCTTGAGCTACTAATCTAGCTTTGTTTCGACTCACTCTACCTGACTCGTTTAGTTTATTTTTAAAAACCCATTTGGTTCCTATGATAGACTTTTTAGTGGTCTGGGAACTAAAGACCAAACTTTATTCCTAGTAAATTGGTTCAGCTCTTCTTGCATGGCTAAAATCCAAACTTCATCCTAAAGAGCTTCAACAATTTTTTTAGGCGCTATTTCAGAAATAAAAGCTACATTTGCTTCTCTTCTGAATGTAGACCTAATTCTCACACCTTCTGAAGTTTCTCATATAATCAGATTTTCTAGGTGAGAAGATTTATATTTTCAGTCCTTTTTCATACTAAAATTTTCAGGAACATCTGATGGTGACACATCTACATTATCAACCAAGGGTAATGATAGGGTTTCATTATCAGTATCATTACTTCTATCTAGTTGAGAACCATCATCAAATTTGACATGAATAGATTCTTCAACAGATTTAGAAGCAAGATTATAAACCCTATAAGCTTTAGAAGATAATGAATATCCTAGAAAAATTCCAGAATAGATCTTAGAATCAAATTTATCCAAAGTTTCTTTTGTATTCAATATAGTACACTTGCAACCAAATGGATGGAAGTAAGAAATATTAGGCTAACTTCCTTTCCATAACTCATATGAAGTTTTATTCAACCATGGTTGCAGAAGTATTCTATTTTGAATATAACAAGTTGTATTTACAGCTTCTGCCCAGAAATACTTAAGAAGATTCATTTCACACAGCATGATTCTTGCCATTTCCTGAATCGCCCTGTTCTTTCTTTCTACAACTCCATTCTGTTGTGGAGTTCTAAGAGCAGAGAAATTATGAAAAATTTCATTCTCTTCACAGAATATTCTGAATTTTTCATTTTCAAATTCACCACCATGATCACTTATAATTCCAGCAACAGAAACTCCTTTTTCATTCCGTAACTTTTTGGAAAGAGCTTTAAAACATTTAAAAGATTTATCCTTATGTAACAAAAATAATATCCAACAAAATCTACTGAAGTCATCAACAATTACGAGACCATACTTCTTTCTGCCAAGGCTTAATGTCCTAGTTAGACCAAATAAATCTATATGTAACAACTCTAGAGGTCTAGACGAAGTTACAATATTTTTAGAAGAAAAGGATGTTTTAACCTGTTTTCCTTCATGACAACTTTCACAAAAGAAATCCTTGATAAAACTTATTTTTGGTAAACCTCTTACCAAATCATGTTTAATCAACTTGGAAATGTGTTTAAAACTAACATGACCTAGCTTTTTATGCTAAATTAGTTTTTCTTCATCTGTTGATATAAAACAATAAATATTTTGACGTTGCAAATCTTCTAAATTAATCTTATAACGATTGTTTCGTCTTTTGGCAGAAAAGAATATGGAACCGTCCTTGTTTTTGACTATACAAGAATTTTGATTAAAGGATACTTCAAAACCAGAATCACATAATTGACTTACACTAATCAAATTATGTTTTAAACCTTCAACTAGCAAAACATTATTAATAGATGCAAAGGAATCTTTATTGATTTTGCCGATTCTAACTATTTTGCCCTGCTGGTTGTCTCCAAAAGTTACTGATCCTCCCTTCTTATTTTGAAGATCTAGGAACATACACCTTCTTTCCCGTCATGTCTTGCGAGCATCTACTGTCCAAATACCATTGATGCTGGTTGCTTTTTCCAAGGAAGGAGATCTGCAGTAGATATTATGTTCTTTTTAGGTACCCAGATTTTCTTGGGTCCTTTGGGGTTTGTCTTATAATTATCCATATAATAATAGTAAGAAAACTGGTGATATTTCTTTTTATAAGGAGCAAAGTTCTTTTTGTGATGAGTATTGCTTTTAGTAAACCTTATACCACTCTTATTATTAGGGTGTCTATATCTTCCAATCATGTTATTCATTTTCTTTATACTTTCAATAAAGGTTGATAAGTCTGGTGAGAGAGAATTAATCCTTTATTTCAATTGACTAATTTCCTCAGATCTATCTGTGGTTACTTTTTTCTTCATATCGTCTACTTGTTTCTTAATACAGACATTTTCTTTTTCTAACGCTTCCGTGTTCTTCAAGTTTTTGACAAACTTTCTTTTTAAGATCTATACTGCTTTAGTATAGCATGTGAATCTTCTAACAATTCTAAATATGAATCTTGGAGTTCATTAAAGTTAGAAGTTACCTCCTCGTCACCTTCTTTTTCGGCTACCAAGTATATATTTGCCTGTACTGAAGCTTTTGAATTAGAATCAGATTCGGACGAATCCAAATCTTCCCAAGTTGCCATCATACTATTTTTATTTTCTTTATTCTTCTTCGGCTTTCTTCTAAGCAATGAACATTCAGACTTGTAGTGTCTTGGTTTGTTGCATTTGTAGCAAATGATAGAGGTCTTCTCGTTTTTGATTTCGTCTTTGCTATTTTTCTTAAAAGAAAAATATTTATTTCCTTTTGCTTTCTTCTTCCACATTCTTCTGATCTTTCTTGAGATAAAAGATAATTCATCATCATCTTCACTTGAATCTTGTTCAGATTCACTGGAATCATCATTCTTAATCTCTTCGATCTTTAATGCTTTTGACGATGAACTTCTATTTCTCTTAGTCTTGTGATTTTTCTGACCAGCCTTTAATGCTATAGATTTATCCCTTCTAGGCTTGTCTTCAGCATCAAGCTGTACTTCATGTATCTTCAAAGAACCAAGCAATTCATCTAGTTTTAATTTGCTCAAGTCTTTGGCTTCTTATACTGCAGTGACTTTAGGTCTCCATCCTTTAGGCAGACTTCTGAGAATCTTCCTGACATGGTCTTGATTATCGTAGATTCTCCTAAAAGCTTTAAGTCCATTAACGATAGTTTGGAATCGTCCAAACATCTGATCAATAGACTCATCTTCTTTCATTTTAAACAGCTCATACTGATGTACAAGAATGCTGATCTTGGACTCATTCACTTGGTTTGTGCCTTCATGTGTGATGGATAAGGTGTCCCACATCTCCTTCGCAGTTTTGCATCCATGAACTTTATCGTATTCACTTCTGCTTAACGCACAACTTAGAAAGAACTTGGCCTTTGAGTTTAATTGAAATCTAGCTTTGTGATCGGCTGACCATCTAGTACGAGGAATAGTATTTCCATCATCATCAACTGGTACGTATGGTTCATTCTCAATGATGTCTTAAAGATCAACGTGTGTAGATTCAATAAAAAGCCGCATCCTGTCTTTCCAATAATGATAATCCTCACCATTGAATGTAGGAGGTTTTGTGACGGAGGCACCTTCAGCTATAAAAACATGTGATTCAGCCATGGATCTTTGTCCTCACTGTGTAAAGGTGATTCTTGGAAACCGAGCTTTGTTCTTTATTCCCTTCCTGAGCCTCTTCAGATCTCTTATACTGAATATTCTTTCTACTATCTTAGCCTCTCCAAGCTCTTAGCCTTCTCTTTCTCTCACTAGAAAGATATTGTGAGCTTTTGTTACAGTAGAGTTTGCTCTCGTGTATCGCATTTTGAATACATAATTTTTCGTAAGTAATAACTTGAAAGCTAAAAGATTGTTTAGTCTTCGACTACAACTAATATTTATAGCCTAAGTTTCCAACTGCTTCTTGCTTCTTGCTTTTTGTAGAAACCGTTATTCAGTTGAGTTCTGTAACTAACTCAAACTGCTTCTTCTGTGTTCTCACTTTTTCTGTATTTTCAACTTCTTCTGTGTTTGCGTTTTTTCTGTGTTTTCTGCTTCTTCTGTGTTTTGCGCTTCTTCTGTGTTTTGCGCTTCTTCTGTGTTTTGAACTTCTTCTATGTTTTACGCTTCTTTTGCATTTTCCGCTTCTTCTGTGTTTTCCAACTTCTTCTGTGTGTTGCCACTTTTTATGTATTTTCAACTTTTTCTGTGTTTTGAACTTCTTCTGTATTTTGCGCTTCTTCTCTGTTTTGCGCTTCTTCTGTGTTTTGCGTTTCTTTTGTGTTTTGAACCTCTTCTGTGTTTTGAACTTCTTCTGTGTTTTCACTGCATGCTTAATACACTTATCAAAACAATTCATTTATTTCTAACATTATTATTATTTGATTATCAACAAAATTAATAAACGTGAAGTCTTTTTGACTTAACATTATTTTCTGTCTATCATTGACAATATTATTAAGTAGGCATCCTAAAAACCATTCCTAGCTTTCTTTTGTTATCATCTCTTATAACATCCTAAGCCAATGAAACTATATCATCATTTACAGCCATCAATTTATATAACATTAACAAACCCAAATTTTACTTATTCAAGGCATATGTAGCATGATTCAAATATACATTTAGGGGATTTGATGTATAATGAACTGCTCCTGTTGCATTGCATCACTACCAAGAAGTACCCCTTAATTTTTCATATTATGCCCCTTCATCTCCAACCAACAAATACAAGGCATACCTCTTAGCTTTATACACTTTGATCTCTACAATCTCTTGCTGGTAATATCTTAAAATAGCCACCTTGAACTCAAATATATGCCAACTAGGACAATTTCTACAGTGCTAAATACCTGCAGGTAATCCATTAGTAATCAACTTTTATACTATCAAATGATCTCCTACAAGAATAAGAGTCCTGGAATGTCTTAATCTAAAGTGCATTCCTATCTTATGTTAGGCTTGCATATATTCTTCATTCACATATATTCTTACACTCTAAAGTATCTCTTGGCCTTTCATTTTGTTAATAAACATAGCCAAATCCCATCTGAATACTCATGTTCTTTAAAGCCTTCTTAAATGTGTGAACATAATCAAATATTATTCCTTGCTTCTAGACAACTATCCTATCATCTAAAACTAGAAGAGAAAAGGTGTGTATATTCAGGCTTCTTCTTCCTCTACTTATCAAAACTACCTTCTAGACTATTAATATCATCATCGTCAATGTCAAACTCATCATCACCTAAGTCAATATTTTCATTGGTACATCATTCACTTAAGGAAAGTAACTCTATTCCATAGCATACCCACATATGTCATAAAAAAATATTTACTTAATTGTCCTAAATCACTGATATCTATTGATTGGCTTTCATTATATGATACGTCATTTGAATCATTTGATGCTCTTATGTTCAACTTTAGATGCTGCTGGAATGGGTGGATTTGAGGGTACATCTATGGGTATTAGAATTCGTGTATCTGTGGTTGCTAGAATTGGTGGATTTATGGCTTCAACTAAACCTATCTCTTTATCATCATTGCCAGTTACCTCAATTTTAACATCAACATCAAGATTAGCAAGTTTGCTTAACATGGGGTATTTCGCTCCATCTATAAACACGTATACTATCATCATTTTTCTTTCTTCAATTGCACCTATCAAGCTCCTTACATCATTATCATTCTATAGTGGCCTCAAACCATCTTCAGAGGACTCATATGGGAATTTATAAGTAAAGCCCATGCTTCTCCATACCCTAACCTTTTAGCAAGCATAAAATCAACCAATGTAATCTGATTTATCTCACAACCAAAACAATATTTCTTTCCATCTTCATATACCATTTCTGGTTTAAATTCGAAACATCTACCTTAGAAGCACTCAAACCTAATTATGGGGTCTGAAATAACAGTTAACAAGCAACTTCAGCCAAGTACTGTTTTCTCTTCTGCAAAAGAGCTGGTTTATGACGCCACATTTTGAAAGAGTGCAAAGTTTTCAACCCTGCAGTCTCTTCTGTAATGATTTCATCAATTAGTTTTTACCCCTAGTTTAGTGTATTGACTGGTTGGTGCTCAAGTGCCAACAGATTTGGAAGGTGACTAATCAAGTCAGAAAAACTACTTCCCAGAATTTATTCCCTAATACCCTAGATGCCGCATTCTATTTCTACCAGAATCAGATTTGTTTTCAGATATTGTTGAATTTTGTCTTCAACATTCTAAATACAAACTTTTAGGACTTTTAAGCTCCAAAGGCCATGGAGTATCATACCAAATTTGCTAACTAAGTTAAAATTGCCTCAACAACTCACAAAGAGTACGAGGATAACAGCAGTTTCAACTCCAATTTAGCTCATACAATCCAAAAGTTACTCGCAGCTGGTTAAGAAAATTGACAAACAAGCAGGCATTAGGAAAAAGGGTGAAGTTGTCTACACTTTTGATTCTATGGATACAGGAGGCAAGAATTTCTCCCACCAACCAAACTCATATTTTGGGTAAGGTGCTACCCACTTTTCAGGCTTCTCAAACTCCAGATTGGTAGGATTGGAGGCTAATGCTTCTTCGAGAGAGGCTGCTTCAAAGCTGGCTGACAAAACCCGGTCCAGTCTTAATTTCATGAACCTGCCAAGCCGTGCAATACATATCAACAGATGTAATGCACAAGGACAAAAGTAGCACTACTATGGCTGTATGAGAAGGGATTGCAGTGCTGCAGATTATAGGGCAACTACAGAACTGGTATGGTTCTTCATTGTTAGAGGTGAACATGTAGGTTAGCCACAGCTCTTCTCGTCAAAGGATGGGAGGGGCAGTTTATCATAGTTTGAGCTCAGCTCATTAATATAAACATCCCAATTTACCTTTCCAAAATTAAAATTTCACGATAATAGATCTGCCTTCAAATCTAATCACCAGTTTCCATATTAAGTGAAAGTGAAGTGGGGTGATCTACTATGCAATGACAACATACATTGACTAAAATTCAGTAGCAGTTATACTTGACGGCTATACGAGTATTAGATGAACCGTGCTTCTGTCAATGGTGTGCGTTCATGTCTTCTACAGAAAAACATCTCAGACAAGAAGTAAAATGAAAATGGGATCATAAAAAAATGCCAAAATTAATTGTAGAGGTTGAGGGTGGAGTAATATTATGAAAATCAAGTCAAACATACGTTATCCAGGGACCATTGGTTGAGACAAGGGCAACAGCAGGTCTCTTTAATCTGCTGGCAATGTTCGGGAACTTGTCCAAGAATTTTGGCTCAATCACAAGCCAAAAGTCCTGTTCTTTATTACGTTCTCCATAGTGACGAAGACGCTCAAATAGCTGCTCCTGGAAGTGCTCCTCTTCGTCTAGCATGAATTTGGCATTTGCAACAACAAAATAATATTTGTTGCTCTGGGGCTGTAATTGACAAAACAGAAAGTAAATTTGGAATGTTTAACGAAATACCAAGATAAAAGAAGCCAATATTTAACATGGTTTAGAAGCAAGTTTAAAGGGTTACTTCTCTAACCTGACTGACTCTAGCGGGACCTAAAATTAGGATTTCAAGGAGTAGCCACACGAAAAGTTTGCAATTCGTGCATGCAGTAGTCATAGGTAAAAACACGGGATGGGGCTAATGGATTTGTAGGAAATCGATAGCAAGTTCGCATTAAATCTGAAGATGTGATGAGGCAGGCATCTTAACATTGAACAAATGTGATTGTTCTGTGCAGGTGTTGACATGTCGTAAGAAAATAAGACATGAAATTTAGAAGGTATAGGAAGAAGGCATTGATATATTGATGTAAAAGGAAGAAGAACCTGATTATTATGAGTGGAGGACGAGAAGGAGGAGTCGACTGCGGCTACAGCGGTCTTGAAGGAGGAGGAACTAAGGTGGGCCGTCGGGAGTGATGGCCCCTTGAATCCACCACCAACAGTTGGCACAGCTAGTACTTTACCATTAGCAAGAAGAGGATGTCGATGTTGATGTACGCTGGCAGCTGATGACCCTGTCCCCACTCTCACTCCAACTGAAGCTGCTACGCTAATTAACATCTCTTTTTTCCTTTTGTTTCTGATGATATATAAGCTAAATGACTTAGGTGTGTTGGTAGCTTTTTTCTTGAATTCAGTTGTTTTCTTTTTCCTCTTCTTCTTCAACACGCACAGACAGGGAAGAGGAGTGTGGAGAAGACGAGAGTAGCAAAAGAAAGAAGTGTACTGTCTACTACCTTATCTGCTATGTTATCTTCTTCAATATCAACAACCAAAATCCGACTCCAATTTACAATTTCGCCATTTTCATTCTAAATAAATAAACCTTTAACAAGACCTCAAATATTATTTGCTACAGCTCCAATTAGAAACCACCATCCTCGTTTGGTGGAGAGCTGACCAGCTAATCACAGCTGGTTGACTTTTAAAATAAGCTAAAATTTGTGTTTGGTAAACAGCTGGTTTAGTTGGCTGATTCAACCCAATCAGTTAATTTTCAACCAGCTACTGCAGAGGAGCGTTTTCTCCCAATCAGTTGATTTTTTTTAATGTCAATTTTGCCCTCGTCATTTTACTCTCTCACGTCTCTCTTTCCTTGCTCTCGTTTTCTCTCAC
>JANIPN010000218.1:10154715-10165520 GCA_027478595.1 Erythroxylum anguifugum
CTCTTCCAACTATGCCCTTGGTTGGTTTCCAACTACTCTTTCCTAACTTAGTTACAAACTAACTAACCACTAACTCTTAATTCATTTAATACTCACTCACCCTATTAATCCCACTTCACCTACTATTTCAATTCAAATTAAATTTTATTCCTTCTTTCAAATTCTAATCAAAGACAAATTAAAAATTTTAAACCATCGATCAAGCATAATAAACCAATTAAACCATTTAAGCAAATAAAACAAGGTCTAACACTCACATAATTGGTATACAATTGCATATACATCCCCACAATTGAACCACACATTGTCCTTAATGTGAAAAAACGAAACAGTACAAATAAAGATAAATAACAATAAAGACAAAGTTAGAGCAAGAATACTTATGATGCTTCAATAGTGATGGTGTAGGTGATGGAATTTGAAGACACTCTATACCATAAAATTCTAGTAATTCGCTCCCTACAAAATAAACATAAACATACAAAATAAAAAATACCAAAAAAATAAACTAAAAATAAAATAAAATATCCTAATTCTTGACTTACCTCCTAAGTAGCGCTTGTTTAGCATCATTAGCTTGACGTACTCTTTACATTTATGCTCAACCTCAGTCTATTGTGAGTGGCTTGCTTCCATCTATTTCACCTAATTTCAGTTTAGTAGTCTGTAGATTAGCTACATAATACAATATAATAGGAAGGACATAATTGATAAAGTTAAGTAATTCAAGTAAGCCTAGTAATACCCTTTTTGGTAACAAACTAACAATAAAATAGGAAATGATGAAACTCCCTGAATCTTTGGTTGAATCCATCAGTTTGTCCTATAAGAAGGTGAACTGCTCTTCATCCTTTCCAGTATACTTATGAATGCAAAACAGTCAACCTGAAAAACAATCATATCTAATTCTCACACTAGTTCTCAATTCTCAAACAATCATATCCAATTCACATTAATCCTGTTCTTTGAATTACATTTCCATTCATAAGTATATTTCATCATTTATCATCTCATGAGTTCCAAAATTAGATACTTTGTTATCAGATAACACATTCCTTAAGTTACTACCTCAATTAATAATCCAAATCCTATTAAACCTTTAATAAATTAATCTAGCATCAAATTAGGTTCTTTTTCAACCTTAATTAAGTCCAATTAAACCATTATAAAGTGTTTGAACCTTTTATAGTCCAACAATTGCATAAAACCCACCTTTTCTCATCTTAGGACATTTCCCATGACTTTGGAAAGGAGCCATGTAAATCCCACGATCATGGGATGAGTGAACCGAAGGTTCACTCTCCCATTGCCTTCAGTTTGTTCCAGTTTTAACTCCTTTATGCTCCATTCAATACACTTCATCATAGTCCATCAATTTTACTTCAATTCTACCTTATTCATGCTTCAATTCCTCATCAAAATCATGTCCAAATCCAATTAAAAATCATTCATTAGGTAACTCACAAATCATGATCTTTCATGCATCAAAACAAAAACAGAATTTGCCATACAAGGATCACTTTTCCAGCACTCATTTATCATCATCGTAACACATTTCCATACCAATTCAATCATCATAGGACTTGTATGAATACAAGCTATCAAGTTTAGAATTCCCTTACTGTTTAACTTCAAGTTCCTTCTTCAAAGAATAAGCTAAACTAACCTTCATGTAACCTGACCAAGATCAAGGTGAAAATCTTAACACCAAGGAGATAATAGAACAAAAGATAGCAAAATCTAATTTCCTTTATGCAACATCTTGCAAAGATGTCAAGTGATGATGATCCAAATTGAAACAAAAATCCAGAAGTTTGTGAGTGTAAGAGAGAGTTTCGGTGGTGAGGGGCAAAGTGTAAGGTGTCCTGGTTTACAATGGCCACATGTCACACATGAAGTTAAGCTACTTATCCTTCAATGAGGTCATCTACATGTCTTCATGTGTGGTTGCCAAATGTAACAATTCTATTAGTCCATTTGTCACTTAATCATCTGTGTCAAATGTCAATTAATTTATAGGCTTAGTCATCCAAATTTCCATGTACCAACTTGTCTTGTCACTTGACATTTTCCTAGTCCAAATGTACATTTTAATACTTCAATTTTCTAATGGTTCCAATTAATTCCAAGTTACTAATTATGGTTCATCAAACCAAAATTTGAGATCAAACCAAAATTCAAAACATAGACAACTTATAATCATGTCGCAATTTTAACACCTAACACAAATACTTTCATAGACATGTAATCTTTCTACTAGGGTATAGTTTAGGGCCTTATAACAAGCCTTTAAGATTAAATATTATGTTTTTGAGGTAACTTGATGTGTTTATTAGTGTTTCAGAGTGAACATCGAAGAACTAAGAAGTTTTAAAGACATTCGGGTTTAAACACGATCGTGACAGAAGCACCAGAGTTGGCCCACGATTGTGGCCCATATACCAAGATAATGATAGAAGCCCAGAACATGGCCCATGATCATGACCTGCATGCCACAATCTTGATAAAAGGCTTGGATGTGGGCCACGATCGTGACCTATATCAAGCAGACGTGCACATACTCAAAAATGTAAAGTTTTTCGAGATTTTTCGAACCTTTCAAACCCCAAAAAATCCTAGGGCTGCTCAAAACACAAAGGATATTTAAAGCACAAGACAAAGAGGCAAAAGGAGCTTTGGCATCAGCCACCTTGAAGAAACCCTAGGGGGAATTCATTGAGAGATAGAGGAAGAGAAGAAGGAAAAGAGAAGAGGAGGTGAAGCTGACTCGACGTACTTCCTAGATCAGGAGTTTCCCGACGTCACTTCCTCCCATCATCTGTTCAGATCATATTTCCTATCTATGTTTAGTTTTATTATTGTATAGAATTGGATTGAATAGTTGATGATAGGATCTTGAATGATGAGGATGTTCTAAACTCACCTTCGGAGTTTTATCTTTAAATTAATGAAATCTGATTGTTTATGTGGTTATTGGATTTATTGTGGCTTAATTCTGCAATTGCATAATTTGATAATAAACTGAGAGGGTGAATCAGATGAAAAAGATTAAATTGGGCTAACAAGAGTTATGTGATTTAATAGAAATAAAATTAAATCAAATTGGTAAATTGTACAAAGAGAGATCTTGCATAGGTTTCCGATAGTTTATTAGAGAACTTTAGAACTAATTAGGGTTTTGGATAGGTTGTTAATTAAAAGATTGCAACTTCCATAGTCTGATTAGGTTTTATGATTTAGGGTTAATGGTTATAACTCAAGAGAGAGTAATAAACCCTAGGATCGTCTAGAACCAACAATCCAGTGCTTCATAATCAGTTAGGTTAGCATTAAGTATAGGTAAAATTCCCTTTCTCTCAATTGGTAATTTCCTTAGGTTGATTCTTGGGTGTGTGTTGCAACTACTGAATAATTAATATTTTCGTGTTCGATTCTTAATTTGATTGATTGAATTAAATTCTCATTTTTTGCTTCATACATTTTAAATTTATGTTGTTTGTTTCTGGCCTTAGATTTTAGGATCAGATTATCCCTCCTTGAGGGATCAACATCTTAGGTACACACTAACAAACCACAACTTACGGATATTGAGGGTTATTTATTGAAACTTACACACACTAACACCCGATCATGATTAATCATATCGGTTATTGTGCGGAGAGAGATTTCGTGTGAGACTCGGTAGTTTATTAGAGGGCTTAAGATCTAATTAAGGTTATGGGTTTTTTGTTAATTGAGATTGCAAATTCCTTAATTCAATTAGGTTTATGATTTAGGGTTTATTGGTTATAATTCGAGAGAGAGTAATTAACTCTATGATAGTCTAGAACTGATACCTCGTTAACACATAAACGGCTAGGTTAGCATTAATGATAGGGAAAATCCCCCTTCTCATAACTTGGTAATTTCTCTTAATTGATTTCTATTATGACTTTTTGTGTTGCTCAATTTTAATTTCTTTTCTTGTTGAACTTTTGAATTATTTTCTTGAAATCAAATGCTCATATTTACTTTCTATTACAACTTTTATTTTCATTTTATCAATTTTCTAAGCCTTAGATCAAATAGGATTAGATTAGTTCACCCTCCTTATGGAATCAACCTTTCACTTAATACAAATCATGACCCGTGAACTTGCGGTATTTGAAGGCTATAAATTGTAAGATTACAAATCATACGAACAAGTTTTTAGAGCCATTGCTGGGGAGGTGTAGGATTAGTCTAACTGTTTTATTATAAGGATTAGGGAAAAAAGAAAGAGACAAAAGTTTGCACACAAGGATGTAAGACACATCAATTTGGACATCCCAATGCAAGAATGGAGAATCTCATGAGTTGAACGACAAGAAGAGATGGAAAGAGTGATCATGGGGGCATACATTATAAGGAATACAAGAATCTTGCGGACTTCAATGAGGCACAATTCGGTTGGGGAAGTCATCATCCTTATTGGAACATATACAATCTAGGGTGGTAGAACCACCCAGATTTTTGTTGGTATAACAATGTAAGGACTCATTTGGGACATCAAAACCTATCAGGATTTTGGTCAGATAAGTTTAGTGCATGGGATTCTAAATTAGATCAGATTATGGATAAGCTCATGAACATGGAAGAGGCCTAGAAGAGATTGGAATAGAAGTTTGAGCAAGTAACGGAAGATCATGCCTCTTCTATTCACAACCTAGAGGTTCGAATAGGCCAACTTACTAGGGAATTTTGTAAGCAAAGTGTGGAAAATTGTCTGTGCAACATAAAAGTAAATTCAAAAGAGCAATGTAAGACTAACACACTTAGAATTGGGAAAGAGTTAGGAGAACCAATGGATAGACCAGCTGAAACCCACTTTATAGAAGACCAAAAGAAGCAGAAAAAGGATGAAGAAAAGACTAAAGATCCTCCCTATGTTCCTCCCCCACCTTACCCATTAAGCATACCATTCGTGAAAATTGATGTGTTCGAATCTTTAAAAGAACAAGACGAAGAAGAATAAAGGATACAGGACATAGAGGTTTGAGAAGACACAGAAGTCTCTGTTGATAAAGTGCAAGAAGAAGAGAAGCAGGGGTGACTAAGGAAGGATTCGAACAACTCACCCTCTAATAAGACAAATTGCTAGATTAAATGGAAGATTCAGGGAGTTTTGTTATTCCCTATTATTGATAGTTTGTCACCTTAAAGGACATTACTAAGCTTATTAGGTTTCCTTAATTTGATAGATTATGACCTTTTCATTATCTTGCAATTTATAGCTTACTCATAGGCTATAAAATTTATGTTGAACAAGAAGGGTGGAAGCAAGTCACTCATAATTGATCCAGGCTGAGCTTGCAAGGATGTGAGGTCAAGCTAATGACCATAAATTAGCACATTTAGTAGTTAGATTTATTTTAAATTTGGACAAATAAGTTTTCATAATTTAGAATGATTGAGGATTACTAACTCTCTTTCTCTCTTTGAATCAAGTATAAGATACGAAATAAGACTCAAAGCATTCAACTTGCACCTCCAACACCATTGCCAGCTCAATCACCTTGATAGTTTCGTGTTCTAACACTCTTCTTTCCATTTTGTTAGTATTTTCTTCTTGTGGTTCCTATTTCCCCCTTATGTGTGTTTGTGTGTCCTTCTCACATTGAGGACAATGTGTTGTTCAAGTGTGGGGAGGGTATGTGTATGTGTTTTCACTTTGAGTGTGAATTTTGTATATTGTATGATAGTCTGTTTAGGTTTGCATGATGTGATTCCTATGAATGTGTCAATGGCTAGGACTTAATGGGATAGATTTATCCTTACATATAGTCTTTTAGGTTGCCAAAATTTATTACCTTGTGAAATTAGTGACCTAGGTTTCTTTAGCTAAATATGCAGCTTAATTAGGATACAATGTTATTGAAGATGGTAGAGGTCTTATTATAGATGGAAGGACACCTCAGGATGTCCATACCATCTCCACCATCTAGAGCAGCTGCAACATCTTCAGCTCTATATACTAGACTCACTAATAGATTAACAATTTTTTAGAGGTTATTTGGATGTTTTATTAGGGTTTTTTGTTTTTATTACTTGTGTATTTTTTTCATTTTCATTTTCATTTTGTTTTTTAACATTTATTATTGCAATTTTAGTGTTAATTTAATCTTATTATTGTTTTCTTTTATCTTTTTACCCCCTTTTGTTTCTATTTTGTAAGGATGATTGCACATAATATCGAATGGACTCTTCACTGAATTCAAAATATGCAATTTTTATTATTCAAAGAAATATCAAATTACACCTTTCTAACATTTTATGTTTACTTTATTCTTTTATTCTTTTATACTTCTATTGTGTACAATAAGGACAATGTATAATTCTAAGTATAGGGAAGGGGTTATGAAAAATTCAAAGATATTTTTTAAATTTCTTAAGCTTATTAAAGTCTTTATTGTTATTTCTTATTAATTGATATCTTGATTTAATTAAAACATCTACTAAACACTATAGGTTATTATTGATTATTAAATTAAATTTGTATGCAAAAGGATAAAAGGTTAGAATAGACACACTTTTATAATTCATACTTTTAATGATCATTCCAATAATTAATTTGAATAAAAATTGTCAATTATTTACACATATAAAGCCTATTTGTGAACTTTTAAGCCTAAGAGCTAATATATCAAATTTATTCTCTTTTTATTCTTTAGTGTGTGTTATCATGCATAGATGCATAGTTTGATGATTCTAGAACCTCCTTTTGTTATTCATTTTAAGATCACATTTTTTAACCTAGAGACATCAAAATTATAATGGCATTTAGATTCAACCGTTTCTTTCAGCCTATTTTCTTTCATTATTACCCAATCTCTTTTTATCCTTTAGGAGTTACTACTTGAGACTTATCCTTTTTCTTGATTAATTATAATCACATTGATAGCCTTTACCCTACTTTTCTTGAAAACCTTTCATTATTTTTGAACCATGAAGCAATTTACCATTACTTGATTGCTTGAAACTTAAATTATATTGAGAATGTTAAAGACAAGGTCTAATATTTCTATGATAGTTAGCACGTAGTAATTATGAAATTTTTTTCTTCTCGAGTGCTTCATTTGTATAATTTTATATTCTCCTCAAACTTGCTCAAAGAATTTCAAAAGTTAAAAGTTATATGTTACGAGCATATTAAAAAAAGATGAAAAGTTGTGATATTTGTTAGAGAGTGAGAAGAATTAGTGTTATACTAATGAATTTATTATTTGAAGGATCTATGCTATGAAGAACCAAGTTCTAGTCAATCTTGTTTATATGAATTTCCTTTAATATTATTCCTTTTAATTGTCCCTACCATACCTTTACCTAAGTTGCATTATTCGAAAGACCTTTTGATTTGTGTTTCTAAATTACTTATAAGTGGTAGAGATGTAATTTTATTACAAGCTTATGGTTAAGAATCCCTTTATGTAATTATTTGAGAGATTTTTTTATGTTTTCCACCCTAAACGCTAAGTGCAATGAGTGAATCATTTGTGAGGGTATGGGATCTATTCTTTTTATTTCAAAAAGATTATCATTATGATTGCTATTAATATTGATTTATGAAATTCAGTTCTAGGATAACTTGAATCTAATTGTATGTTAATTTGATTAATATGATATGATGATTTAGGATGTGGATGAATAGGTTGAAGTTAATAAGAGATGGATGTTTTTAAGATTGATGATTTGGCTTATGATTTTCTTGAGGACAAGAAAAATATTAAGTGTCGAGATGTTTAGTAGACTATTATTATCTATGTTTTTATGCCCATATTTAGTGTGTTTTTCTTGTTATTTGAGAGTTTTACATTGTTTTCAGTACTTATTTTATTTCAAGTGTATTTTTAGATCTCAATTGCCTTTATGAATCAAAAGGAGAAGAATTTAGGAGAAATCGTTACATAAAATGGAAGAATTGGAGTTGTTTGGATTCATATGTCATGTTAGTAACATACACAGTCATGTATAGGGATCGTGTAAGAGATTATAAAAGTGTAAAGCTTCGAAGACATTATTTTTACCATGTGGAGATACACACCCATGTGAGTAAGATATATGACCGTATTTTTTGCCCATGTAATCTCCTGTGAACATATAAAATCGTGATTTTGAAGGTGTTTTGAGATACATGATCACTCACACAATTGGCGGGATGACCATGTATAATCCAAAAACCTTAGTTTTGTAATATAACAGGCAATTATCAAGAGGAGAAGAGAGAAAAGAGAAGTTAAAAGTTATAGCCAAAGTTAGAGTTAAAGACACGATTCTAAACCTAGGACAAAGAAAACATAAAGTTATTATTTCAAGAGATTTGATAAAGAGTATCCTTTCATCAAAGATTCAAAAGGATTTCATTAAAGAGGAGAATATACATTCCTGACCTTATCTCTTATTGTAAGGTTATAAATCCAACAGAGCATTTTCTACTATAAGAAAATTATAAATTACTGATGGAAAAATCCTATAGTAAATTAGTGACAGAAATTTATTTTTTGTTGGTAAATTTGTCAAAGAAAATGGTATTTTTTGACAGACAAAATATTCATTGGTAAAGATAGAGGAAAATTATTCCCGTAATTTTACCAACGAAATATAGCGGCAGAATAGTGAAGCCATCACAAAAATAGGCGGCAATGGTTGGCGGTAAAAATAAGCTTCGAGGTGTATAGACGAAAACAATATCAATCGGTAAGTTACCGACGAAACAATCATTTTGTTGGTAAAGTTTAAGGTTAAACATCGTTGTTTGGGTCTTCGACTTCAACGTTTTTAATCTACAGAAAACGACATCATTTGATTTGGTTTAACACCAAACGATGTCGTTTTCATTTCAACTTAAACCTACCCAAAGCCCCCCTCCCTTCCTTGCAACATTTTTTCTTGGTTTTCTTCTTTATCGCCATCGATCTTCTTTCTTCCATCGTCCATTGTCTTTAGTTAATTCGAGGTTAGTTATCCATACTTTGCTCTCAAGTTTATTTTTTCTGCGAGAAATTTTATTATCAAATGCTTATATGAATGTCGGTTTTGTTGATGTGGTTTTAGTATTCTGTGTTTTTTAAACTGTGGTTTGTTCATTTTTTGTTTGAATGTGTTTATGTTGGTGAATAATGGAAAATATAGTGGTTTTGCTATTAGTTAGAGATGAATTCAATTTACATATGAATTGTTTGATGAAATGTCTCTTAGGGATATTGGTGAGACTTGGTTAATGCTTAGAATATTAGCTATTAAAATCTAAAGAAAATGCCTAGAGAGTTCCATAAGACTTGAAATGGAAAATGAAATGCCTATAGGTAGTTCGGCTTAAAACTAAACTAAAATGAAATGGAATCCCTAGAATGAATATTAGAGCTTTAAAACGGAGAAAATGCTTGAAGTTGTATCATAGGAGTTGAAATAAAATATTTATAATGACCTATAAATTAATCATGTACCTAATAATTACTTAGATAAAACTTTATATTAAAACAATTTAATAAATGATTAATAAAAAAGTTAAACTTCTAACATCATAGAATATTTTTAATAATTTAAATATCATTAATAATTTATTAAAATAAGTAAATCAATTGAAAGCACCTACGTAACTACAAAGTATCGGTCCCATAAGGCCGACACTATTATGTTTATTAATCCTAGCCAAACAAAGAAAATAAAAAAAACAAGAAAATATGAAAAGTAATTAAATTATGAAGCTAACTAAAATAAGGTAATTAAATAGATAAGAGAAATCAAGATAACAAATGTTAGGACTTCGAGGTTCACTTATATGAAATTCCAATAATCATGTAAGATTGGTTATATAGGTTGAAATAATAATTAACCTAAAGTATCTATGTCTTGAGACACTTGGTGATGTCCAATTAAGTAACTACCACATCTCGGAGTCTAATTCAACCTAATCAAACATAATAAGCCTAGTTAATCCTTTTGATATAACAATAATCTAAGTTACTTTCTTTTTGTTGTTGTAGAATTTGAATGTATTAAGCCTTTGAAGGCAGTTTAAAAAATATCCAAAATATACATCAAAAGAATAGTCTAGGTTACTTTGTTCTTTAGATTTAAGGTATTTAGTCTCCTAATGTACGAATCATACTTCTACGTTTAGTCCTTTATACAATTCTTAACATTAAATCAATGTTAATTAGGTATAAATTCAATAATTAAGAACAAAGAGAATAAATTCAACTAACGAATCATCAATTCATGCATTAATAATTTAAAAATCCATCACAATACATTTCACTAATCTTAACTGGAGTTTTAACTACTAAACATAATAAAATAAATAAAATAAATCAATCTTAATATAAAGGAAAGAAGAGAAAGAAAGAACTAGAAGAGTTGTCATAGCCTTTAAATCTTACTCGAAATCCCTCCTTAATGCTATGAAGCCTTAAACGTAACAACTTAGTGATAATAGATATTTTCATCAACCTTCAAATTCCTTTACAAAAAACTTTATTAAGAATATTCATAAGCTAGAGATACATAAATTATTTCTAAGGTAATTAAATTTGTAGTTTTGCATGTCCTCAAAGTGCTTATTATAAGAATCAATGCTTGTTACACTTCTAGAATGGCAGTGATTTTTTTTATCAAAGTTTGGTTAAATTTCTTGCTAGGAATAATAAATCATTGCCTCTTGATCATACAATGGTTTTTAATTTATACAATATGAGGTAACTGTAGGAAAAACCCGGGAGGTACATCACATGTACCAGGTGCGGAAAACAAAACTTTTTTGTCACCGGGACCTTCCCGAACCCAGGATC
>JANIPN010000218.1:10186943-10199274 GCA_027478595.1 Erythroxylum anguifugum
GGCACACTAACAATTAAGTGGTGCATTTGGTGCACTAACAATTAAGTGGTGCATTTGGTGTACTAACAATTAAGTGGTGCATTTGGTGCACTAACAATTAAATGGCACATCATATTATTTTTCTCTTTTATAACAAATTCTTAGTTGTTTGCTTTTATATAGATGACATGGTTTATATGGAATCTTTTGACATTTTAATTGTTGAATTTAAATCATGCATACAAAGAGAATTTGAAATGACAGATTTAAGGATTCTAGAATATTTTTTTGGATTTGAAATGAAGCAAGCCCAAGATGGGATATTTCTCTCGTAGAGAAAATATGTGAAAGATCTTCTATTTAAGTTTAACATGCACAAATGTAAAGTGGAAGCTACACCTACCAATACAAATAAAAAATTACAGCTTGAAGATGGTACCGAGGTTGTGGACCTAATTTACAACAAAAGTTTGATAGGTGAGTTGAATTATTCGACTTATACTTAGAACAGATATTATGTATTTTGTGAGTTTACCGTCTAGGTATATGCATAATCCTACTGGACAACATCTAGGTGCAGCAAAAAGGATGCTACCCTACATAGTTAGAACTGTTGATTTTGGGCTTTGGTATTCAAAGAAAGCAAAATTCAACTTGTTCAGATATATTGATAGTGATTGGGCAGGATGTGTAGATGATTAGAAAAAGCACCTCTGGCCATGCTTTGAGCTTAGGATCTGAAGCAGTTTATTGGAGATTAAAGAAGCAACATATGGTCTCATTATCATCATTGGAAGCAGGAGCAGTAAAAATATTTTGCAACAAGAAGGCAAACATTGCAATGACAAAAAAAATCCAGCATTTCATAGCTGAACAAAACACATCAATATCAGGTATCATTTTATTCGAAGTCTCGCTGCAAAAGCAGGTATAGAGCTGAAGTTTTGTTAGACCAACGAACAAGTTGCAGATTTCTTGACCAAAGCACTTTCATTGGCCAAACATAATTACTTTGACAGAAACTTGGAATTTGCAATTTTCAAGTAGCTAGGAGGGAGTGTTGAATGACGCTTCAAAACTTTGCGACTGCCTGTTTTCTAATAGCAGTTAGGAAGCGAGTGGATCAATTATTATGCTTTTGTTATTTGATATTTCATCTGTTATGATTTATGACAGTGAATGAACGTTTCCATTAACGAAGGACACGTTTCCTTTTCCATTATTTACTTTACCTGTAAGCCTATATATTAGGCCTTACGTAGCTCTTTTATTCTCAAGGCAGTAAGAAAGTAAAGTGTCTCTCCCGTAGCATCTCTGGTCTTTCTACTTATTTCTGTTCTTTGTTTCTATTTCCCAACAATCTCGACATTCTGTAGGGAAGCAGAATCTGTAAAACTGTAGTTATGAAAAACCTGAAATGTGTAGCAAATTGCTAAAAGATAATTGCTTGTCCAGCCCTTGACAAAACAGGCAGGAGCAAGATGGTAAATGAAATAAGTTACAAATCGATTAGTTGGAAAATTTCCACCAGAGGAACCTTTAGGAGAAGATTAATCCTTGTGTAAGGCATCCTCTAGGCCTAGGTCCACTCCAACACGATTTTTAACAGAGGTAGTGATATCTAGAGGTATCTTGCATTTCTTCTGCAATTCCTTGAATTTATCCACATCAAAATTATGTTTTCTGAACAATTTCCTCTGCCTCGAAAGAAATAGTCTCTTCATTAAGTCTTGATAAGTTGGATCTCTGGAAGTGAACAGAAAATATGCATAGCCAATGATTATCCCAGTAGTAGTAGTGAAAAATGCAATAGGCTCCATTATATCCCATGAAAATTCCCAGAACGTTAGCCTGAAAAACAGTCCAACTTGCAGCACACCCATAGCGAGTCCACCCCAGAGAATACACCGCACCTGTTTATGTGCCATTCTGTCAATTTCCTCTTTCTTCTCCTGCAGCATCTTTAACTCATTCCTCATTGGATCATCTTCAGGAGTCAAAGCTAGGGGAACTGCTCTTCTAACCAGATCTACTACCTAAATAGAAAACCCAAACAATCTTTTATCGGGAGGATCAGTACAGAATTATCCAAAATTATAAATGGAAGACAAACAAAAACAAATAAGAAAAGCATCAAAAGCTAGGGCATGTAAAATCGTTTCTTTTGCTAACTATCATTTCTGTTTTAAAGTTCCTATTTAAAGCATAGTGTGCTGCTAAAGATCTCAATTTTTTTTTGGGAGAAATCTCAATGCATAGACGTTCCACACATATCCTAGAAGTCGTAAGAATATTTCCACAAATTCAATTAGGTAGCAACTACATCTCCGGCAGATAAACATGTAAGTTCAACAATGGCTGAGAATTAGCACTATGGAAGCCTCAACATGCATAAGTTCTCTAAGTTTTCAATACTACACATACCTCTAAATTCTTAGACTTCTGACTGGATGACACACTGAGGAATGCAATAAATGCATTCTTCCTCTAATCCTGTTCAGACCTAGAATGAAATAAAAGGGAAAGTCTACTGCATTTTAAGCTAATGAATTCATGCACCAGACAAGTATGAATACGTAAGGATACCATATAGCAAGCATCTGCCACAAGACTTAGCAGACAGTCTTAACACAATTTTAGCGGTTGTATCCATGTATAACAAGCATGCAGATAAAAGTATACCAAAAAGCAAGCCTCTGCTTGCACAAAGACCTAGTGTCACAGAGATTCAAGCAAAACAATAATCATGGTGAAGGCAATGCAGGCATCATCCTAGGAGAGGGGATATTTAAATAAACCCATAAGAGATTATTCGAACATGGTTTACTTTTTTTGCACAGAACTTCTACTCTGAATTATGGAAAAATCTAGCTGTCCTATGTAGCCACTAGATGGGGTTGTTGCCACTTCTTACAGGTTGATATACAAAAATAAAGCATCAAGTGGCAGATGAGACTCTTTTATGTACCCACTCCTTTTGCACCCTAAATTCGCATGGTTTCTAAAATTACCAACTTTCTACAAGATGGAACCGTTTCACCTATTTAATAGGTAAGATGTAAGCGTCAGTGTTAAAATGTGAGAATATATCATTCGTGAATGAGCAAGCTACACATTCTCGGCTAAAACATTTTGGAGCCAGAATAAGCATTCGATACATATTGTACTGATGGCAACAAGAGATAGAAATTAGAGCTGAAGCTGCCTAAGTTCAAGGAAGTCAACATGAGATGAAGCCCTTAATGATCAGCAATGCTGCAGCACACTTGATATTACAAATCAGGATCCATTTTCCTCTAACATAACGCTTCATCAGCGTCATGTAGTATCATAAGCTTACTTCGCTGAATTACTTTAGTCACCAGGGTACCACTAAACTAATTTTATTCATTTAACTTCAACAAAATTCTTGTTCTACAGAACATCCTTAAGTATAGCTCCAAAGAAATCTTTATCAAACTAACTAGTTTTGGAAATTATAACCAAATAAAAAAACTTCATAAGGGATATCATTCAAAATAGAGAGAGAGAGATTATTGACGATAAAACCAAATAACGAATAAGTTGTAAAAACTAGAATGAACAAAGCAGAGTGAGAAGGAGACCTTGTCGGGATGAAGGTAGACCTTGTCTCGGAAGAGAAGGATGACGCCGGCGTCGTCAAGGATGCGAGCAAAAGTGCAAGCCTCGTCCAAAGATCTGGCCACGCCCGTTGATTGGCATGCCTTTATCAACTCTGTGTAAGCAATCACCTCCTTCCCTTCCATTCCTAGCTTCATCTTCAGTTCCTCCACATTCACTAACCTCATTAACCTTTTGGCCTCTCCACATGTCAGATTTGAAGAATTGGCTTTTCCACTAGATGCTGTGTTGTTATTATTGTCAGATGTAACATCAATAGTACTAGTATTAGACGATAATGTGTTGGAGGAAGTAGAAAAACATGAAATTAGGAGGCTAGGCTGCATCTTCAATCCCAAGTATGAAGAAGAAGAAGAAGAAGAAGAAGAAGAAGAAGAAGATAACGATGATGTCGATAAACAGGTTGTTGTCGCCGTCGTCGTCGTTGTTGGTAATAAATCAAAATCTATATATGATTCGTTGGGCAGCCTCAAGTGAGTTGCGGCTATAGACGCTACCATGCTCCTCCCAGAGGATGACGCCGGCCTGGCCGCTCTGTGCGCTGAAGCTCCAAACCACCAAGCTTTCCGCCACATTCTTTATCTTTCTCTCTCCTCCCCGGCAGTTTCCTTTTTTTTTTTTTTCCTTCTTTTATTATTATGACTGGACTGCAACTAATAATCCCATATAAGAACAGTAGGAGCGCACGTGGCGTTAAGAATTTTGAATTTTCCTTACGGGGACGGCATTAGGAGCTGGAAATGCAACCATAAGGTACTAATTATCTAAATGTGAAAGAATAATATAAACACATTTATGTCTATACAATTTCATTTTCCGCCAACTAACATTCAAAGATCAATGGCAGTCAGTGAGAGGTTGACTCACCGTTTTCTTTTTCCCTCCTTACATTTCAGAAAAAACACTTATTTATACTTCTCTAAGTTCCTGATTTCATGTATATCGATTGAAGAACTTATCAAAGAATATGTTCTCCACGTCTCATCTCAAAACATATAATTAAAAGCAAAGCGAAGATCTCTCTCTCTTTGTTTTTTTTTTTTTTTTTGAGCTTTGGAGAAAAGGCAAATGAGGTGAGTAAGACAGGGGGGATAAGGTAATTTGAGTTGAGAAGTTACATCTACAGAAACGGGGCGTGTAATAGACCCACACCCCCCGATTTCCTTGCCGTACTCCCAGACCACAACGCGGCGTACAGACGAGTCGAATTCTCTGACCGACACCTCGATTAAGACACAAAGTACGATGCGAGCCATAGGTCCACGGTTATAAAACACGTACTTCGTGCGCAGGGTAAATGTCCAACCGACCACCCACTTTGACAACTTGCCCTGGGTCTGGCTGAGATTTAAAGGAAAGAAAGGGTCAAAAGGATAAGGCGTCGACATCTGCCTGTGGATGGGCTATGGGAAGTTGGAAATGCATACAAATTTATTTTCCCGATTGATTGGTCATAGTCCACCAAAACTAACATTTGTCAATATAAGAAAACGAAAACAACACAGCAAATTGTATTGCTAATGCTGTTACCTCTATTGGTTGGACGTCCCTTTTTCTTCTTCTTATACTTTTTTTTTTAAATTTATGAGCGTATAAATGAAATGATTTGCTATTTTGTTTACTTTAAGTTACTGTAAATGCTTACCTAAAACAACCCTCCAATAAGAAAATTAAATTTCCAATAAGCAGCAGCAGTAGCTCACTTTGCAATTTCTCCCACCTCCAGGTTTGGTTTGGTTTTCAGCTACTTTGTGTTAAAAGAAAAAAGAAAATATCATGCCCAGTTTCTGCAAAAGAAAATATACAAATTACATCACAAATTTTCAAGTACTCCACACTTTTAGACTTCATGCAGCAATAATACTTAATACCAATTACCATCAGAAGAGAGCAGAGTCTTAACTAAGTATACAAAAGGTCACAATTTTGAGTTATAAAACAGCCTCTTTATAAAATAAAAAAGAAAGACTGCTTGTAATTAATGACAGCTTCTTTGTAAAATACAAAGAGAAGACTGCGTACAATTGACAACCTTTCCTTGATCTTCGCAAAACGGAGAACTTTGTGCACTGAAATACGTATAGATACTAATTACCAACTACAAACTAGTTCCTACGAGAAAAAACATAGAATTATACACACAAAACATAAAAGCAACAAGAATATTCAAAGTACATGTATTTGACATTTCATTATATGTGAGGACGAATCAAGTATTCAGTTACAACTCCCTCCAAATATTTTGGCTAACAAGTAAAAGTCATTATTTGTAGTTACCATTTCTCAAATCACTAGTTCGTGAGTGAGCACCAGCAAACTACATGTACATCCCCGTATTGGTTAGGGCTGGTCTCTTACCCTGGGATCCTGCTGCGCGGCTCCATTCCAGAGATCATGCATGACACTGAACTGTTCCGCTAGTAGCTAAAACTCAATATGCCGATCAATTCAAAGTCAATGAGCTTTCATGAAATTCACTCCATACATATTAATCGACTCTTACATCCAAGATTCCTACCCAAACCCAGTTCCTAAATGTAACAATTCTATGCGTTCGCTAGGCTTGAATCAATACCCACATTTTGGATATTTACTACAGGCCATCTTCTTGACACTAAGACATGCAACCTTTTCTGGTTCTGTCTGCCAATCACAGCTATTGTAGCTAAACACCATAGATAAAAACCACAACTGAGATGACATATATCCAAATCAAGAAACATTACAACGAGAAACCTAAACTTGCAAACAAACCTAGAATTTGGATCTCCATATAAACTAGCTTGGAGATTTAATGAAGCCGTCATCCATATGGTATCTGGTGTCGAAGGAACAGTGACAAAGTTGAACCTCTTGTTGCTGCATCTAGATTGCCGCATGACGGCCTTGCAAACATAGCATTGCTAAACTTCAAGTCCTGTCTTCCAGCTAATGAAAAGGAGTACATTTCCCAGTGATAATGTGTAGCAAAGATGAGAACTCTAAAATAATACCACAAGACAACCCAAGAAAAATAAAGATGAAAGCAGCATTACACTAGGAACTTACTTGGCAAAGAGCCACTCAACAAGGCTATGGTGTCCAATCACAAGAAATTACATCCACCTTTTGAGCGAACAATTGAAATGCCTGCATAGGAGCGTGAAAATGTATCAGAAAAATGTGGAAAAGATATAGGAGCTGATGAAGAATTATTAAACTATAATCCTTATGAAGAAGAATATAAGACAACTGGTTGCGGTAGATAATAGTTATTTATTGCACCTGTAATTGAACCATGAAAAACTCTCTGAAAGATACCCCAAAAATAAAAGAGAAGGGGAAAAGGAATCAGCACAAGAGGAAAAATGGAATTAAAAATGGTTGTATGCGAATAACTGAGGAATCTAAACAAGAGAGATAGCTCTTTTGGACAGCAAACAACACTAGAGTGTACTCTTCTGAATGTTGGAAAACATTTAGATGTTTAAACATGCTTTTGCCGACTGACCTTACTTACCTTAAAGTGAGTTGTTAGAATTTCTAAATGACCAAGAGAAAGAAAATCCAATCACATAAAACTTTATTTCTCAACTTTATACTAGAACACTCACAGGGGAATATAGAATTGCAAGAGCACAAATAAATATCCTGAATTCACCTGAAAAGAAGAACACATGCTTCTTCTACCATTAAAGACACGTGCTTCTTCTACCATTAAAGAAGAGGAAAAAGCAATGTATTTGTAGAGGCCAAGACTTTAACAATCTTTATCCAAGCTACCAAGTGTCTTCTTCACTAATCTATTAGCTTCCAGTAGCTTCCCTGTCGAGCAGAGTGAAGAAATCAGGGAATAGTAAGAGTCAAAGTCATCCAATTGTGATAATCTTCCCAGAATATCAGAGTTTTCCACTTTGCTATCAACTTTCACATCAGAGCATGCATGATCTAGATATGTTCTCCCTGAGGATGATACAGTCCCCTGAATTGAGCTAGATGCCTCAGCTTCAGAAGTGATTGGCAGTTCTTCTGATTCACAATTAGGACCAGAACACTTCCAAACTGGGTAGAACATAGAGGCGACCTCATTGAGAACTATAATTGCCTCATTGATACTTCCTCGCTCGCATAGGAAGACCAGAAAACTCTCTACAGATTCAGTTTCAACCTCAGTATTGACCTTATTTATCATTTCAAGAACAGATTGTGACAGAAGCATTTCTCTCAAAATGCCCTTTGCCTCTTCCATCCTCCCTTTGGCATGCAACCCCCTTATCAAATACAAAAAACCCAATAAATCAGGAGACATGCCTTTCCTTTTGAATTCGGAAAAAAGACTCAGAGCCCCCTCCATGTCCCCTTTTTGACAAAAACCATCGATCACAGAACTCACAGTAAATTCATCAAATTTAACACATTTGGCTTTCATATCATCCAGCATGGTCAAGGACTTCTCTAATTCACCAAACTTGCAGTATCCATTAATAAACGAATTATAAATACGAGTGTTTACTTCATAGTCCTTAATGATCATACCTTCAAACAATCTTTTGGCATCCAGAAGATATCCTGTTTTAGATGTAGCGTCAATCAGTATTGCATAAGTAATTGCTGAAGGAGTCAAGTTGATCCTCTCTAATGAATCAAATAGCCGAAAGGCTTCAAAAAGGCAGCCCTGCTGACACAAACCATTTAAAACTGTATTATAAGTAATTACGTTAAGATTGATTTCCTTCTTCTCAGCAAAATAACAGAGATCTAAGGCTTTGACAAGATGCCCTCCTTTGCAGAGGCAATCAATTATCAGAGAATAATCAGCAACATCCATAACTGGCAAATTATCATTAGCTTCTGTGACAAGTTTATATACATCTAAGGCCCTACCACTTTTTGCCATTGATTTTAAAACACTAACGAGAAAAGAAACATCAGGATTTTGTTCCTTCATCTTGTTGAGAAAATAAAGGGCCTTGGTAACATCTTTTAAGCACAGGTACTGCAACAGTATCTTGCTTAATTTAAGCTCAAAAAGGCCATATTCTTTTATGAAGGTTCCCAAAACAGGCTGACACAGTCGAAAATTTCCATCGAGAATAAGTCCTCTTATAATCAAATAATAAGACTTACTTGTCAAGCATGCTTGATTCCTTCTTGCCACTACATAGACTTCAGTAGCAGCCATGGTAAATTTTCTCTTGCACAACAAAATGATAGCATCATTACAAATCATACAAAAAATGTCCAATCTAACATTCTTGATCCTGCAAATCAGATTTAGGAGTCCTTGAGAGGCGTCTTGCTTAATAATTTCCTTTAACAATTTCATATAAGTGCTGAAATTCAAAGTCAAACGCTTTTCATAGAGTTCAATAAATATCTCTGTAGCCAGATCCACCATACCATTCTCGCACAATCCATTAATCATGCAATTATAGCATGGAAGTGAAGGAGCCAATGTCCTCCTAAACTCATCAAATATTTCAAGTGCCTTATCAATTTGTCCTACTTTGCAATATCCATCAATCATTATACAATAAGTAATGCAATCAGCAGTCAAATCCATTTCTGGCATTCGGTTGTATATCGCTTGTGCATCTTCAAGCACACCCGCAACAAGAAGTGCTTTAATAAGTACGTTGCACATAACTTTATCCATGATAATTCCGGCTTCTTCTATTCTACGTTTAATATCTAGAATTCCTACAACATTCACTTCCTGGATATAACCTTTTAAAAGTGTGGTGTATGTGAAAACATCTGCTGGTATCTTTTTTGAGAATTCATCTGCATCAGACGTCCTCCCAATCTTGCATAAGAAATTGATCAAGGTGTTGCAAGTAAGATAACAATGACCAATCCCTTTCTTCTCCCTTTCAGCTAGCAGTTGATAGACAATGTCAAAATCTCCTCTTTTACAGAATCCATCAGCCAAAATAGCATATATGAACTCATTCAATTGAATCCCCAAATTTCTAACGATTCTAAATACCAAAAATGCCTCGTTCAATTTTCCATTTCTAGACAAACCCATAACAAGTTCAGTAAATATAAACAAATTGGGTTTACAGAACTCAGCTACCTTGTCCGCCAAGGAGTCAAATTGAAGGTTTCCGTCGCAGTATTCACGCGAAATCCCGGCATACGGTGGCGCCGTGACAGCACGGCGGCTGTAACGGGCTAGAAACTGAAATCGCCTCATTTGGCCTTCTGATAATTCTTTTTCACAGAGAGAAACAATACAAATACTTCAGATGGAAAATGGAACCAACCAGACATAACTCTGCTGATTTCCTCGACTAATTGATAGAAATCAGAAAGCATTTGAAGGAGTTTGGGAGTGAAAGCGAAGGTAGAAGAATAAATACTTGCTTATTATTCATGACTTGTTTCAGTGTTTTGAGTAAACTCACTGTTTGAATTTCACGATTTTAACCTTCAGACTTAATTATCTTAAATTTTTATATTTTTATTAGGTTAATTCGTGACTATTATGAAATTTAAAAGTTAAACTTAGTTATGTAAAGTGTAAACACGATTGTTATGAATTTATACTCTTAATTATATTAATATTTAATTAATAAATGTATATACAAATTTTTATCAAATTTTATTAGCTTTCTCAATTAACATTTTTTTATTTAATAATAAATATATTATAAAAATGACGCAGATTAACATAAAATATAGGAAAATAAATTATACTTTTTTCGATCTTATAAATATGTAAAAAGAAGTATATCAATGTATAAAAGGTCTAAAAATTTTCTCGTAGAAGATCGTGACTACAATAATGCTGATGAGAGTGAGTAAAGAGAGTTTTAAGCTATGAATACCCTCCCAAGTGATCTTGTTCATTTTTCTTCTACCATTTCTATTGTCAATCTCCCTTTTCATGTTAAACTTACATTTTCTAATGAATGGAAAATCTTATAGAAATTACTCTATCTTCCTATAACAAGTCGTATTTCTAATACTTCCTTATTTTACTTAGTCCCTACAATATATATTCTTGTGACCATTCTTGGACAAGAGGTATAAGAACTATTCTCTCTACCCATCGTCCAAAAGTTAAAGAAATCATCCAAAGTTCCTGTCTAGAACAATGTGGTCTAAAAGCTACGGTAGTATGCAAAGCTAGAAATTCCAAATGAGCTCATCTTTCTTTGGAGATAACAGAACCATACACATCTTTATGTTGTAGCTATTCTATTTGTTTTCACCTTCCATGGAAGAAAAGGCATTCCTGCTATAGCCAGCATCTCTCTTCTTGACACTACCTATATTATGTACCAAAACACCTTAATTAACACTATGTTGACAACCTTCAATAATAGAAGTGTCATCTTCACTATTGCCCCAAATTTCTATATTAGACTTGATGATCCTACTTTATTTGAGAGACTTCAAGTCCAGATCCAGATCATTGGAGCAGAACAAGATCCTACAACCATTATGGCCACTTTACATCACCAAATGATCTATCGTTTGTAGAATCATGTCATAGATCTTAATTTCGCTTAAGATATGTTGTACATGGTAGCAGATAGAGCTCATGATCAGACTACGATCATTCAGATCCCGAAGTAGCTACCCCCGATGGAGTTTGAAAAGTTGATACCAACTAAATAGATCACAAATTACCAAAAGGTGTTTCATGCTCCTCATCGACACTCTTTTCACACTACCACTCCTCCTATGCTAAAGACCTTACAAGATGAAGCTGTGAAATCCATCTACACTAAGCCCAATGAAGATCAATCTAGACCCTCAACTACATCTAGTCCTATTTTGACCCTCAACTACATCTAGTCTTATTTTAATGCTTCAACTGATGTTTTCACATACAGAAGGCAAAGATGGACCTCCGATCTATTACTTTAAGCCTGCCAGAGAACTTGTCTATGTTAGCCATCAACGTAGACATTTTATCTAGGATGTTGATCCCTCTATGTGTGAACTAAACTGTGGAGTCTGTCTAAATCATGAACCAGACAGTGATGATGATGAGCTTTATAATTGGCGACGAAGGAAGAAGAAGAACAAACAAAGAGAAATTCATCATGGTCATCCTTCTCAACAATACTCATATGACCATGATGATCATTATAGACCTTGGATTGACAATCCAAGACTAAGACCCAGAAATATTTGGCATTGCTCAAAGTTGATGACAAATAAACTTATTCCATCCAGAGTGAATGCTGGGCCCCGTTCCCAAAGCCCGACCTCAGGTCGAACCACGTTCCCGGGTCCCAACGATCCAAACCGAAAGCGAAAACGCAAGTGGGAACCTATAGGGTTATCTCAACAAACCCAAAAATAACAAAATAACAAGAAACATCTTCAAAAAATCAACAAAATAACAAACCCTAATTTGACCAGGGGATGTCCGTTAAACGGACACACATGTCTGTTAAACGGACATCAGATGGGCTAAAATGCCCAAAACCTTCCCAAGAGTGTCCGTTCATGTCCGTCAAACGGACACGCTCTGGACAAAACCCCTAATTCTTCCCGAATGTGTCCGTTCGACGGACACACAATGGACAAAGGGATTGAGGAATCCGAGACTGTCCGTTAAACGGACACACCTGTCTGTTAAACGGATAAACACTGGACAAACAGCCAAACTCACCCGAAAGTGTCCGTTAAACGGACACACGTGTCCGTCTAACGGACAGGCGCTGGATAAAGGGACCAAAATCCACCCGAATGTGTCCGTTAAACGGAC
>JANIPN010000218.1:10342167-10359532 GCA_027478595.1 Erythroxylum anguifugum
TGATTATAACAAATTTCATTATTTATTGTTATAATAAATATAACAAAAGGATTAATAAAATTATAATGGAAATATAAATTATTAATTAATAAATTAAACTAAATAAATAAATTTACATACATTCAAGCCTTGTCACAATAAACATGTACGTAAATAATAGTCCAGTACATACATAGAATACATGTATGTAATAACCACCCTGTAAAGTCAATCTGAACATAAATAATTATATTTTAAACATGGCTTTGATTTAATTTCTTTCTCCAAGCCGGCGTGGTTTGGCGGCTCGCTTCTCAAGTTTGATGACTTGATCTGTTATCTGTCTCGCAACCTCGCACGCACCCTTTGAATTCTTACCGCAAAAACGACGCCGTCTTACTCTTGGACAGAGTAAGACAGGGTAACTTCGACAGGTGATCTGTCCTCTTTATAATGCGGTACCAAAGGCATTTTTCAAACAAGAATATAATTCTCTAAAAGATATACTAAATATTAACAATAAAAATATTCTTTAACTTATAATAACAAATCAATATGAGAATAAGAAACTTAATAATGAAATAAACATCAAGAAATACATAGAAAAATCTCTAGTTTAAAAGGAAAAAATATTGGCCAAACTGACAAGAAAATTCACTAAACTCAAATAAGAATTTGTAAGGTTTGAACTCTCACACGGTTATAACAAGTTATCACACAAAGTTTTATAATTGAACCCAAAGTTGACATAAAAATAACAAACTCTTAAACCAATCAAAAAAATAATCAAAAAAATGTTGAGAATGCTATATTACTTACCCTCTCTCTATTTTTTCTCCCCACTTTTGGATGTTATGTTCGCACTCACATGCAAAGCCTATGTATTTTCTCTTTTATATCAAGAAATAAATTTTTTTGTACTGTACACAGTCACATATACAATCATGTAAGTAATCGTATCTCTTCAGCACCGCCTCACTCGCAGATGTACACAATCACAAAGAGATACATGGTTGTCACACTCTATTCTGTATGTAATGAACACCAGCATATACATGATTGTGTATGTCTTCGCTCTCCACATTTGTCTTCATACAATTTCAGAGACTTATATGATCAATCCACATGGCTATGTAAGTAAACAATACGGGCGTGTTGCTTACACAATTATGTGAGTTAAGGACACAGATGTGTAGCACCTTACACGGCCGTATCTCCCCACAAAAGAGCTTCACCCATATTGTCTCCATTTGTTCAACATCTCTACAAATTATAAAAGGCATTTATGATCACCGAAAGTGTCAAAATAAGACTAGACACTTAACAATCTTCCCCTTCAGCCCAATTATGGGGAAGATATTATTCTCTAACATCTACTTGAGAAACATCCTGGCAAGCTTACTATATAGCTTATGTTTGCTTTTAAGAACAACTTTAGTCAACATATTAGCACCATTCAAGTTTGTATGAATCTTCTTCAACATCAATTGTTGCTCCTCAATCACAAACCTTAACCAAAGATATCTGACATCTATATTCTTTGTGCAGGAAATGATACATTGTATTTTTGCTCAATTCAATAGTGGTTTGACTATCATAAAATACTATGTAGTCTTCTTGCTTCACATCTAACTCTTGAAGTAACATTTTCAGTTAGAGCATCTCCTTACAAGCTTCCATTATAACTACATACTCTCCAGACATTTTTTAAGCTTAGATTATCATGAGATGGCTCCCCTTGCAAATTTAAATAGAAAACCTAAAATGAATTTTCTTCCATCAAGATCTCCAATTACATTTACATCTGTAAAACCTTTTAAAGTTAGCTCACCATCATCCAACGACAAACTCCATTTTGACATGCCTCTCAAGTATCTCAGAATCAATTTTACTGCTTCCCAAATCGAACCTTTCTAAGAATTGTTAAGAATTTGCTCACTATCCTAACAACTTGTGCAACATCTGATCTTGTGCAAGCCATTGAATACATCAAAGACTCCACTGCAGATGAGTTGGAGCAGAGGACATACTATCTTTCTCTTTTTCTATTAAGGGACATGCACGCTTACTCAGTTTGAAGTGAGGTATCAGTGGCATGCTAATTAACTTGACATGCTTCATATTGAACCTTTCTAGCACCTGTTCAATATATTTCTTATAAGACAACCACAATCTCCCCCTCTTCTTGTCCTAAGTTGTCTTTATACCTAAAATGTGCTTTATAGGTCCCGAATCTTTCATATCAAAATATTTAGGCAAATTCTCCTTCATCATTTGGATTCTTTTAACATCTTTACACACAATTAGCATATCATCATTATATAGAAGAAGAATGATGAAATTCTCACCTATGAACTTCTTGAAATACACACAAGCATCGATATAAGTTCATTTATAAACATGACCTGCCATAAAAGAACTGAACTTTTGGTACCACTGCCTTAGAGATTGTTTTAACCTATATAGGTTTTTCTTCAACTTGCAGACCAGATTTTCCTTGCCTTTAGCTTTGAAACCTCCTAGCTGCTCCATGCATATCTCCTCTTTCAAAAATCCATGCAAGAAGGCTATTTTTAACATCTTATTGTTCAAGTTCAAGATCTAAATAGACGGTCAAACCCAAAATTGCTCTAATTGAGGTCATTTTGATCACTGTTGAGAATACTTCATCAAAATCTATATCTTTTTTTTAACTGAACCCTTTCACCACTAGCCTTGTGCTTGACCAGCTTGCCACCATCTTTCTTTATCTGAAACATTCACTTATTCTTCAATGCCTTTTTACCTTTTGGAAGCTTCACAAGTTTATATGTATCATTCTTCTTTGTAGAATTTATCTCTTCCTTAAGATGAGAATAAGAAGGGATTTTTCCATAAAGTCGTTCAAAAGGAGTTTGGTGAGAAAGAAGTGGTGTGGGCAAGCGGTTAATGATATGGACGGTAGTGGAAACACATTATGCCTAAAAACATAGAGGGAGATGGGCTTGAAAGTGAAGGGCAGGTGATGACTCAAGAATATGTTGATGTTTACGCTCCATAACAGCACTTTGTTGGGGAGTGTAAATGCAAGAATGTTGAAAAGTTGTGCCTTTTTGTTTAAAAAAATCCCGCATAGAAGAAAATTCCCCTTCGTTGTCCACCCGAATGTTGGATATAGAAGAATTAAATTGATTTTGGACAAAAGAAAAAAATTGTAAGAAAATTTGTGTTTACCTTTTGTAATATATAAAGAAAATTCAACTGAATCTAGAATAATTGTCCATCACAGTTAAAAAATATCTAGCGCCTCAGAGGGAAGGAATTTTATAAGGATCTTAAATGTTATAATGAATTAATTCAAAAGGCCTAATTAATAGATTTAATGGAACTAGTAGGAAATGAAAATCGATGTTGTTTAGCAAGGGCACACACATCACAGGGATCATTGGTTTTAAAAGGAAAATTCAACAAATTTTTTGCATAAAATCTAGTCTAGAGGAAGATAAGTGCCCCAATCTGCGATGCCACAAATTGGTGGAGGAGGTAACTTGAGAACAAGATAAATGGCCAATAATGATTGCTGCAAATCGCACTACAACAAAAGTAGAAATTAGCGACGGAAAATAAAGCGTAGCAAATTAGATTTTCGTCGCTAAAATTGACGTGAAAAAATTCATTTAGCGACGGTTATCATTTCCGTCGCTAAAAATGGAGGAAAACCGTCCCAGCAAAATTAACGACGGACTTTAAGGATGGTAAAAGTTTCCGTCGGTAATTGCACTGAAATTAGCATTTCTGTCGCTAAAATCGACGTGAAAAATTTCTTGTAGTGTCGATTTTTGTCTTTAAGTGTTTTTGTTGTCATTGCAACTAAATTGTAAAGTCCATCTCGTTGGTCACCCAAACCAATCGTCGTCTTGGTCATCAAGTCCTGCAAAATACACCAATGAGGGAAAAAAGTCACTGAGCAATTGAGATCTCGTATAATACGACTCACAGACATCAAATTCACCTTACAAGATGGCACACCAAGCACATTCTTCAAAGTTATAACTGAATTCAAAGGTTATTTTCCGGTGGAAGTAATTGGAGCTTGTTCTCCACTTGGCATAATAACTAGTGGTAAGAAAGTGTTCTCAATACTATTGACAAGTAAAGTTGGAGGTGAAGTAATATGTTATGTTGCACCACTATCAATGATTAATTGCATGGACGGAGCCATGTATAAGGGTAGGCCCCCCTTTCAATTTTTTTTAAATGTACTTATATAATTTTTTAATAAATAAGGATATTTTTTAAATGTTGGCCTCCGGCTCCCCCTTAGCGTTGGCCCTCGGCCCCCGACCTTCGACCCCCCTTAGACTTGAGTTTGGGTCCGTCCCTGATTAATTGTATCAATGTTTGTGACAAACCTGAAGAGGCATCAACCTTAGGATTGGCAGATTGAGATGTCCCCTTACCATGAATAATAGATAATATATGCTGAATTTGCAAATCAGAGAGGTTATTTGTTGCCGACTGCATTTTCTGTAGCGTTGGACCATTATTGACATGATTGACGTGATAGCTATTGTTGTGCTTAGAATAAGTGCCTCCTTGATTAGTCTTGGCTGATGTGTGTTTTGGGTGTCCTGTCGGATACCCATTCAGCTTCCATCATTTTTGTTGCACATGATTGTCTCAATCATAGTAAGAGCAATGCGAAGGCCTTCGATTGGATGAGTTAGAGTGCAAAGAACCTTGTTTATGTCGAACAGTGAGAGCTATTGGTTCATCCTTTCGAACAACCATGGCTGAAGTTTCTGTTATCTCACGTGCAGCCCCCAAACTTCTTTTCTTTTCCTCTTGTATAATGGCATAGTAGGCTTTTGCAACATCAGGCAGTGGATTCATCAACAAAATCTGTCCTCGGACAGCACTATAGGACTCATTCAGTCCCATAAGGAGCTGCATCAGTTTGCGTCTTTTATTATCTGCCCCACAAGAGCAAACAGTGTCATTATAGAACCCAGTTCATCCCATAATTTTTAAGCTTTGGGTAGTATGCTGCAACAGTCATCTGATCTTGAGCAAGACAAGCAATGTCTCTCTCAATCTGAAAAATACGCGAGGCATTGCTTTGAGAAAAACGACTCCGAAGATCTTCCCATACTTCTTGAGCGGTCGTTGAAAAATAACAGTATCTGCAATACCTGGTATGAGAGAATTTAGAATCCAAGACAGAACCATATCACTGCATTTTTTCCACGATGCGTATTCTGTTGGGTTCGTTGCAACGGACAGTGCTTTGGTGTTTCCATCAATAAAACCCAATTTTGATTTAGCATTCAAAGAGATGACCATGGCTCTACACCAGGTCGAATAATTATCCCTATTAAGAGGTTTGGACACAAGAATCATTCCTGGATGATCAAAATGATGGAGTAAATAAGGATTGATGGCATCTGGTTTGCCCGCACCTTCCTACAAAGATGGCCTAGGATTTACGGTAACGTATTTAAGGAATTCTAAATGTACAAGGAAACTAAATCCTACAGATAATACACTACATATTTGTCCCATGATTAATGGGGTATCATTGACTTTCCAACTTGCAATTTCTTCATCTCTGTCGTTAACTTCAATGGTTTTCCCTTCTTTTTTTTTTTTCCCTTTGCAGTTGCGATAAGTATATCTAATTTGATGTTTAACCCTGAAAACAATGGGTTCTCATGTAATTACGTCAGTAGCACTTAGCCTTGAGAGATGTGCTATATTAATTAAAACCAATAATGAAAACCTTGACGTAGTCAATAATCAATGTGAAACAGCAGTTTAACGAATGTGGATGGAGTCTAACTCAACTCCTATCTCTGCTAATTTCCATTTGCTAACATTCGGTATAAAGTAAGAAAACTTAGTAAATAATTTTAAGATTGAGAGTTTGTTAAAAGAAAAACGATTAGTCATCCATGATTATTATAGACTAAATAGTCTTCTATATTATAAAAGTTATTTGTTGTTATATAAAAAAATTAAATTTATATTAATTATGGTGACTATAAAAATCACTAAATTAATGATAATGTAATTAATTATTCTTAAAATTAATCGTGTCAAGAAGCTGAATAGGTCAGTTCTAAGACATGGCAGCATAAGAACCTATTTGAGTAAGAACTTTATCATTGAAATATCAGCTAGGACTGCAATGTCAAGCACATTACAGATGTAGCCAATTAACAGATGGAACATTGTTATGATCGGTAGAATTCTGACGCTGCTGCCTCAAGAAAACATCACTTCCTCAAGGCTTCAAGTCATGATCCATAATAAAAGAAGTTACAGAATAACGCTGTCTAGCTATAAACAAAACGGGTCATGAAAATGAATGGTTCCCTGTTCACCACTTTTATATAGAAGAGTTTGGGCATGGCTAAATATTCAAACTCATTTGTAGTTTTCTGTTTATTTCGTCAGACAGTCACTGCATTCCTAACATTGAGAAGCCCGACGCAATTACGAAATAATAATACATGTTGGTAGCTGCTTATTTTATTGCATTTCCTGTAGTAATAATTGACCACTTCTATGCCACCCAGTTCTTGCTATGTCCTAGAGCTAGAAATCAATCATAAGAAACTAGCTTTCTTCATTAATAGAAACTTTTGAGAATGCAAGAAATTCCCAAGGGAGAAAATGGTGCACTCTGGTCCTTTTATCCCAATCTTTTCACAGTCTCTGTGTAATACTCACCACCACGCAACTTATCACCTCCGTACTGCTGTGGGTCCTCTTTTTATACCCAGTGTATAGTCATACTCATAATACTAGATAGACATTTTTGTGCGCCCTCACGGATATAGATACACCCAATGTTCCATTCAGAAGTATGATTGTTTGTTGTCCTCTCATCCCAGCTCTCGTAATGGCTCCTCTTCTCTATGTTTTACTCATTCTAAAGGTAGCTTGTGGCACAACTACTGCAGAATACCCACCTTCTCCTGGCTACTACCTCAGTTCCCAAGTCAGTTCTGTAAGCTTTGATCAGGCTTTTAGAAATCTTTGGGGTCCTCATCATCAAAAGCTCAATGATGATTCATTGACTATTTGGCTTGATACTAGCTCAGGTCCTACTATTTTTGTATTTGCTCACTTCTTGGCAATAATGTTGTTTTTCCATTGCCTTTCTTTAATTAGATTAAATTCTGATATGTGAGGATATTGCGAACAGGTAGCGGGTACAAGTCACTTCATCCGTACAGGTCCGGCTACTTTGGCGCCGCCATTAAGCTTCAATCCGGCTATACCGCTGGAGTGATTACATGTTTCTATGTGAGAATAGTAATTTCCATTGAAAACTTGAAATTTAACTCTGTGCAAGCTAATGATTGAGCTTTGTTTTTCATTTAACGACAGCTTTCGAACAACGAAGACTATCCAGGAAATCACGATGAAATAGATATGGAGTTCCTTGGAACAACGTTAGACAAGCCGTATACTTTGCAAACCAATGTTTACATTAGAGGAAGTGGTGATGGAAACATTGTTGGAAGAGAAATGAAGTTTCGTCTCTGGTTTGATCCAACTCAAGATTTCCATAATTATGCTATTTTCTGGGACCCCACCGACATCATGTTAGTACCCATTTCTAAAATTAATATCTACTTTTGTTGTAATCATTCATTTGATCTTCTTAACACCTAGAAGATCTTCCCACCTTGGTTTATGAAGTCGTCAAATTGTAGAAGCGTGTAGCTTTCCAACAACTTAGAACCTGATTGCATTGAATTATTGATTGTAAAATTTGGCTTAGCGCACTAATTATGAACGCTCTTGATCTTATGATATGGACTATACAGATTTTTCGTAGACGATGTTCCAATTAGAAGGTATCCGAGAAAAAGTGATGTTACATATCCACAGAGGCCAATGTGGGTATATGGGTCAATATGGGATGCATCATCATGGGCCACAGAGGATGGAAAATACAAAGCCGACTATCGATACCAACCTTTTATCGGCAGGTACCAGGAGTTTAAAATTGGCGGCTGTACTTCAGATAGTCCTGCCACTTGCCGGCCACCCTCTTCTTCGCCTTCCGGCTCCGGTGGCCTAAGCCAACAGCAGTTATCGTCCATGGAATGGATGCAGAGAAACTACAAGGTCTACGACTACTGTAGTGACCCAAAGAGGGATCATACTCAAACACCGGAGTGCTAATTTGTCAAAGGTTTAACGATGTTATGTTATGTGGAAGTGTTTTAGTTGTTTCAGTTATGAACAGGTTGAGGAGACTTGGAGGGGGTCTTGAGATGGATTCCCACTTGCCAAGAATTTGGTGCAAGAGTAGTTGAGCGTCCAAGCCCTTTTGCAAGATTTGAAGGATTGCTTGTTCTTTATTGTATGCAATGCACTATTTGGCTGTGTGTTTGAGTTTGTAGAATTATTATAAAAAGTTGTGAAAAGTGGTATTTATAATTAAAGCGCTTGTAATGGAAGGTGAGGGTGTGTGAGTATTTGTGATGCATGCATGGGTTTTGGTAATGGAGCGTGAGAGAGACGGGTGTGTGTGTATTTGTGATGCATGCATGGATGTTGGTAGACAAAAGCTAGCAAACAGCAGAGTCGCCTGTGACTCTTGCTTGTCCTGGTGCTGGAGGGTTTACAATGTTCCCTCACGTGAATTCCCATCTTGGACCACGAATCCATTGCTTTACTTTCCTTTAATTTTTGTTTTGGTACATTAAAATTGAGAAAGCAGTAGATGAAAAAATATTTCCATCACGAAATAGTAAAGCATGAGAGTCTCGTTGGGACAAGAAATTCGATGGTCTCGTAGGGACAAGAAATTCAAATTTGATTATTTTAAACATCTTTTAGTTTAATATTTAATATTTTAAAATTTTTAATTAAGAATTAATTTTTTAAAATTCGTATAATCTAAATTAACATGTTATTCCATTAGTTTTTAATTAATGTAATGTATTGACTAAATTATATGTTAATATCCATCCTTTAATTATATTAACAAATAATAATATTTTAATTTAGATTGCTTGAAATTTAAAAGATAATTAAATAATAAATACTTTAAATTTGTTATCACATGGATTATTCTCGCATGAATATATTCTTACGTCATATTAGATGTAATGATAAATTTGAATATCTACTAAAACAATTTGATTGTTAAACATATGAGTTAAATTTAGGCCTCATAATTAATTTTAAATATCGTATTTCTATTAAAATTTGATCTAACTTTATAAATTTTAATATTTTTGGTTATCCTAACTTTTATAAAACATTTATTTATCAATTTTTTGGTTCCGTATTTAAACCTATTCAACCATGACCAAAAAAAAAAAGTATCACGTGCATAATAAACAATTATTATATAAAGCCAGAGCACGTTAGTCAAATAATAGTTTTTTAATTAATAAAAACTCTTCTTTTATTTTAGATTAATAATGATGAAATCATTAAAGAGTATGCACTTTACACAATAAAATTTTAAATTTTAAATTAGATAATATCCTTTCAAATTTGAGATTTAATCAATGAAATCTTATATATATAAATACTTATGGTAAAAATAGTTTGAAATATTTCCAAGTTAGTAGGTCAAATATAATTAAATCAAATCAATTTTAACAAAATTAATGGAATTAATTAATTATAAAAAATTATATTAGACCACTTTAAAATTTATCAACTAAAGTATATTCACCCATATCAAATAATTTTAATTCCAACCCTATATATACCTACAACACCCTTTCAATCAATGTAATGATTCTCGTACCGTACTAACCGAAAAACGATACAAAAAATGATGTTTCGATAAAGACCCGTTTTGCCTAGTACTAGTTGGTACCATCGATATTTAGAACACAGGCCATATATCGGTCGGTACCAAAAATTTTAAAAAGCATAGCAGTTTTTCTACAAAAGTCATAGTAGTTTTGAAACTTTGAATTGAAATTGTTCAAAATTATTGAAAATGGAAATTATTTATGTATGTTTTGTAATGGTTGAATTGAAATTGTTGGAAAATATTATAAACGAAATTGTTAGAAAATGTTAGAAATGAAATTTTTGGAATTTGGAAATGAAAATTGTTTATGTATGATTTGTGATGCTTGAAACTTTTAATTGAAATTATTCGAAATTGTTGGAAATTATTCGAAATGGAAATTATTTATGTATGTTTTGTAATGGTTGAATTGAAATTGTTGGGAAAATGTTAGAAATGAAATTGTTGGAATTTGGAAATGAAAATTGTTAGAAATGGAAATTGTTTATGTATGTTTTGTGATGTTTGAGATTTTGAATTGAAATTGTTCGAAATTGTTATAAATGGAAAATGTTGGAAATAAAAATTGTTTATGTATGTTTTGTAATGGTTGAATTGAAATTCTTGGAAAATGTTAGACATGAAATTGTTGGAATTTGTAAGTTGAATTTGTTGGAAATGGGAACTGTTTATGTGTGTTTTGTGATGTTTGAAATTTTGAATTGAAATTGGAGAAAATAAGAAACATAAACTACCATTTCTTTCCTTTTAATCACTATGTAAAATATAATGAATTATTTGGTAATATATATGTAGGCTATCATAAATATTTATAATAGATAATGTGTGAAAGTAGTGATATATGTGTGTCTAAAAGGAACTTCTTTTTTTTTTCAAATTGTGAACATGTTGTAGGTTGAACTCCAACCACTTAGACTTATTAATGTCTATTAAAAATCCCAGAAGCAACTTATATATTTAAGAATCAAATATACAATGGTGGCTATAATATTATGGTTTGTTAGAAATGAAAAGAAGATTAAAAGGTTTGAATAAGGAAAAAAAAACATTTCCAAACGAAGTTATATCCTTTAACTTGATCTTCATGTTATAAATAGATGTATATGAACATAAGTATAAGATATGTCATTCATTATTTGATGATTATGTAAATCATACCCTTCAACTTGATCCTCACGTTTGAAATTTTGAATTGAAATTATTCGAAAATGTTGGAAATGGAAATTATTTATGTATGTTTTGAGATTGTTGGAAATGAAAATTGTTTGTGTATGTTTTATATAATTATGTATGTTGAATAATGGAATTGTTAGTTTGACTTATGGTGAATTGTATTTGATAAAATTGAATTGTGTATGATGTAATCATACAAAATGAGTTATATTATATAAGATGGACATGCGTATTATGTAATGAAATTACATGTTCTTCATTTTGATATATACATTTATTTATTTTTATAAATAAATGGAAGGAAGTTCAGGTACTTCTGATCAACCCACTTCAGGAAGATACAATAATCCTGGCTCGTGTTGTTTTGGTTCCTGGTATAAGGAATTATACTATTTGCTTGTTTTGTAACAAGCATTTGAAAGGTGGAGGAATCACCCGATTAAAGGAGCATTTAGCTAGGATTAAAGAGATTTTGAACTTGTAAAAAAGTAAGTTATGATGTGAAGTGGCAACTGAAAACTTTGCTTGAAGGATATCAACACGAGAAAGATAGAAGGGAAAGGTTGAATTTTGAAATTGGTAATGGAAGTTGGTTTATTGGTTTTCGTGATGATTATGAAAATGTTGAAGATAGTAGTGGTAGTGTTCCATCCTAGGCCCAGCAAGAAGTGAATGTTATACCTGGACCTGATGTTAGGAAAGGAAGAAAGCAGGTGACTAGTTTTTTGCACCAAGAACAACTCCTAGAGCTCAACCTTCAATTCGTAGTGTCATGTAATCAAGAG
This sequence comes from Erythroxylum anguifugum, assembly GCA_027478595.1. Classification (NCBI taxonomy): domain Eukaryota; kingdom Viridiplantae; phylum Streptophyta; class Magnoliopsida; order Malpighiales; family Erythroxylaceae; genus Erythroxylum; species Erythroxylum anguifugum. Next base: position 10,353,880 of record JANIPN010000218.1, read on the forward strand.
ATGCGGCTCACAATGTAAATATGGTAGTAGCTAGATGGCAGTATGAAACAGGTTCATCATTCAATACTTCCCAGTCTTACTATTATCAACCTATGGTGGATGTTATAGCCTCTTACGATTTAGGATACAAAGCTCCTTCGATTGATGACTTAAGAGGTAAACTTTTAAATTGCTCAATTTCTGAAATTAAAAGTTATTGGGTAGATAGAAGAGTGAATTGGGCTATTTATGGGCGTTCAATCATATGTGACGGTTGGACAAATATGAGATAAGAGCCTATTATTAATGTTTTGTTTTATTCTACAAATGACTTAATGTTTTGAAGTCTATTAATGTATCTAGCCTTATTAGAAATATTGATACTTTGTTTGAGATATTTAATGAAGTTATGAATGAAGTAGGGCCATAAAACATTGTTCAGTTCATTACTGACAAAGATTCCTCTTGTAAAGTGGCAGGAAGAAGGTTATAGAATAAGTATAATTCTTTTTTTGACTTTTTGTGTTGCACATTGTATTGACCTAATGTTGAAGAATATAGAGGAACCTAGATATTTTCCTATTATTGATGAGACTATATAGAAAGCTAAAAAAGTGACCAAGTTCATGTATAATCGTGCATGAGTGTTGAATTTAATGAAAAGGGAATTTACCAATTATAGGAATTTGTGTTGTCTTGTTGTGAGAAGATTTGCAACAAATTTCTTATTACTTCAGTCTTTTGTTATGATGAAAAAAGAGTTAAGACAAATATTTACAAGTGATAAGTGGGTTACATCTTAGCATGTTAGGTCTAATGTCGAATTGGAGGTTTCCAAAATTATACTAAAAAATAGAGAATTTTGGTCTCAATGTCAATTTGTTATCCGAGTTTGTAAGTTTTTAGTAAAGGTGCTTCGCTTGGCTGATAGTGAAGAAAAGGCAACAATGAGTTATTTTTTTGATGCCATGGAGAAGACAAAGGAAGCAGTCTAGGTTAATCTGAAACATAGGCCTTCTTTATACACACCGTATCTTGCAATCATCAATGAGAGATGGGAAAGGCAACTTTTTTCTTTATTGATTGCCGCTGGGCATTTTTAGATCCTAGTATCAATTTCATACCGAATTTTAAAAAGAAAGCTGAAGTTAATAGAGGAATGTTATTCACTATTACAATAATTATTGGTCATAAAATGATGCAAGCTCTCTTGAGTTGACAAATAGAGCTTTATAAGCTGTCTTTTAAGGATTTTGGAATGTCAATTGTTATTCAACAAAGAGCCAAAATTTCTCTAGTTATTAGCTGTTTCTTTTTCTTATTTGTTGAAAATTAATTATTACTTTATTTTGTTTATAACGTTAATTTTGTTATCTTACGACTTACAGTTTTTTTGTGAGATCAATTCAGAACCGGTATTACAAAATTGCAAAGATTTGCAATTCAGATTTTAAGTCAATGTGTGAGTGCAACAGGCTGCGAATGGAACTAAAGCAAATTTGAATTGATCTATTTCAAGAAAAGGAATAGAATGGACCACAAGAGATTAAATGACTTGGTTTTCATTCATTACAATTTAAAGCTTCGAGAAAGCTACATTATTATCATTATTAATTTTGATATAATTTCTTATAATTTTCTAATAATTAAATTTTATTGTTTACTAGAACTCTTAATAGCACAAGTAGCTTAATAGATCCAATTTTTATTATTAATATCGATCTTTTGGCGGATTGGGTTTATAAGGAACCATGTTTGGTAGATATGGATGACTTGGAAGATAATCTTAAATGGGAAAACATTGACATGCCATTTGGTGCATTGAATTTAAATGATGATGATGATGAGACTCATCTCAATGATGAAGATTTTGTACCAAATGATAATTGAAGTTAGTACAGTTATAGCAAGTATTTTCCCGTAGACGATTGAATGACGTTCTAGGTATTTTTCCCCTCTTCTTTTAATTTTACTTATATTTAATGTATATGTTAAATTCTATATATGTAATATAATTGTAAAAGTTTTTATTTCAGGTTTTACTTCTACTTAGTTATTTCCTCATCATAAACTCTTGTCGTAATTGTAATAGTTTGAAAGTTAAAGATATTTATTATTCTTTTTATTGGATATCTTAATGTAATTATTGTTTATTATATGATAATATTGTAATATTTTTAACACTTTATGTTATTAATTTTATATTCGTATGATAATGATTATTTTTTATATTAATTTTGGTTATTATTTATATGTGAAATATTTAAAAATTATTGTTATTTCATATTAATTGTGGTTATTATTTATTATTATAATTTTTGGAGATAGGGTTAACGTAAATTATAAAATACAAAGTACAACTATACAATATGACAATGAACTATTTTGCAATTTTTAAAAAATTCGGGGATTACTTGATAAATTTAAAAAATTACCTGAAATGGTACCCGATATTGACCAATACCAGTATAGTACCTTATCTAAACTTAATCCGGTACCAAGGCTGGTACAGTATCTGTAGCTTTGCTTTCAAACCTTTCAATTTCAATATAAAACTAATCATTTGTAGTAGGAGGGCTTTATCAAAGATATGAATAACATATTGTTTCAATAGAAAAATAGTACCAAAATTTATAATATCGTCCAGAAGATTGATTACTAATTAGTACAACCATTAGTATAAATTCCCGAATTAATACTAGATTAAAGATGAACATCGAAAATCAATAAGAATTAAGTTTAAAAATATTATTTTTCTTCCATAACGACTATGCTTCCATCAGTCTCACATATTAACTTTCAATTTCTAAATTGTTCTCCGTTGTCATAATCTCCATTGTTGCTATCACATTTGCCCCTCATCGTAGGTTTTGATTGTCACTGGTGATCGTCATCATCGTTGTTTCCCCTCCCCCTCAGTTTCCAATCCTACATCTCCACCCTTCCATTAGCACAACCAATTGTAATTCTCCCTCTCGTCATCATAATCTTCATCTCTTCTCCCTTCTCCTATCATCATCTTTTGCAATTAGTAAATTTTGACTTAATTTTCTAACGTAATTAGTTTTTTAAAAAATTTGAATAAGGATTGAATTACCCATAACAAAGCTATCTCAACATTACAATGAGTTCAATATAAATAAATTACAAAACGAAAGACAAAAACAAATTACAAAGGCATATGAAATTTAACAATAGGTATTACATATTCCATCTAGTTTTCATTCCTGTGGATAGAGCATGCTGATTAAATTTAGCTATCATAAGGGTTCGGATTCAATTGATGGTGTCATCAACTAAGTTGTACTTGTTAACTTCCTCATATCTGCAGATTCTCTTGTTTATTTCCTTCTATATAGAATAAATAGTTATTGTGAAGGTAGTTTTGTAATACATTGGGGCATCATGCAACCTCTTATGGGACGAATGATCCAATTTAAGGATGTCCAATCATAATTGAGGTAGGCATCAAACAATAAATGTAAAACTCTGCTCTAAACTGATTTGGAGTATCTACATTAAAAAAAAAAGACTCTTTACGAAGAACGTATATTGGGTCATAAGTTCCAAATCATCTGTTTTTAGTAGGGATCTTGTTCTTTATAACTAGCCAAGTGAAAGTGGAGGCTTTTTGATTGAGGGATCGTTTCCATAGGAGATTGAACTAAGGAACATTTGCTTAACCTGCAAAGCCTTATAACAAGCCTTGCTAGTAAAAATACTTTAGGCATCTCGGACCCACCTGAGGCATCTCAAACCCAAGTTACTGAATCCTTCCTATGGTTGTAATTGATTTAGGGGAGAAAACTCATCAGTACATTAAACCCTCTGAAGTTGCCTTCCCATTGCGTTTGATTCATCAATGAAGAAGCTTTTGAGTTGAGAGGAAGCTTATTCATTAGTCTAAATAATTCAGTCCTTTGTATTATAAGACTATGATTTGTCCAATTATCGAACCACACCCAAATATTCTATCCATTGCTTAACACATGTTTAATCAAAGAAAAAATCATTTGTCTCAATTTCAACATTTGCAAGAAGAATCAAGAGTACTCCTTTGAGATAGACAGTTGCCAAAAGATTTCAACTTTGAGCTATGTTTCATGTAGTCATTTTACCCAAATAACATGTTTATCATCAAATAGCCTCCAAATCCTTTTGCACATAAGCACTTTTTGCATAAGAGAAATAGGGGTGATCCTTAGGCCCCCTTGCTTTTTATGGATAGTCACCTCATTCTATTTGACTTTAACTTTCTTAGAGTTCCCAGAATTCCAGCCTATAAGAAAGCTTTCATGATGTCCTCAATCTTCTCCGTTACTTTCTTAGGTAGAATAATATCAATATTGTAATAAATTTGGGTCTAAATCGATAATAAATAAAATTTTCTTTCGTTTTCTCATTCATATGAGAATGAATGGGATGTGTCCCGTGACATGAATAGTACTTACTATCCTTGACGCCAACTTCAATAAACTTACTTCGAGCCTGTGAATCAACAGTTTCGAGTGCGTCCAATAATCCGATTCTTTTGTCACACGTCTGCTAAATTCTATAGGCATGTGAGTTTTATCGTCTCTTATTTTCTAATTTATCTTTTCCTGAAATGCATATGCTCAGCAGCTGTGCGTTTGAAAAACAAAACTGAGTAAAATTTTCCCAAAAATACATGGAAACTAAAGATACATCTCTGTGCAAATGGCATCATTCAAAACAGCACAGATCTAGCTGTAAGGGTAGTCAAACTTTGTACGTCGTCGTTTTTCACTTAATTTACTCAAAATAGGCGCTATTTAACCCCATAAGTTTTGCCATCCTATCCATTAAATATCACTCATAAGTCGAGTGTGATTTAGTTTCGAAGTCAATGCGAGTACCAGAGGGTGAGACTCTCTGTAATTTTAAAACCGTTATCTTTTCAAGCAATAACAAATTAAATAGTATTAAATTTTTAAAAAAAAAAATTGATAAGTAAATTTTTAAAATTTGATATCAACATTTTAAATTTTTAATTTAATTACTAACTTTTAAAAAATTATATCAACCACACTAATGAAATCAATATTTTAACTTGATATTGTACTAATTTTAAAATTAATTATTAAATTAAAACATTTAATAATAATTTAAATTTTATTTAAAAAATTAAACAACATTAAATATATTTTCCCTGGATGTTAACTTTTCTTTTCCCTTTCATTTTCTATTAATATGCGACATCCTACTCCACATTCCACCAGTATCAGAGCTTCGCGCGTGGCACCATTTTTGTCACCCAAGAGTAGGGATATTTATGGTAGGATAACCTGACTCGTTCATAACTAACCTGAACCTGAACCTGAACCAGGTAATTTCACGAACCTGAACTTGAACCTAAAAAATCTATAGAATCGGTTAACCTATTTTCAGGTTCGGTTCTCAGGATAACCAGAACCTATTTATATCAATATATATGACAAAAAGTTATAAAAAATATTTGGTGAAAACATATACAAATTATTCATAAAAGTATGCATATAAAATCCATCAAAGATTAATTCACTATGTTAAACCCAAGCAAAGTAAAAATAAGTCAAACAATATCTTATAAAAGATCTATACTAGAAAAAAAGAGATAAATTATTAAATAATTATTCTTCGAATAGGATGGTAGGATGATCCACTGTTATACATG
>JANIPN010000218.1:10392462-10413898 GCA_027478595.1 Erythroxylum anguifugum
TAATTAACATTGTTTCCACTATTTATTGTAATGCAAACATATATATATATATATATATATATATATATATATATATATAGTTGATAAGTAACATTGTTTCCACTAATTACGGTAATGCAAACAATGAAATCAAGGAGAACTAATTAGAGAATACAATCAGAAAAGGTAAGCTCTTCATAAATGAAATGTCCTTATTATATGCTCTGTTAATAGTTACTAGCGACAATTTATATTTGTTGCCAAAAACATCACCAAATCCCTATAGCTGAAAACTATAGGTGACTTTTTTAGCAATCGTCACTAATAGTTTTTGACTACGCTTTGTTTTTGTAGTTAAAAACTATTAAGCGTAGTCAAAAACTATTAGCGACGTTTTAAGATTGTCACCAATACTTTTTTCTACGCTTTGTTTTCGTAGCTAAAAATTATTAGCTACATTTTTGGAAATATAGCCAAAAGTTTTTAGGTATGTTTCCAGAACCATAGCCAAAGGTTTTTAGCTACGTTTCTGAAAACGTAGCCATAAAGTTTTACCTAAATTTTTTGAAAACGTAACCAAATATTTTTAGCTATGTTTTATTAAGTATAGTCAATTTGTTAATATACAGTTTAACAAAATGTTATACCATGTTAATTATAATTATTTGTGACATTTTTAATCCATACTTTTGTGTATATATATATATATATATTGTTGATAATTTATTATACAAAAGTAATTGATAATTTGAAGCATCATATTTAAAAAATAAAATATCAATAAATTTGTTTATGTATAAGATTTTAATTACAACTTCAAAATTTCTTCTATACAAAATAATAAATATAGAGATTAGTTTACAAGATATAACACAAATCATGCAGCCTCGTTTTCATCTTCACTGATTACATAATCTTGGCCACTATTTTTTTGAGATATTTTTCATGCTTGGCCAACTTTTTCTCATTATGATATAATTTAACCTTAAGCGTCTTGTTTTCCTCTTCAAGATGTTGAACGTATGTTGATCTTGATAAGGATGAAACAGTTGGCTTAGGGCCAAACCCAAGACCTTTGATAAATCCGAGTCATGTACCAAGCACCTTGTTGCAAATGTCTTCTACATTTGCTTCATTTCTCTCAGACCTTGATGTTTGCAGTAACTCATGCATCTTATTCAAAATTAAAAAGACAAAACTAGTATTCAATGTAAATATTATTAGTTAGCATTACAAAAATAAATAAAATAAAAATAAAAAATCAATATTCAATGCAATTATTAATTATTCTATGTCATATGACATAAAGAAGAGAATTATATTGTATAAGTCAACATAATTATAATCTACAAAAAATATAATAAACTATAAGAACTTAATAAAATTTTCTGTATTTTAAAAAAGAATTGATCATATTTAAATCTTAAGATTCTATTGTGTATTTAATCTTTGGCATTAACAATTAAGTGCTTCATATTTTTCAGAGCATTCTCATTGAGAACATAAAGCATTTGATAGTCATATGAGATTTTAATAAGAATTGATAGGGGAAATTTAAGATATTAAGTAACTAATTAAATTTTTAAAATGGTTTCGTCAAACAAAATGAATAATCACTAGAATAAATGCCGTATTCGGATTCAAATGTTGATTATGAAGTTTGGAATTCATAATAATATAATGAAGAGATTGTTGAATTTGTTTCATATTCTGAATCAATAGGTTCTAAATTATATTTAAATGTTGAATTTAAATATTACTTTTTCTTTGTATTTATTTTGATTTCTTGAAAAAATTTTGCTGCTTTTATAGCTACTAATATTAGAAAAGAAATTTGTAGAATTCGTCAAGGTAGTGGAGAAACTCTCTACGAATATTGGGAGCGATTCAATCATCTTTGTGAAAGTTGCCTCCATCATCAAATTTTGGACACTCTTTTAATTTAGTATTTCTATGAAGGTTTGCTATTGTCAAATCGAAATATGATAAATGGATCAAGTGGTGGAGCCTTAATGGATAAAACACTTACCCAAGTGAAGGAATTGATTTCAAAAGCTGCTGCCAATACTCAACAATTTGGCGTTCGACACGAAGCACCAACAAAGAATGTCAATGAGGTAAGTATTTAAGCACTTGAACATTCTCTTAACAATCTAACTTCTCTTGTGAAGAAACTTGTTATAGGAAATCATCAACATGTCAAAACTTATGGAATTTGTTCAAATGTTGACCATCCAATGGAAATGTGTCCAACTCTCCAAGAGAAAGAGTAAGTTAATGTCATAGGAAGTTTCCAAAGGTAGCAACATTAAAAGAAATATGATCCGTATACCTCAACCTATATTCCTAGATGGAGAGATCATCTGAATTTCAGTTACAAATAGGAATCAAATAATTTCTCGTAGCCTGGATTTTAGCTTAGACCACCTGTGTTTCAACCTCCTCCAAAACTAGGTAATTCCCTTGAAAGTATTGTTACTTATCTTACTAATAGTGTGCTTAGTAAGATATGAAAATGTTTCAACAAAATACTATGGGCTTTCAACATGATGTAAAGACGAGTATTCAGAATTTAGAGATTCAAATGAGTCAAATAGCCATAACAGTGGGAAAAATGGATAATCCAAATTTTGGAATATTGTCGTCTTAACCCGAAGTAAATCCACAACAAAATGCAAGTGCCATTACATTAAGGAGTCGGAAGGAATTGAAAGAACCAGTGAAAAAGTCCTCAAATTATACTGTGGAGGAAGAAATTGAGAAAGAAATAGAGCTGTTACAATATGAAATTTCAAAACCCAAGCAGCCATATGTCGTCCCACCTTTATTTCCAAGTAGATTGGCAAAATCGAAGAAGGAACAACAAGAAAAAGAAATTCTAGAAGTGTTCCAAAAGATGGAAGTAAACATTCCCTTTCTTGATGTCATTAAGCAAGTACCAAGGTATGCAAAATTCCTTAAAGATTTATGCACTAACAAAAGATAATTGAAGGGAGATGAGAAAATTCATATGGGAGAAAATGTTTCTGCTATTCTCCAAAAGAAGTTACCACCAAAGTGCAAGGATCCAGGTTTGTTCACCATTCTTTGTAAAATTGGTAATTTGAAAGGGGAAAGAGCAATGATTGATTTAGGAGCATCAATAAATGTCATGCCTACCTCAATCTATCATTCTTTAAACATAGGACCTTTAAAAGAAACGAGAGTAATCATTCAACTAGCTGATAGGTCCAACACATATCTTGAAGGTGTTTTGGTGCAAGTTAATGAGTTAGTATTTCCTGGAGATTTCTATATATTAGATATGGAAGAAGACCATTCTTCTAAATTTGTGCCAATCTTGTTAGCGAGACCATTTTTGAAAACATTAAGAACAAAAATAGATGTTGCTGAAGTCATTTTATCTATGGAATTTGATGGAGAGTTGATTAGATTTAATAGATTTAATATTTATGAAGCCATGCGTTTTCCTAGTGATGTTGAATATGTTTTTATTATTGATATAATTGATAATCTAACGCAACAAGTTTTGAGTTAACTGATGCAGACAATTTAAGGTTAGTTATCAATGAAGGAGTTAGTCTTAGAGAGCTAAAAATCTTGAAGAAAAGTTTGTCATTTATGAAGAGATGAAGAATTCAATTTCTGGGCTAGAAAGTTTGCAGCATATCAAGTACAATGTCTCTTACATTGATCTTCTAATATCTCACAACAAGCTTCTTCCTTCTATTTTGCAAGCACGCAAGTTGGAATTGAAGAATCTACCTAAAAATCTAAAATATGCCTATTTGGGTGATAATCAGTCACTTCCTGAGATAATTTCGAACAAGTTAACCCCTTTGGAAGAAGAGAAATTGGTGAGAGTACATAGAGAATACAAGGAAGCTAATGGATGGACTATTGCCGACATCAAAGGCATTAGCCCTTTCGTATGTATGTATAGGATTTTGCTAGAAGATGGTTACAAGCGTTCAAGAGAAGCTCATCATAGACTTAATCTACCAATGATGGAAGTAGTCAAAAAAGAAGTTATGAAACTTCTTGATGCAGGTATGATCTTTCCAATTTCTGATAGCAAATAGGTAAGTCCGATTCAGTTACTACCAAAAAAGACTGGTTTTATAGTAGTAAAGAATGATAATGGTGAATTAGTTCCAACTCGTGTGCAAAATGGATGGATAGTTTGTATAGATTATAGAAAATTGAATTCTTCCACTAGGAAGGATCATTTTCTATTGCCTTTCATTGATCAAATGTTAGAAAGGTTGGCTAGCTCATTATTGTTGTCTTGATGGATATTCAGGTTTTAATCAGATTCCCGTAGCAGCTAAAAATTAAGAAAAGACAACCTTCACGTGCCCCTTTGGTACATTCACCTACCGTCGTATGCCATTTGGTTTATGTAATGCTCCGACAACGTTTCAAAGATGTATGGTTAGTATTTTTTCAGATTACGTCGAGAATATCATAGGGGTGATTATAGATGACTTTACTGTCTATGGTAATTCATTTGAAGATTGTCTAGAAAATCTAATTAAAGTGTTAAAAAGATGCATTGAAACAAATCTAGTATTGAATTATGAAAAATGCCACTTCGTGGTTAATCAAGGTTTGATATTAGGTCATATAGTATCATCAAAAGGAATTGACGTTGAAAAATCTAAAATTGAATAGATTAAATCTTTACCGTACCCCTCCTCTGTGCGGGAAGTACATTCTTTTCTTGGTCATGCAGGATTTTAAAGAAGGTTTATCAAAGACTTTTCTAAGATTACTCAACCTCTAACAAAGTTGCTGCAGCTAGAAGTTCCTTTTGATTTTAGGACAGATTGCAAAGCATCATTCGATCAACTCAAGGAATTGTTAACATCAGCTCCAATTATCCAGCCACCAAAATAAGAGTATCTTTTTGAAATAATGTGTGACGCCAGCAACTATGCTGTAGGTGCTATGCTATAACAGAAGATTGGCAAGAATACAAATGCCATTTACTACATCTCAAGAACTCTTGACAGTGCTCAAAGAAATTATTCTACAATAGAGAAGCAGCTTTTTATAGTAGTATTTGCATTAGAGAAATTTTGATCTTATTTATTATGTACTAAAGTCATCGTTTACCTTGATCAACTTTGAAATATCTGTTTAATAAAAAAGAAACCAAACCGAGATTGATATGATGGATCCTGCTACTGCTAGAATTCGACTTAGAAATCAGAGATAAGAAAGGAAGAGAAAATTTAGTTGTTGATAATTTAAGTAGACTAGGACTCGATGTAGAACCTCTACCTCTCCTAAAATCATTTCTATATGAACATCTTTTTGAGGTTCAATGTTCTAATCCTTGGTATGATGATATTATGAACTACTTAGTTGCTAAGACATTACTAGGTGAATTGACTAGAGCCCAAAAAGATTGGATAAAAAGTGAATCGAAATATTATATCTGGGATGATCCATATCTGTGGAAACATTGCTCTGTTCAAATAATTCGAAGATGTGTACTTGAAAGTGAAATTTGATCCATCTTAGAATTTTGTCACTCGTATGCCTGTGGTGGACATTTTGGTCCAAAGAGAACAACATGTAATGTGTTGGAATGTGGTTTGTTTTAGCCAACTTTATTTAAAGATGCATTTCTATTTTGCAAGTCTTGCCATAGTTGCCAAAAGACAGGTAACTTAGGCCATAGAGATCAAATGCCTCTCTCCCCAATTTTAATATGCGAAATCTTTGATGTATGGGGAATTGATTTTATGGGTCCTTTTCCATCTTCTTTTGGTAATTTATATATTTTGTTAGCAGTAGATTATGTCTCAAAGTGGGTGGAGGCCAAAGTCACCAGGACTAATGATGTTAAGATTTTTGTAGGATTTGTCAAAAGTCATATTTTTTTCAAGGTATGGAATGCTAAAAGTGATCATCAGCGATAGAGGCACTTATTTCTGCAATCAGGTGGTCGAAAATGTGTTGAAGAAATATAATGTGACACACAGGGTCTCAACAACATATCATCCACAGACAAATGGGCAGGCAGAAGTGTCCAACAGAGAAATCAAGTCAATTCTACAGAAGACTATCAACACAAGTAGGAAAGATTGGAGCACTCGTTTAGATGATGTTCTCTGGGCATTAACGGAGGTATATGGGGCCCAGTGCCCAAGTTATAAAAAATTAAATATTTTTATTTTTAATATATATATATATAAGGATGAAGTTATTAAGGGGTTAGTGGTGCACTGGGCCCTCCAAAATTTAAAAATTTAAATATTTGGGCCCTCTTATCTTAATTTTCTGGCTCTGTCACTGTCTCTGGGTACACAGGAAAAGATGTAAAACTCCAATTGGTATGTCTCCATATCGCCTCATTTTTGGTAAGCCCTATCACCTTCCTGTAGAACTTGAACATAGAACTTTTTGGGCCATCAAGCAATGTAATATGAGCATGGATAAAGCAGGTAATGAAAGAAAGTTACAATTGCAAAAACTTGATGAGATAAGGCATGATGCTTATGAGAATTCTAGAATTTATAAAGAGAAGAGTAAACTTTTTCATGATAAAAATATCTCCAGAAAGCATTTTCAAGTTGGTCAAAAAGTTCTCTTATTTCAATTTATAATTACATTATTTCCTAGAAAATTAAGGTCAAGATGGGTAGGACCTTTTCTGGTAACTAAAGTGTTTTCTCACGGTGTAGTTGAAATTCAGAGTCTTTGTACTAATAAAATATTCAAGGTTAATGGACATCGTCTTAAACGTTATTATGAAGAATTTCAGGTGAACAACTTAGAGGTAATCACTTTACAGGTCCCAAATTATGAAGATTGATTTGGAACTTTGTCTAGCCAAAGATGGTAAATGCAGGTGCTGGTTAGGAGGTAACCCAACAAAATTGTATAATAAACTGTTAAGGTAACTATTCCTCATTTTACATTTTCCATTAACAAGAAGGAACTAGCAATAGCCTTTTATGACTTGAGTGTTTCAAAAATTTATCCCTAAACACTTGAGTGGATTGAGCGAATCATTGTGAGGATGCTGAAAGCTTGCATGTCTGAATTGTTTGAAAATTGTTTGATTCATAGGATATTTAAATTAGTAAAAGTTTTTTACGCTATGAATTTTTTTTTATTTTGATTGTGATTATGGTCGAGGAAGATTGGAGAAATTTAGAAATCTGGAAAAGATGATTAGATGGCTTGAAATATCATAATTGATTTGCTTGAGGACAAGTAAAGATTTGGTGTGGGGAATTTGATAAAACAGTATTTTTCATTATTTTGACATAATATCTTTCCCATTTTTAATTGACTTTGTACATAACTTTTGGGTTTTAATTTCATGATTATCTTTTAGGTGCAAAATCAAGGATTTGATGAAGATTTAGTCAAAATCAAGGAAATTGAAGCTTCAACTGAAAATATGAACACAAATGTTGCTTACTGTTGAGATGAGAAGATGTCGTATCCTAAAATCTTGAAGATAACAGGTGCAAAAATAAAGGACGTTGATACCTACAGCAAATGGAAGGAGGATGATCTTCATATGGACCACATTAACGTGAATGATTCTTGATAATCCCAAAAATCTGCACAAAATGAGAAGATATATTTCTAAGATTGTGAATTTGATAAGATCTTTGCATTTAAATTTATGAGATTTGTTTCCCATTTTAGTATAGGGCTTTACCTTCCTCCTTTACTATAAAAAGGGGAACTTTTCACTACTTTAGGTATCTTTTTAGCTGTATGTAATTTTCATCTATTCTTCATTTTGTTGTTTTTGTTTCAAGTCATGAGTGGCTAAAATCTTTGTTCTAGTCAAGATTATCAAAGTTTGATTCAATAAAATTATGATAATTGTTCTTCAATTTTTTTTCTCTTCTTAAATGTTTGAATATTTTCAGCATTCTTGAGATTTTATTTGATTTAAATATTGAAGGTTAAGTTCTAGGAGTTATTCATGGTGAAAAAAATTAGACACCTGTCTTTTTTTCCCCTAACATTAGGTGCAATATTTCTTTCTTGTTAGGTAGAAACACTACCACCTTTAACATTTCCACTATTATCCTGAACACCAACACAAGAACTTTCACTTCCAATTTTATTGTCCAATATTTGTCTTCTATCTTTCTCATGCTGATACTCTTCAGGCAATGTTTTCATTTGTCATTTAGCTTTCTTACAAAGCACTACTTCACCTTAAATCCTAGCTAAATGCTTCTTTAATATGGGAATCCCCTCACCTTTCAAATGCTTATTACAATACAAACAAATAGTATGGTTCTTCATTCTAGAAACCAATCTAGTATGAGCCTACATTGGATCATCGAATCTTTGTATACCTAACGTGACTGAATTATCATGAGTACTTAAACTTTCTTCCATTTATATGTAAACTAAATAAATATATATGTCAAAATTAAATTATTAACTTCATATCAAAATAAAGAACATTTAATTTCATTAACAACTACCGTCATAAAATATGTATTGTTTAAATCAAAAGTCAAAATTAACATAACAACACATACATCTTATATAAATCTTTTTATATGATTACATTATTCAACCATAAACTAAAGACATACACTCACAACTATAACATATTCAATTTCAACAATAACTCACAATTATAAGTTTATAACCTATTTTATGTAAACACATAATTCAACTATAAACTAATATATTTTGTTTACTTGTACAATTCAATTTGTAATGCTTATCATTATTTTGTTTTCTTAACTAATTTCAATCAACATTGTATTAAAATCCCAATTCCTAACTTTAATTTAACAACCTTTCATTTTCCAATTTTAATCATTATTCTTAGTTTCTTACTCAAATTAACTCCACAATCAAGAGTTACATACACTACACAATTCAATTTCATCTAACACAATTCATCAATAAGTCAAAAACCAACAATTCAACATAAATAATTACACATATACATCTTATATAATTCATTTTGTATGATCACATCATTCAACCATAAACTAAAGGCATACACTCATAATTATAACCTATTTAATTTCAACCATAACTCATAACTATAAGTTTACAACTTAGTTTATCTAGTCACATAATTTAACTATAAAATAATCTATTTTGTTCGCTTAGATAATTCATTTTGTAATGCTTGTCAATATTTGTTTTTAAACTAATTTTAATCAATATTGTTAATAAAATCCTATTTTTCGACTTTAATTTAACAATCTTTCATTTTCTAATTTAATCAATATTATTAGTTTTTTACTTAAATTAACTCCACGGTCAAGCATTAATATATATGATACATTACATAATTCAATTTAATCCAACATAATTCAACAAGAATCAAGAATTCAACATACAGAATTACTACACAACACAAAGTCACAAGACACAAATACATAATTCATCATAAATTCATAATTCAATATTCATTCATTTATATTTAATATTCTGTAGAACGCAAATACACAATTCAATATTTAATCAACAATTAACACAAATCAATATTTCAATATCAATATTCCAGAATTCCACAAAATGTTTTGCAATTTTTGTAGCCTTTACTGAGTTGAATCCCTGGATTGGTGTGGGTCGGGTTAGTGGGTATGCGTGAGTATGTGTGGGTTAGTGGTGCGGGTCAGCAAGTGTGAGAGTGCAGGTCAATTATGGGTACGATTGGGTTTGGCCTTCTGAGTGCAGGTGTAACTAGGTCTAGTCGTCTGGGAGCAAGTGTGGGTGCTAGAGTGGTCTGACTAGTGTGGGGCCTTGGGTGTGATGGGTGCTAGCTAACAGGCAGGGTGCGGTCGCATGACTAGTGACACAGTATGATGGTGATTGGGACGACAGGATGAGAGGAGAGCATGGTGAGGTGAGCGAGACAGTGAGAGAGATAGGAAGATGACGACAACAAGTGGATGGGAATTGGGGAGGGTGTCAGGTGGGTATGTTTAATTATTATGGTTAAAATTTTCTAAAATTTCAATTATGTCCTTCAAGTATTGAAATTTTATAATTTAGTATGATATTTGGCCAGTATTTTGGTACCAGTCACTACTGACTGGTGCTAATCGGTACCAACTAGTATTGACCCCAAGTACCAAAGTTCAAGACATTACATAATTTTTAAACCGATACGATATAATACCTATATCACTAATTTTGAGTCTAATCATGTTAGTTCTCCACTATTAGTAATTGATTCAATTAATAATATTTGTAAGCTATTTTACAAAGTGTCATTTCACCTTTACCAAAAATTTCTCGAATCAATAATAATCAAGAATAGCAGAATGTTCTACTTAATTATTTTGGGGTGTTGAATCATATATCAATCATTCAACTATCTCCACATAATTCATACTACATTTAATGACTATCAATTAAGCTATTCATGACTAGAACATGTCATAAGTAGTATCAAAATATATCAATCCCTATACAAGATAGTTTTAGAGATCTCAAGTCAAAGGATCATTTATACAGTTATCACAATGAGAATCTATATAGACATACAAGTAATGTTCCAAATGAATTTTTCATATAGGGCCAGTTCAGTGAACTTGTTATCTAATAAGCACCTACACAGTTGTTTAAGTATCTTTACTTTAGTCTATGAGATCGACTACTTCCTTCATAAGAAAAACATAATGTGTGCTAATCTTTTTGCATTTTATTAATGTCCAGTCTCCATAGAACCATAACTAAAAACAATTTTCAGATAATATATAAATGTAATATAAATCTCATAATCATAAACTCATCATAATTTCATTTGAACCGTATAATTATCTCATAGATTTTATCATATACTTCTAAATGTGTACAAGATAAAGAATTTCTTTAAATTATTTTGTCCCTAAACTATAACCAATTGATCGACTGTAAGCATAAATCAACAAGCTGGTGGTGCCAATGATGATGAGGAACTACAAACAATAAGGACTTCACTTGCCAATTTTAGGCTATACTTGTAGGCTTTCATTCAACCTGTGTGATTTCTAAGTAGCACGGGGACATTAATTTACTATTGAGAAATGAGAGAACGAATAATGTAAAATAAAAAGAATTTTTTTTAATTTTTTTGACTATTATAAAATGAATTATAGTATTATAAAGATAAAAGTGCATTTTGAACCTCAATGTTTACAATATAATAGAACTTGAACCTTAAAGTCCTGAAGTGTTCAAATTGAACTCTAATGTTTTAAAAAATATTCATAACAAACCTTAAATGGACAAAAAATTTTACGGAATTAACTCTCCGTTAGTTAAATGTAATGTCAATGCTAATATGACATGATTTTTATATTTTAAATAGAAAATCAGTCCTGCTACCACATAATTAGCTTTTTTCAAATTAATTATAAAGTAGGTCCTACTATCAAATGACAGTGGAGCCCACTATTATATATTTCACATAGTTGGTCCCACTTGCTATGTTATAGTGGGACCTACTGTTCTACATTTTAGATAATGGGTCCTACTTTCCATATGATTGTAGGGCTCACTTTTTGTTTAAATTTTTTTTACATCAATATTGGTGTGACATTTAACTGATGAGAAGTTAATCTCGTTAAATTTTCCATCTACTTAGGGTTTGTTTTGAATGTTTTAGAAAATATTAGGGTTTAATTTGAACGCTTTAAAATGTCAGGATCTGTTATATATTCTGTTGTAAATGCTACGATTCAAAATGCACATTTAGCATATTTATAAAGGTTTTCATCTTAAACAATTTAAGATCACAAAATACAAACATAAATTACTTACTTAATACTAGGAGACTTTTATAGTTATAAGAAAACTCTTGAATTAATTTGCACTATTTATTTTCATATTATGTTTTTAACATCCTTCCTTAATTTGAAAATTTCTTAATTATATCAAGTTTTGCTTTTAGTTTTCGAAAATCTTCAAACTTTGACGTATGTATGAAAATATCTGCAACTTGATCTTGAGTTTTCATAAAGTTGAATTCTACTTCTTTGTTGATAATACATTCTTTAATGAAATGATATCTTGTGTTTATATGCTCAGTTTGATCATAAAATACTAGATTCTTGGCAGGTGCTTACACAGACTTGTTATCAATGAAAATCTCTGTAGCTTTTTTTTTATGGCAAGTGAAGTTCCTTCAACAATTTTCTAAAACAAATATTATGACAACCACATGAAGTTGCCGCCACATATTCAAATTCACAAGTTGAAAGTATAACAATTGGTTGCTTCTTTGAATTACATGAGATAACACAATTACTTATAAAAATACAAAATTAGTTATACTCTTTCTATCATCAATATCTCTTGTAAATCACTATTAGAAAATGTCACAAGTTTGAAATTACCAGAAGAGGAATCAAAAAGTCCAAAGTCAATTATGTACCTTTTAGGTAGTTAAGAATCTTCTCATCAATTTTTATATAGCTGGAGGTAGGAGTTTTGATAAACCGACTTACTACTCTAATCAAATAAAGAATATTGAGCCTTGTACATGTTAAATATCTCAAAATTCCCACAAGAATTTTAAAAATTGATGTATGTATGAATTTAAGGTGTATGTATGAAATTACAATAAAACATTTTGAACTTTTTCAAGATCTCTTTTGGATAACCTTCTAGAGAAATAAATATTCCTTCCTCCATTTGCCTTACCTCTAAGCCTAAGTAATATGAGATAAGTAATACGACGATCAATTCAAACTCAAGTGACATCACCTTCTTAAATGCTTCAAGCAAGCTTTAATTATTGCCAATAAAAATAATATCATCCATATAAAGATAAACGAGCAAAATATCTCTATTATTATGAATTTTGATGTAAAAAAACATGTCATTAAGATAAAAAATAAATCTATTCTTATAAAAATATTTTTCAATGCGGCTATTCCATGCCTTTGGTGCTTGCTTCAATCCATACAAAACTTTCTTCAAACTCAAAGTTTTTCCTTCATGTCTTTTGACCATATATTCCAATAGTTGTTTAACTTATGATTCTTCTTCAAGATAATCATTAAGGAAGGACAACTTTATATCCAGTTTATAAAATTTTCTTTTCATTTTTGTTGCTAATGAAATGAGTAAATGAATATTCTATATTTAAATAACAAGTGTAGAAATATCATCATAATTAAGTCCATGTTTTTACATGTAGCATTCAACAATAAGCCTTGCTTTGTATTTTCTACCTCTATATTAGCATTCTTCTTCACCTTGTATACCATATTTGACTTCAGTGGCTTCATGACCCTCAAGAAGATTTGATAATTCCCAACTATTGTTCTTTTCAATTGCCTTAATTTCCTCATCTATAGCTAATCTCCACATTTTATTTTTCGTTACTTCTTCAAAACTTAATGGTTCACTATCTACAAGAAGACAATACAATTCATCATTATTAAGAATAACTTCATTAAATCTTACATAAATATCTCCTACATCTTTTATTTTCCTTGACCTTTCTTTTGAACTTTCTTCATGAGGTAATAGAAGTGGTGAAGGAGGTGGAGTTATTTCTTGTATAGGCATCATGGTCTCTTGTTCTTCTTTTTCTCCAAAATATGAAGGAAAATTATATTTTTTCTCTTTACGAGCCTCCTAACTCTACATAGCTTTCTTATCAAATTCAACATCTCAACTTATCACCATTTTACTATTATTTGGATTATATAATTTGTAGCCTTCGAAATGTGAATCATATCTAATAAAGATATACCTAACACTTCAACATCAAGCCTGAATTTTTCTTAGTGTGGTACTCGAGAATATGCAATGCTTTCAAAAACTTTGCAAATTATAGACACTAGGCTTATTTCAATTCATACTTCTTAATCTTTAACATTTGATGTTGGAGAGCAGTTAAAAAATACATTGTATATGAGATATCTTAAATCTAAAACTTTTTAGGCACATTTTTGGCCTTCATAATGTATCTTGCCATATTAAAGATGGTCCTATTCTTTCTCTTGACTACTTTATTTTGTTGTGGTGATCTAGGAACAGTTAAAAGATGACGAATGCTATGAATTACACAAAAATTATTGAATTCTTTACACTAAATTAGTCTCCCTGATCAAATCTCAAAATTTTAATTTTATAGCCATTCTCCTTTTCTATAAGCATCATAAAATTCTTGAAAGTGAAAAAGATTTTGAGTTTTTTTAAAAAATAAACTTAAGTTTTTCTATCAAAATCATCAATAAAAAGAAAGAAATAATTTTTATCAAATAAAGGTGGATTAATTAGTCCACATACATTAACATGCACAACTTTAAGAGGAATATTTGCTCTTGATGTTGTTTCTTTAGAAAAGCTCTTCCTAACGTATTTTCCAATAAAATATGCTTCATATAATTGATTAAAATGGTTAATTGAGGGCATCGCTTTTGCCAACTTTTCTTTTATGTCCTTGAGACCTTTAAAATTTAAGTAACTAAATTTCATATATCACTACTATGCTTCATCTTATAAATTATCTTTCAAACATTTTGCTTCAATTATTTTGATGTTAAATTTGAACATTCTATTCTTTCACATAGCTATCTCAGCAATCAAAATAGAGAGTTTTAATATTGAAATCAAATAATTTTATTTTGTATGAGAATTTCATATTCTTTTGTAATGAATTGACCTAAACTTAAAATATTACTTTTTAACTTAGGCACATAATAAACATCGATGGTTAACTTATAACTACCATCTTTAGATGAGATGAGAATTATATTTTTACTTTAATTTGTATTTTTGGAAAAATTTCAAAGAAAATATTGCCTCTTGTCTTCCTATCAAGCTTTACAAAATTGTATTTGTATCCACATATGTGATTACCTTGCACTATTATCCAAGTGCTATATATTTTCTACATAGTTTTCTTCTTCCTTGCTTGTTAACAGCAATGTTGACTCTTTAAATTCTTAGTTTTGATCACTAAGATAAGCCTTTTCTTTAATATTATTGGTGGCATTATGACATTCTTACGAATAATGGCCAATTTTCTAATAATTAAAACACTCAATTTTAGACTTTTCGTACCTCCTTTCATTATATTTGGATAGTAACCTCATCCTTATCCTCTTAGTCTTCCATGTTCCCTTGTGATTGTTAGCTTCCATATTTATTATTTATGTTATATCCATTCCCTCTTCCTCTTCCATGTAGGTTGTGACAATGTTCTCTTCCTTATTCATGTCCTCTTAATTAATTTTTTCCTCCTCTATCATTCTTTAAAGTAGTTTTAACTTTGAGAACTTGCTTTAATGATCTTTATTGTCTTCTCTTGATCTTTTCTTTATAAACTTGTAAAGAACCCTTTAATTCTTCTATGTTCATTGAGTTTAGACCTTTTGAATCTTCATTGACACACACCACAAAATTAAATTTGGGAGTTAAAGAATGAATAATTTTCTTCCTTATAAGAACATCTTCTAACTTGTCTCTATATCTCATTAATTGATTTACAATTGCCGTCACTTTTATACAAAGTCAAATTCCTTCATCTTCAAAACTTCAAAATCACTTCTTAGTGTTTGAAGTCTAACCTTTTTTACTTTATCAACAACTTGAAAAGAAATATATTAAATATTCTATGCTTCCTTAGGACTAGTAACGTCAACTACCTTCTCAAACATTGAATTATGCAAACATTGATGGATGTAAGTGACAGCTTGTTAATCCTTCTTTCTTATCTTAGAAAAAGTTTTTCATCATTTTGAGATAAGCTTTCTTAATTTTGATGCTTCTTATAGCCTTTCTCTTTAACCTCCCTCACATCGTGAGAGTCAAGCAAAGGATTCATAAATATAGGCTTGGCAATTTTGGCCCGGCCTGGGTGGACCAAGCCACGACCAAAATAGTTTGGCTTGACCGGAACAACAAAAACGACGTCGTTTTGTAAATTTTGTATAAAAAAGTAAATATGGGTTGGGCTGGCCCACGGGCCATCCAATGAGGATCCTATTCACATCCCTACATAAATAGACATTATTTGTTATAATTCTCCTTTTTGATAAAGGAAAATAGAAGGAAGTGAGTCAATTACTTGTCATTTCTTACTTTCCTCATAAGACTCTTCTCTACATTTTTAGAAAGAAGGCTTTGATATCACTTTATTTTAAAAAAAGAGAGAATAGAGAATGAAAAATAAAAAGAAAATTTCTTCTATTTCATTTTGACTATTACAAATAGACTATGATATTTAAAAAGGTCTTCATTCTATAATAACAACAACTCAGTAGAAGTTTTGTTGAATGCAGGGCTTGGGGAGAACCAGAAGTATATAAGTTTACCCCTAACTAGTAGAGAGGTTGTTTTCAATAGACCCATATAAAAAAAAGAAAATAACAACAACAACAACAATAACAACAACATCAACAACAACAAAAATAAATAATAATAATAAAAAAGATACATAAAAACTATGTACAAATAAATGTAAAATAAATCATGCAATAAATACAGAATAAGGTAAATAATAAATAGGATAAAATAAGTAAACAAATACATAAACAAGAAAAAGAGAAGTAAATAAATAAATAATATTTAGGCTAAGTAAATAAATGCTTAAAATAAATACCCATTAAAAGATTAGGCTAAATACAAGACATAACATTCGAAGGAAAATATTTAAAAGACTTATTAAAACAACAAGGACCTCTTTATATGAAATCCTTTACCCTAATCGTAATACGCAAAAGTTTTCTATTGAGGGCCATATCATTCTTGATCATCTTCTCCAATTCTTATTAGGCCTTTTTTTTTTCTCTTACAATCTCTGAGTACAATCCTCTAGCATTTTTTCACTGGAGTATCAGGATGTCTACTCTAATAAGTCTGAACCACCTAAGTCTTTTCTCTCTTAATTTTTCATCAGTATTAGCTACCTTTAATGTCTCTAATCATTACATTCTTAACTTTATCTCTTCTAGTAAGGTTGCATATTTAATGGAGCATCCTCATCTTCGCCACTATTAACTTATAACTATGCACCTATTTGATGGGCCAACATTCTGTCTTATAGAGCATGGACAATGTAATCACTACATGATAGAATTTACCTTTGAACTTGAGTGGTATTTCTTGTCATATAAAATTGCTGATGCACTTCTCCATTTAAGTCATCCTGATCTGATACAGTGAACAATATCCTCATCGATCTCTCTATTGCTTTGGATGATAAATCTTAAATACTCTTTCGATGATATAACTTCTAAATCTATCTTTACCTCCACATTGGAAGCCACCCTATAACCCAAAAAGTTGCACTTTAAGTACTCAGTCCTAGTCATGCTTAATTAAAACCTTTCGACTCTAACATATCCCTCAAAAGTTCTAGTTTAATATTGACACTCTCTTTTGTCTCATCTACTAAAACAATGTCATCAGTAAACAACATATACCAAGATATGTCCCCTTAGATATTCTTTTTGAGCACATCCATCATTACTGTAAATTAAAAGGGGCTCAATGAGGATCCTTAGCATAGCCTAATATCGATAGAAAAATGATTTATATCCCCTCCTATCGTCTTTACCTTAGTCTTTAATAACTCAAATATAGGTCATAGGAACTCTCATAACTTTTAAACATCTCCATATGATTTCCCTAGGTATCCTGTCATAAGCATTATCGAAGTCAATAAAAATTATATGTAAGTTATGTTGTCTTTTCCTATATTATTCCATTAATCTTTTAAAGAGATGTAAAGTTTTTTGTGTGGACCTTCCGGACATGAAACCAAACTAGTTTTCCAAGATAGGTGCATCGTTTCTTAATCTCTTCTTAATCACCTTCTCCTATAATTTCATGGTGTGACCAATTAGTTTGATATCTCTATGTTTATTATAGCTTTGGATGTCTCCTTTATTCATGTATAAAGGAATTAACATACTAAGTCTCAACTTATTCAACATTTTGGTAGATTTAAGGATCACATTAAAAAACTTGAATAACTAAGTAAGACTGATAGGTTATTATTTGATGCATTAATTTGGGTCAATTGTGTAGTGTTTTTGGTAGATATTGTGCTAAATTGCTGTTTTTATATTATATTTGGATGTTAGGAGCGGTTTTGGAGAAAAGAAACTAAAATTGGCTAAATTGAAGAAACATTGCACAAGGAATTTAAGAAGCCACAATGACATGGCAGCCATGAGTGATTAGCTGAAATCTTATAACATATAATGCAAGAAGAAAACCAGACAAGAGGCAGCCCAAAGGAGATAAAACGCAAAGAGGCTGCTGGGAGGAACAAAAACGCAGCAGCAGCAGTCCACAGAAAACGACAACGCACAAGCAAAAAAAATAGTAGTAGCTGAGAGCAGAAGGCAACAACAACAACCAGTGGACGGCCAAAACGACACCAACAAGCAAACAGAACACACAACAACTGGGAGTTAAAAACGCATCAGCCATCAGTAAAAAGAAAAAGGTATAATACGACAACAGAATAGCCCACCACAGAGAAGAGGAGAAAAATGACAGTGCAAAAGGAAAAGGAAATAAAAGCATAAAATGCAGATCAAGAAAAACAACATAAAAAGAATAGGAGAAATGACACAGTAGAGGAAAAGACCAGTCCAAAACGCAGTGGACTTTGGACATTTTAGGTTTTGGGAGATGTTTTAACATAAGAGGGTTTTATTTTAAAAAGAGAAAACGTGTCTTTCTGGAAAAAAAATATATATACGTAGGCAACTGAGGGAAGATGGTACGAAGCGCCTCACATTCATAAGAGGGATGTCTTTCGTTTTGGGTAGTACTTAGGTTTTTGGAGAAAGATGCAGGTGGCTGGAGTTTTTGGAAGAGACGACAGCTGTTGTTTTGGGTGGCGTCTATTGCTTTTCATCTTTTACTTTCAAAGGAGAGAACCATACGTGGTGAGTCTTCAATCTAAAATTTTTTGGCTCCCCTACGTTGGTTTCTTCTCCCAACTTTTTCTGTAAGAATGATTTTTTTTCTTTTGAATGATATTCATATATTCTTACTTCTCAATGAATTGTAACTAAATTATTTTTTCTAGTTAAAGGAGTATTGAAGCATTAATTCCATAGAATTTTGAGATCTAATTGTTTATATCTATATTATATGTTCATGAGTATTTATTTATTCTCTGTATTTAGTGTTTATGATTATTTTAGGATTTATTAAATAAAAAGCCTATATTTGATAATCTTGAAATAGTTGACAGCTAATTAGAACTGCAAATATGTAATTGTGTGTCTGGACTAATCAAGTGGCAATCAACATATTATCACCTTACAAGTGGTTTAATCTATGTCGTGGAAATGAATAATCTAATCTAAATGAGCCCGGTTGTGTGTTCGTTGGTTAGAACTGGGTCCCTCTAGATCTTAATGTTGTCGGAACATTAAATCTTACTGGGCAATTTTCGAGGGTTGTCTTTCGATTAGAGAAGTAATTAATGGGCATCCCTTAATTTTTGAAAAATTAAGGAGATATTGGCTATTTAAAGCGTTTGTCGATAACTATAACCAATTTATTTATGAATATATGAGTTGATTTTTGCGTAGATGATGAAGTAACATAATTAAAGTAGAAATACATCTTTTGACTAAAACTTTCTCCCTTGTTGAGTTTCTTAAATTTATTTACATTTTTTAATTGAATTATTGTTAACTTATTTTCATCGGATTAAAACCCCCATTTTTATTGTTTATTTTTATAAAAGAGATAAATTCACTGTTCCTTGCGAAGACGATACCTAACTATACTCGTATTTAGTGAATTAAGGTTATTTATTTTTATTGGTTTGACATCCACCAAAGACCCTATTTGTCTTGGCTTTTCCACACCTCTATGGGTATCTCATCGGGCCTTGTTGTTCTCCCACTCTTCTTCTCCCTTAAAGCTCTTTTAACTTCCTTCCTTGTGATTTCTCAACAACAAGTAAAGTTACGATATCTCTCAGATGTGTTAAAATCACCTAAAGAGATATTATCCTCTACACCTTCATTAGAAAGGCTATATGGTCGGGTCGGCCTTATTAGGCCCGGGCTCAGATCCGGAACACGATGTGGGTCGGCCGGCTTATTCACAAACAATGACCTAAACCTAGCAGGAATCTCATATATAAGGCACTATTTCACCTTGACACAGGTATGAGACAAAAAAAACCCTACTTGCCTCTGTTCTCAATTATCAAAATTATCACAAAAACACTAACTTGAGCGTCGGAGGGGCTTGCCGGAAACCAACCCCCGGCGCGCCTTTATTGTTTTGCAGGTGTTCTCCAGCCAAAGCTATTCAAGATCATGGATCCAAACAATAACAATCCGATCAGGCAAAATCCGACTGAACCACTATAAAAGTTTCTTTATTATCTTTTCTTGATGTCATTTTTAGCCACAAGCACTCCTAATGTTTCATCTTTTATACAACATACTTGATTTAATTCTCTCACTTTTTATTCCCTAGATCTCACCAACTTAAAAATATGTTTTTCTCCATCTTTAGTTTCCAATCATTGGTATAATTTCTCTTAAGCTCTTCTTTTAGCTTCTGAGACTATCTTTTTCACTTCTTTCTTTGCCATTTTGTAACTTTCTTTGTGACTACCCTCTCTGGTGCTATCCAATAGAGCTTTATAGGGAACCTTTTTTATCTTAACATTTTCTTGCACATCTTTATTCCACCATCAAGACTCCCATCTTATTACCTCTAGACCTTTGAGAAACACCCAATCTTTAGTTACTTTCCTTAAAAGAGTTGCTACTTTCTCCCATATTTGGTTAGCATCTCTTTCCAATTTACATTCTTCTCCATATACCACTTTATCCCTAAGTTATTCCACAGTTAGGGGTGTTCATGGTAGGGTAACCTGATCCGTTTATAAATAACCTGAATCTAAACCTGAATGTCAGGTTCAGCAATTTCACGAACCTGAACCTGAACCCGAACCTAAAGAACTTATAGGATCGGTTAACCTATTTTTAGGTTCGGTTCTCAGGGTAACCATAACCTATTTATATAAAAATAATTGGTGAAAACAAATACAAATTATTCATAAAAGTATGCATATAAAATCTATCAAAGAATAATCTAATATGTTAAACCTAAGTAAAGTAAAAATAAGCCAAACAAGTCTTATAAAAGATCCATACTAGAAAAAAAAGATAAATTATTAAAAAATTATTCTTCGAATAGGATAGTAGGATGGTAGTCTGAGAGATGAGAGGTTGAGAAGTGACTGTAGGATGAAAGATTGAATGAATTTTTTTCTTTTTTGAACGAATAGAATGACCTTTAATTTTTCTTTGTTTTCATCGAGGGAAAAACTTTTCAACTTCAATGGCTGATATTTGATAAAAGATCAATTGTGATTCAAGCGATCTTAGCCATAAATTTTCAAGGTTTGTATTAAGACCGTTGGATTGAATTACCTTTTTTTAGAAGAACTGAATTTACAAGTGATCTTAGTAATTTTATCAATTATTCATATAAGAACAAACTA
>JANIPN010000218.1:10495264-10511273 GCA_027478595.1 Erythroxylum anguifugum
TTCTAATTCTAACTCATTTAATACACCTCATTAATACTAACCCACCTAACATACCACATTAATTCTAACTTCACCTAGCACTTAAATTCTATCCTTCTTTCAAATTCTAATCAAACAAATTCTAAAAATTTTCAAACCATAATTTCAAATATAATACATCAATTAAACAAATTCAAACACAATTTACCAAATTAACAATTTAAGCAAAAGGACAAGGCCTAACACATCGAATAGTTCAAGACTGTTGCTGAAAGATATCAGGTACATTCCTGATATGCGTCTGAACTTGATTTATGTAAATAGGATAGATGATGGAAGTTTCTGAAATACTTTTGGAAACAGAAAATGGAAGCTTACTAAATACTCCTTAGTAGTGGCTAGAGGTCAGAAGCACTCAAGACTGTATATGATGTAGGCAAAGCTCTCCAGTGATGTTGTCAATACAGTGGAGAAGGATAATACAGTTGATTTGTGGCATAAAAGACTGGGCCACATTGGTGAAAAAGGGATGACTCAGCTTGTAAAAAAGAATATGCTATCTGGTCTGAACCAGATACATCAGAAGAAATGTGCAGGTTGTCTAACAGGGAAACAAAACAGGGTTTCTTTCCAGAATTCCACTCCATTCACAATGAAGAATGTTCTAGATCTGGTTCACTCAGATTTATGCGGACCATTGCTAAAGTCACTTAGTAACGCACAGTATTTTGTGACTTTTATTGATGATCATTCCAGGAAAACGTAGGCCTATACTCTGAAGACTAAAGATCAAGTGCTAGATGTGCTCAAACAATTTCATGCCTCAATTGAGAGACAAACTGGGAAGAAGCTGAAGTGCATCCAGAAATACAATGGTGGAGAGTACATCATATTATTTGATGCTTATTGTAAAGAGCATGGTATTCGACATCAAATGACACCACTAAAAACACCGCAACTGAATGGCGTAGCTGAGAGGATGAACAAGACTTTGATGGAAAGAGTCAGATGTCTACTTTCACATTCAAAGTTGCCTATGGCATTTTGGGGTAAAGCTTTACTTGTAGCTATGTATGCATTAAATCGTTCACCATGTGTTCCTCTCCAGTATGAGGTTCCAGAAAAGGTGTGGTCAAGAAAGGATGTTTCCTATGATCATTTGCGGGTCTTTGGTTACAAGGACTTTGTCCATATTCCTAAAGATGAAAGGAGAAAGCTTGATGTCACGACACGACAGAGTGTATTCATTGGCTATGGTCAAGATCAATTTGGCTATAGGTTTTATGATCCGGTGTAAAAAAGACTTATCAGGAGTCGTGATGCTATGTTTGTTAAAGATCAAACTATTGAAGATATCAACAAGGCGGAGAGGGAAGTTCCAAACTACGATGATGACTCAACAAGCTTCCGATTGAATCCTCCAACAGTGGTGCCTAGATAAGTTGGAGATGAAGTGCAGAATGACCAGCTAGAAACTGATAATACAGATGCCCCCAATGAAGTTGAACCAGAGGATGATGATGGTGTTCACATTCAACCATCTGCATCTGAAGATTCTCCAGTCCCATTATGTAGATCTAGTTGAAATAGATAACTATCTGCTAGATATCTAGTTAATCAGTATGTAATGTTGACTGATGGGGGAGAACCAGAAAGCTTTGATGAAGCCATGAATGATGAACACAAAAAGAAATGGAAAGAGGCCATGCAAGACGAGATGACATCCTTGCATGAGAATAAAACATTCAAGCTGGTGAAGTTGCCAGAAGGCAAAAGAGCATTGAAGAATAAATGGGTGTTCAGGATCAAGCATGAAGAACACAACGACCATCCTCGATTCAAAGCAAGATTAGTGGTCAAAGGATTCAGACAAAAGAAAGGTATTGACTTTGACAGGATATTTTCACCAGTGGTGAAAATAAAAATTCATACTTACAGTGCTAGGGCTAGCCGCAAGTTTTAATCTAGAGGTTGAACACATGGATTTCAAAACTACCTTCCTACATGGGGATTTGGAAGAAGAGATATACATGGAGCAGCCAGAGGGTTTCGTAAAAAGGGGAAAAGAAGACTATGTTTATAGACTAAAGAAGAGTCTATATGGTCTAAAATAGGCACCAAAACAGTGGTATAAGAAGTTCGAGTCTATGATGGGGGAGGAAGGCTACAAGAAGACTACTTCAGATCACTGTGTATTTGTGAATAAATTATCTGATGATGATTTCATTATTTTATTGCTCTATGTAGATGATATGTTGATGTTGGTAAGAATGTTTCTAGAATCAACAATCTGAAAAAACAACTGAGTAAGTCTTTTGCCATAAAAGACTTGGGATCAGCAAAGCAGATTCTTGGCATGCAGATTATCACAGACAGAAGCACCAAAAAACTATGGTTGTCATAAGAGAAGTACATTGAACAACCAGTTAGCATTACAACTTATAAGTATCAAATCGAACGTTAATACATGGAAAAGAACCTTTCTTTCCATTACAATAATTGAGTTCATGTCCACCAAAGGGTGCTCCATAATAAAAAAAATTATTTTGGCAAAGCATTATTTTGCCTCCAAGCCCAACAATAGTACGTTCGGACATATTTAAGAATCATACATGTTGATAACTTTTTTTTTTAATTTTTCACATCTTGTTAATATGAAAATAACTTGTAACCCTTGAATTTATGTATCTTATTCATTTACGCATTTCTTAATTCTTAGCACTTACCAAAGAATGGTACCGTAATGTTCCATTAAATCAGTCTTCCACTTTTTTAAATTTTATTTTGCTACTTTAATATTAAAAAGAACATTATATTTGCACATCAATCATTGAGAGAAATAAGTTCTCATAATATCGATAAATACGGTGATTAAGAAATAACATTTCAAAGTGTGAACAAATTTATATATTCAAATTAGAGGAGTACTAGATATCTATTGAAATAGCAATTAGCACTAGTAGGATAACTCGTCCCTTCAAATATACGAACAAATCAAATGTAGAAGCAACTTGCATTTGCTTCGTAAAGATGTTTCTTAAAACGATGGAATTTGAACAAAAGAAAAGGTATGGAATTAACACGTATGGAATTAGCATAAAAAAAACGAAAATAGACTTCATGGAAGCAATAATGCATTTTGCTCACTTGTATTAACATTATGGGGTAGTAATCTACTTTTACTTGTGAAGTAATTGAAGAACTCAACTGATAACTAGAAGGTGCGATGAACAAGAAAATGAAGTTGACATCGTTTTTAGTATGTACCGGCTTTTTCGCTCTTTTGCAGAGCAAGAAAGATGTTTATCTTGGATAGCGTCGACTTGGACAACGTTTTAATTATGTATTCTTTTTCTAGGAAAACTGTTGGTCTTGGACAGCATAAATTTTGAAAACGCTTTAACGATGTTCCTGCACCAAGGATGCATTATCTATGGAGTCTGCTAAAGAGCACCATTTTGGATGGGTCAATCGTATTCGCTTTTCGTTCACAAGGAAGTGCCAATCTTTGATATAGGAAATCGAGAAAGACAAACTCTTCTGCCCTTTTTCTTAGAGGTTTGGATCCATAAGATTAACGTGAGAAACATACCACTCGATTAATATATAGAACAATTGTCTTTCAAAAATATATATATATAGAACAAATCAATTAGAGTTAGCTCATCAATATATCCCACGGAGAGAATAATATCACGCAACCAATGCCTTCATATTTTCTCATTCAGCTTTTCTCATCTTTATAACTTTTAGTTTCTATATGGCAACGAATTAACAGGAAAAATGATGTGTAAAATGGACTCAAACAAGAATCAATATTCCTCGGAAACATCGATCATGGAGGCGGGAACATCACGGTAATCTTTATAGAACGTATATATATATATATATCTACCCTTAATGTGTTTTTTCCCCCATATCCTGACAAAAAAGAGAAGGAAACAAAAGCCAAATTAGCGGATCTCCAGCATATATATTATAAACAGATTTAGGATCTCCCACCTGCACAACTAGCTAAATCAGGGGTAGAGCAAAAAGTTAATTTTACTGGGGACAAGTTTTTACTAAACATTAAAAAAAATATGTATATAGAAGGTGAAGAAACTTATTGGTCACAAATAGGAAAAAACTTCTAATGAAATGAATATAATTATATTTGTTGGGATTCACATGATGTTTCTTGATAAAATATTAATGTCTTATAGTTCTTAATATTAAACATAATCATATGAAAGTAAGAAATCTTAATCATGAAAACGAGAATGATTGTATATCAAAATTCAAAAAGAAAATTGGATTATATAATTAGA
Organism: Erythroxylum anguifugum; assembly: GCA_027478595.1. Classification (NCBI taxonomy): domain Eukaryota; kingdom Viridiplantae; phylum Streptophyta; class Magnoliopsida; order Malpighiales; family Erythroxylaceae; genus Erythroxylum; species Erythroxylum anguifugum. The sequence goes on from JANIPN010000218.1 coordinate 10,499,554, forward strand.
AATTAAAAAATAATTTAAATGGATTCATATTTATAAAAAGAACAATCATGTATTATAATATTTTACAGTAATTGTATTTATTTTAGTCCATTGTACTTTCTAAAAGTAGATATCATAACTCACAAAGTTATATTTGCAAAGCTTCAGGAATGAGTAATTTAAAAAAAATTTATTGAACGGAAATATTATATTTAAGAAAACAAATGATCAAATACAATGTGCTAAATATCGTAATTCAACATTCCATCGTTTTACAAGAACAAAAACCTTTATATTGTTTGTTGAGTGAGAATATCATATGATTTAACAATGAAAAATCTAATAGAGATGGTGAACTAAATATACCGAGAAGGATAAAATCATGCAAATAATCCATGTGAAAGGGACGTGGGATGTGCGGATGATCAGTTGGCCTTTGCTATAACCATCCAAATCAGTAGTCTCCAAACGGGATATCTCTAATGATGTTAACTAATACGGCATACAGAAGCATAAGCTAACAAATATAAATACAAGGTTGTGATTGTCGTACGCCGTCTGTCTACAGGGATAGCACAAAATTGAGGTCCATTCTCTTCAAAACAATCCCAAGTCTTAAGCATTGTCTTTTTCATGATACAACCATATAAATATTGCACACTCAACCCGAGCAGCAATTCAAGACACAGCAAAGCTTAAAAGGAAAAGGATGGAGTCGCCTTTCTCTCGCTGGCTACAGTCTATATTTGTCCTATTTCTCTTCTTATATACTTCACCAGTACTGTTGCATGCAAGACATCCTCCTAAGCTGAGTCGTCGGAATTCGACTGTCAATTCGGCCAAAGGGCAAGCAGAAAAGCTCATAAGAGCACTGAATTTGTTCCCAAAACATGAGGTCAACCTGGTCGCTTATAATGAAGACTCTTTGCCAAATGCTTCAGGAATTGTTGAGAAACAATTGAAACTTCATATTCTTGGTGACCCTGGGCCTTCTGTCCAAGACTTGGGTCACCATGCCGGTTACTATCGCCTTCCCAACACTGTAGGAGCAAGGTAACTAGGCTTCCACATCCTATAAGAAAAGGCCTGTCCATACTTGCTCAAGGCTATTGTTTGGTTTCTAATGACTACGAATTTATGTTTTTATATTATATATGCTGCTAACTGGTTGTTCAACTTATCTGCAGAATGTTCTACTTTTTCTTCGAATCCCGAAACAGTAAGAATGATCCTGTTGTGATATGGTTGACTGGAGGGCCTGGGTGTAGCAGTGAATTGGCACTGTTCTATGAAAATGGTCCTTTCCAGATTACAAGCAGCCTAGATCTAAAATGGAAAGACTTTGGTTGGGACAAGGTATGTATTCCTAATCAATACGCGATTTTCTTCCTTCCATTGTTGAACCGTGTTTTCTTCTCAGGTTCAACGTCACGGAATTTTTCAGTTTAACTAAATGGAAACTTGTCGTCCTTCAATTCGCAGGCATCAAATCTGATATACGTCGACCAGCCTACTGGAACTGGCTTCAGTTATTCTACAAGCGAGAGCGATATTCGAACCGATGAAACCGGTGTTAGCAATGACTTGTACAACTTCTTGCAGGTCAGTTCAATTCATCGTCAATTGCTAGTTTAGAATTTTTAACAAGAGCGTGACTTTATTGTATAACGATAGGCCTTCTTCAAAGCACATCCTGAGTTCGCCAAAAACGATTTCTACATAACCGGAGAATCTTATGCCGGCCACTACATCCCTGCTTTTGCCTCTCGGGTCGACCAAGGGAACAATAACAATGAAGGAATCCCCATAAACCTCAAGGTTAGTTCTTGTACATAATTGCAAATCAAGGACTGCTGATGTCAACCTTTTAACCATATGGCAATGGGATGTTTCTCAGGGACTTGCCATTGGTAATGGCCTTACTAATCCAGCCATCCAATATACAGCATACCCGGAATTTGCTTTGGCTAACAAATTGATTCAACAATCTGATTATGACGACATCAAGGCTTTGGTTCCAGATTGTGTGCAACAAGCAAACTCGTGTGGTAATTTCTGTATCTGTTTTTATACATCAGTATCAATCTTTTGAGTGGAATGTTCCCGTAAGTAAGTTGTACTTGAAGATAGCATTTCCTCAACAGGCAATCACACTTGACTTTATTAAATTGCTCCAACGTATATAGTGATCTTCTGTTTGAATGCTTTGTTTCTCAGATTCTACAGGCGACGAAAACGACTGCTTGTCTGCTTATTCCTCTTGCAACAATATATTCGAATCCATCCTAGAAATCGCCGGAAATATAAATGTAAAGAAGAAAGCAAACCAACAATGATATTAATAATAATTTTTGTAGTTCAATCGTTTGAGGAGATTTCTCCGCTGTTTTAAATCTGCAGTACTATGATATCAGAAAGACATGCCAGGGCCAGATGTGCTATGACTTCTCGCGAGTGGATAATTTCCTGAACCAAGATACAGTTAAGAAGGCTCTTGGAGTGGGAGACATAGATTGGATTTCATGCAGCACTGAGGTGTATCAGGCCTTGCAGACAGATTGGATGAAGAATCTTGAAAAAGGAATTCCTGCTCTTCTTGAGAATGGAATTAGAGTGCTTGTATATGTTGGAGAGGAGGACCTGATATGCAATTGGCTCGGTAAGCCTCCTCATATTGTGGTATACCCAGAAAGGACCCAATTGCAAAGTAGTTTATGCAATCACAACATTCGTATGTACTTGACACAGGAAATTCTTGGTGGGTAAATGCCATAAAATGGTCTGGCCAAAAACAATTTGTAGCTGCCCCTTCAGTTCCATTTACTGTTGAAGGTTCTGAGGCAGGAGAGCTGAAAAGCCATGGACCTCTCTCCTTCCTCAAGGTTAGGCCATGTATCTCAGTACTCTGGAAATTTTTCTCTTGCAATTTTGATAAGCTGATAGCTCACTCTGTCAAGTGTATGATCGTCTATAACAAAACTAGGTTCACAGTGCTGGTCACATGGTGCCAATGGATCAACCAAAGGCTGCACTGGAGATGCTAAAGACCTGGATGCAGGGCAATCTAACCCTAGTCAACTACTAAACACCAATCGGTTCTGCCTTTTCAGTTTGTCATTAGATGATATACAGTTTAACGAATCTATGTTGTCTCATCTTATATTCCATCTAAAGCAATTTTCAGATGTAAAATTCTAAAAAGATTTCAATTCAATAAGAAATTAATTTTCTAACCCTCAAATTCTTATTTTTACAAGTGGTACTATATTATTACAAGTTAGGTTTCTGAATTAAAAGTGGTACTATATTTTTCGAATTATGCCAAGCTATTGTCGAATCATGTTGTTCCTTTCTCTCTTAATAGTTTAAAGTAACATACTACGATGAACGAGTGGCATTATGAACCCAAAATATGAAACTGACCAATCTTCTCAAACAAGAATGTCTCTCAAACAATAATTTTCTAATATTACATATATTTATATTCTATTCCATTATAAATTATTTCATTCTATTAAAAATATTACGTCCAACCAATCATTACCTTAATCACATTTTTATTTTTTAATTTTAAAATATATATTATTTAAAATTAATTATATAATTTCTATTTTGGTTCCATTTTCAAACTAATATGGTCCTTTAAAACATGAATTTGTTCATTAATTATAAAATCTCAACAGGAGCAACCCAGGCTCAACCCAGCCCATTGACATCTCTACATGAAAGATATTGAAGAAAATGATGATGTTGGCTTATTTTGCTCTATCTAAATTCTTATGAGAATATTCAAAGAAATACTAAAATATAAACAGTTAATACTCGCGTCCTTATAAATCTTTTTTAAAGTCATAGCCTCATAAGTTATTTTACACATGAATAACTAATATTAAACAGTTAAATTTATCAAACATACAACTGATGTATCTGTTGGTCAATTCAGCTATATTAATCCACTGTTAACTAACCGCTAATAAAATTAACTAACAACTAATACAATCCATTGATTGTCAATCAGAGCCAAAGTATAAATGGTGAAGATATTTATGGCTATCAGTAAAAGCTCTATAATACAACTTGAATAAATCAAAAGAGTAAGAGTAACATAGAATTAAACTCACATGCACAGTAGCATTGATTTGTTATTCTTCCAAACAGAATTTTATGTTTTTCCTTTCTTTATGATTTCTTCTATTTATTTTTTAATTTTATCAATAACTCTTATTTATCTTTTCTAACATAAATTAAGGGGGTAATTGGTTCCTTTTTTCTTAGTTTTTCGTTGTTGTTTTTGTAAAAAATGAAACAGTCTTACAAAACTTGTTTGGTTAAAGATGTTTTCATTTTTTTGTTGTTAAAAATAAAAAACGGCAATGATTTTTTGAAAACGTAAAAAAGACATTTTGATGCACTTTGAAAATATGCTATTATATTTAACGAAAATGATTTCCCTGCACCAACTCCGTCTTCAGCCTCTTCTGTTATTTCTCCATCACTGCGTCTTTTGTCATCTTCTACCTTCTTCTGCGTTTTCTAACGGCTCTTTTGTCTTATTCTGCCCTCTCCTGCGTTTTCTACCGCCTGTGATTTCCAGGTTTATTTTCATCTACTTATGTATGTGTTGTAACTCGTTGCTCGACTGCTGTTATTTGTGTTGAAACATAACAAGTCCATCATCTTCTCTTCTTCGAAATCACGCAAGAGAGTGCATGTTATGCTATAGTAACATGCACTTGTTACTGTAGCATAATTAAAATTAATTCATTAAATTAACCAACGTTGTTTTGTTTCATGAGAGAGGCCCTTCTTGTGTTTTTAACTAGACAGTGCTCAGGGATAGCATAACAACGTGATACCTGTCTCAGATATGCAACTTGATCACCTAGCTGAGGGATATAACGACATCCCTCCTCATGGTTTGACAAATCCTGAAATAGAAAAAGTGAATGGAAAGCTGCAGTATGAAAGTATCTTGCATGTCTTGAGTGAAGATAGGATCATTTGTTTACCTTGTCTGAAGATAAAGTAAAAATGTTACAGTTTCAGGAACGTATAGTTCATTCGTAAGAATTAGCTCTGATGAACAAGTAGTTGTGTTCCTAGGTTTGGAGCATTGGTAACTATCTTAAAGCACTTGATATTTTGGTGGAATCATTATTCACGTTTGTATTCACATTTCTAAGTGGTCAAGGTACTCCTTGAAAGCTCTGTTTCCACAATAAAATGCTCGTTTCATTTAAGATCACCACTATTTAGAGCAGGATAGTAAGTTTTGAATTGTTGCTTAAATGGCAAAAGCTTTGGAGCATTTCCTTAAAGCCGTTTAATATATTGACATAAAGAGAAGTGGTTTCTGAGATAAGAAGATTGCATGAAAGAGGAAAAGAAGAGAGCTTGCGGAGAGGAAAGAAGAGTGAATAGTAGGGTGGTCCAATATATTAATTTGTCAAATTAGTGAATAGTGAGGGGAGAACAAAGAGTTGTGTGAAAGAGGAAAAGAAGAGAGCTTGCGAAGAGGAAAGAAGACTAAATAGTAAGGCGGTCTAACATATTAATTTGTCAAATTAGTGAATAGTGAGGGGAGAACAAAGAGTGGTGACAGAGGGAAGCTTACGACAGTGAAGAGAGCCAAAGTGGGGCTGTTGGCTTGACCATCATACATATATTATGAATTTGCTTAAATTTACATCATTATTGTTATGCTATAGAATCAAATTTACACCTTTATTTTTGTTCAATCATTTCCATGCACTTTATGCAATTTAGTGTTTAATATGATTGTCTCATGTTTATTTTGAACTATGTTTACCATTTAATACTTTGTAAAAATTGTTATGATTCATGTCACTTATATGTGGTTACATTTAGTGATGGAAGGTTTGAGCAATATGAACGATTCCAATAACTGTGTGGAAATAAATGAAAAAGATGAGGTATGGAATGATACCATAGAGATGTATTTAATCTCCTTGATGGTTGATGAAGTGAAGAAGGGAAATCGAATGACTACTACCTTTTCTAAATCTGGTTGGAAAAATATTAAGGCAAGGCTTCAAACAAAACTCAATAAGGAATATATTGATATTCAATTGAAGAATAAATATAATGGATTAAAGACTAGGTTGAAGAATTTCAAGAACTTATTGAAAGAAATAGGAATCGGCTACAACTCCCTTATTGGTGAATTTAATGCTACAAATGAATGTTGAGAAAATTTATTTAAGGTAAAATATGTCTTTTATTAATATATCATATTATATAATATTTATTCTCATTTTCTTTTTCATCATTATAGGTGCATAAAATGTGTCACGGATATAAGAAAAAGGATGTAAGGAATTTTCATACTTGTGTCATATTTTTTGAGATACTACTGCAATTGGTGTGCATGCGCATCCATCAAGTAAATCTCCATCGCATATTACAAAAGAGAACATGAGAATGATGTTGATGAAGATTACTCGTATAATGAAAAAGACGATCAAGATATAAGTTCTATATATAAGAGAAAGAAATCTCCTAATAATAAGAAGGCAAAGAAGACACATTCTAACATTGTAGAAGAGGTCTTGGTTGTACTTGGTGAACAATAAAAAAGGAAGAGTGATTTACTTGAAAAAAAATTGAGTGAAACATCATCCACCGTAGAGAGTAGATCTCAAGAGTGTAACATAACGGTAGAATGTATGAAGTCCTTAGATGAATTGGATGCTGACGATGTACAATATGGAAAAGCTATAAAGGCTTTACACAATTCTCCACTTTATAGGAATATTTTTATGAAGATGACAGATACAAGGAAGCTGCATTGGATTATGTCGCTTTAGTTATATTTTCATATTATTACATATCGAATTCTTATTAATTTGACACTTCTATTTTAAACATTATCTATAGTTTGAACATTTTAAGTTTGTAATTTGTATGAATATTTGACTTAATGTATGAATATTTTGTCTACATTTGGTTAAACTTTTTGATTGAATGTTTTATTAATTATTTAATGTTGTCATTGTAGATACATGGATTTCTTATTAGATTTCGAATCAGATTCTGATGATAAATGTAAGAAGATAATCATTATTTCTCTAGCTGGGAGAGAGGACAAATATTTTCATTTACAAAAGCAATCATGTAGAACTTCTGCTCTACCAGGTTATGATTAGATAATGGAACTTTTGAATGGGAATCCTATAATGATTTATGAAAACTTAAAAATGAGAAAGATAATATTCTTGAGCTTATGTGATGAGTTGAAGAGTTTAGGAGCTTATGTTGTCATTTTATTTAACTGTAGAGGAACAAGTAGCAATTTTCTTGATAACTACAGGGCATAGTGAGACAACTAGAGTCAATACAGAACGCTTTTAACATTCGACCTGAACAATTTTGAAGTACTTTTGTAAAGTCTTATACACAATTAATCGTCTTGCAAAAAGATTCATTACTCCACCATCTTGTATTAATACACCTCCTGAGATTCAACATAATTCAAAATTCTTTCCATAGTTTCAGGTACATTCATATATGTAATTACTATTTTAATTATGTTCTTATGATTAATAATTATTTTAATATATTTTTTAATTTTTAGGATTGTGTAGGAGCAATAGATGGTACACATATTAATGCACATGTTCCAACCAATGAACAAATATCATACAGGGGCAAAAGAATTAATCCAACCCAAAATATTATGTGTTATTGCTCATTTGACATGCGTTTTACGTATGTAATGGCTAGATAGGAAGGTACTACAAATGACTCTCGAGTTCTTTTAAAAATAATGACAAATCCAGCAAATCAATTCCCTATGCCTTCATAAGGTAATATATTATTTTAAATAAACATAGTAATTATGATTCATTTTAAATATTTTTGTCAATATTATGTTATTTATATGTTAGGCAAGTACTATTTGGTTGATTTGAGCTACACTAATATGCCCGGATTTGTCTCACCATACCAAGGTGAAAGATATCATTTGCGAGATTATAGAGGCAAAGGAAGATCTCAAGGTCCACATAAATTATTTAACTATAGTCATTCTTCATTAAGAAATGTTACTGAAAGATATTTTGGCATTCTAAAAGCAAGATTCCTTATACTTAAAAACATGCCGAATTATGATATGAAGAAACAAAAGTACATCGTTATTGTTTGTTGTGTTATTCACAATTATATTAGAATGTATGGACAGTCGGCCAATTTTTTTTCAAAAGATCCAATATTTTGACAAAACGGAATTCTTTCATTTTGAAATCCTAAAGCGATGAATTATTTGAAAGTTATGCTGAAAATGAAGAACAAATTAGGGAAAGTGAAAATGAAGATGTAAGTTCTCAAGTGGTGTATAATATCACTCCAGCACAACTTCGAGGTATGTCTTGAAAACGAGATAAAATTGCTAGACAAATGTAGAGTGATTATATTATTTCTAATTGATTTATATTTCTTTTTGTAAATGATAGTACTATTATGTTTTGAAGAATTATAATATGATGGACATATTTTATTGATTAGAATGACTTAATATAATTTATAATTTATGTAATTTTATTATATACAATTAATGTGTAATTTTTTAATAATATTTGATTTGCATATATTTTAATTTTAGCTATAATGATAATTAATTAATTAAAATATAATGTATTGTATTATAATTATTACACATAAGAGAATAATTACAAAAAGATAGAAACAGGATGATAAAACTAAACGCTTTTTTGTTTTTAGTTTTTTTATTACAAGTTGCAACCAAACAGGCTTTTGTTTTCAGTTTGTATATTACAAATCTCAACCAAATAGGTTTTCGGTTTTTGAAGGAAAAAACAGAAACTAAAATCAGGAAACAGAAACAAAAAACAACAGAAAAATAGAAATAGAACCAAAGGACTCCTAAACAAATTTGCATGTTTTTTTTTACGTCCTTTTTATTAATCTTAATGGGTTTTCCAATAAACATGACTCTTATTAGATAGAAAACCTATACATATAGAGCGAGAATTATCAGTCATAATTTTCCTAAAAAGACTGTCGAACACCTCCAAAAGATTTAGATTGATTTTATCTATTCAAATACTATTAATTGCATGAAATATCCTTTTTTGTATTTATTATATAATATCTTTAAATATGAATGCTCTTTTAATAAATTTATATTTTAGGCTATTTTAATCTATTATTAGAGAGTGCAAAATTTTAAGATTTAAAAATTAATAATAATAATTTCTTTGTTAAAGGACATACGATCAATTTATTAAGAAGAATAACAATGTCAACTTGTAATGAAATATGTTCTTTTCTAAAAATTACTACAAAATTTTTATGCCTATAATTATTTTACATCATCATTTCATATTTAATTGAATACTATGTAACTGAAATTGTGTTAAAACAATAGAGTAGCACTTCACTGTGAAACGAGTTTCTAGAAAAAAAAATTACATCAAAGTAAAACATGGCTAACAAACCTCAATGAGGCTAATCTCGTTTGTTAGGATCGGAATTGCGAGGGCAAAATGGAGGAATCATGCAAGTAATAAAATGATTCATGGGGAAATGTTAGAAGGATTTGAAGATGATGCTCCATCAGCTCTTTCCTTCAATGTTTTCTCCAACTCTTGATCAACTTTCCAAAATGCCGCGGTAACTGGCTCCAATTTTTCATAATCCAGCTCGTTTGTGATAACACTCCACCAACCGTTAGTGTATCCATGGCTCACCATTTCTCCAAGTTCCTTAAAATTTTGCTTCATCAAATCTAAATGCTCCATTGCTTGGTTGAGTTCTTGGGTCAACTCATTCACCTGCATCTGCCTGTATGCCTCTAGAATCGCTTCCATGGCTTCATCTTGGTTTTCATTTTCACCAAGCAAGCGATTAGCAACTACGTCAATGGACGGATGAGCAAAGGTAAAAGGTTTACCTGTAGGAGACAACACTCCGAATGCAATTTCACCACCAGTCAGTGTGACCAATTCGCTTGCTTTTTTATAAATACCTGATTTTCGCTTTGAGAAGGTTATAATCCTATCGCTTTCACTTTCGATTCTTTTTATTTCAATTTTCTGTTTCCCTTTTGTCTTTTTCCCTTCCATTGTTGAAATTTTGGAACCTGTAAGAAGTATAACAAGATAAGTGATAGGTTTGGTATATTCCTAAGAAGAATCTAAGTGAAGATATATTTTCTTTGTTTAATCTGGGGTGCTGAGGGCATATTTATAAGATGATAAACCCTAAAGAACTTAACAATTAAGTTATTATTTGTGCTCTTTTCCTTTCTAAGTGAGATTTTTGTTCTAAAAATGGAACAACTTATCATTAGGTCTTCAATTCACTATTAACAACCCATTTAATGTTATGCCAATTGCATTTCTTAAGAGAAACTAGATGTTCATATACGATAATGTTTACTAATTATAAACAGATAGAAAATAATTTATATTTAATTTTTTGGTAGTAAATCTACAATTTCCTTATGACACTAGTTGAGCCCAATCCTTGTCTCCTTTCTAATCTATTTTCGACAGATAGGCATCTTAATTTTACAATGATGAAAAACTAAGCAATGCTCAGTGGCAGCATTCATAGCATATCATTATATTTGTAATTAAAAATGTCTCTGCAGTCGAGCTATTCTAGTTAAAGAAACATTAGTCCAATGTTAATTTAGTATTTGCATGTTCACAATTACGTGAGCATTCCTTTCGTTGATGGGAAAGTAAAAAGGGTATTGCAAAAGCAAGTACATCTTTACATTTTTGGGTCTTTCAGATTAGATCTGCCGATGCAAAAGAGAATTGATAGAAATATTCCACCCTCGGGTTTGAAGCAGGATGTCCTTTAACAATTTGAAGTAAAAGACACTCCCCGAAATTGAGCATATAAAGGCAAATATCTTTTCCTTTTAATCAATTTCTGACGCCTAACATATACCCCCTGATAGAATTCTTTTATCTACACGCACTGCCTACCAACGCATATTCTTCACTTTCTTTTCTTATTTGAAGAGTAAGCAATATCTTCCTTTTCTCCTTTCCGAAAATAGTCGAGAAGCTAATGTTAAATCGGTAGTCGAAATGTGAAATGAATGATCCCTTCATGTTCGCGTCTTGCACCTGCGCGCACAGCAATCGGAACATGTCTTGTAGATGAGCCTGTCATATCACTAACAATTTTGTGATGGAATCTTTGAACGTTTTAATGAAAAGCGAACAGTAAATGAGTCCCAAAACCTGTAGACACTGCGATTTTCTGTGGTGAATTTACATACAACTTAATGTACTGCTTATCCAAGATGTAACCAAAATCATTATCTTAAAAGGAAGTCGAGAACTCTGAGCCCATAGAATCTATATTTCTCTATACATTAAAGTTATTGAAGATCATGTAGGTCAGAGTTTTATGCTTCTTCCAAGTCACGATGCCTTAAGACGTTGGAGTAAAGTCATTGCACAAAGACAGATGTATAAACGTGTCATATGTAGAGTAGATCGAGACCACCAGAGTTCAATTAAATGAAGATCCTTTTAAGATAATGGCATCTTACACGCAAGAGAATTCTACAAATTCCCATTTGTTTATTCTTTACAACGAGCAGACCACTCTTGCTCTTATGTTTATAATAAAGTTATAACCGAACCCCACAAAGAAACCTTGCTTGCAATCTTATGCTTCCTTGAAAGTGAAGGAGAATTTCCTTAAATAAAGAGAATATGAAAATGACATATAATCCC
>JANIPN010000218.1:10511373-10521412 GCA_027478595.1 Erythroxylum anguifugum
CACGTGGAGAAGCACAAAGCAAATTAAATGAAATGGACAGCAATGATTTAAAGCAATCAAGGGAGGAACAACAAAAACGACGCGCTTTCACTTGCAATCTTATGCTTCCTTGAAAGTGAAGGAGAATTTCCTTAAATAAAGAGAATATGAAAATGACATATAATCCCATGGTTGGTTGGCCTTCATCCTCATCATTATTTGAATCAGGTTAGAACTTAGGAATGAACTCATTCGCACTATTAGCATTAACTAATTCACAATAAACATTCAAAGAATGCCCTAAAACATGCATGGCTTGAGACAAAACTGTGTGTACGTCAGGCTGATGATTGTTGATTCGTCAAAAGAAAACCACATCCTTTTTTGCGCTTGCTTTCGTTCCCATAAGAGAGGTTTAAGATTCGTTTGTATGGGTAATTAATTCAAACTTGTACGCTATAAAGTTCAGGGCATTAGAAAAAGTGTCTCCTGTAAAGATGATTGATTGTTACACGAATTCTGTATATAAACATTATTCAGGAAGCATAATATCTACTTGTAAATCTTTTATTAAGCAATAGATAATCTCCTGTCTCCGCTTGCACTGTGTTGAACACAACCTTCACCTCAAGTTTCCAGTGAACTAATTAGCCATTTCTTCTTTTCATACAGAAGGTTAAAATTTCATAGCTCAAAGCAATGGCGTCTATTTTCTCTTGCATTCTGCTTTCTTTATGCCTTTTTGTCTTTATTATTTCACTAAAGTCGGAGGCAATGTCTCCCGACGAACCGGAATGCTTCTCTTCAACGAGCAAGTCGCCGAGAGGGCGGGCAGAGAAGCTCATAAGAGACCTCAATTTGTTTCCAAAACATGGTATCAACATAGGCATAGATGATGACTCTTTGGTCGGCGCTCCAGCGATTGTTGAGAAGCAATTCAGTTTCCATCTTCTTGGTGATATTGCGCCTTCTGTTAAAGACTTGGGCCACCATGCTGGGTACTACAGGCTTCCTCATACTAAAGCCGCAAGGTAATAAAGCATTTTATAGCCTGCTCATGGTTATGAACTGTTTCTTGGCTTTGGCTTTGACTTTGATGGTACAGAGATATATGATTTTGATTGGTTGGCCTTCTCCTATGGACTTTGATAAGTCTTTTGGTTTCTCAGATTGCGCACAAGTTTACATCATACATTATATTTAGTTTAGTTACATAGTTTTATTTTTAATTAATTGGTTACAGAGTTCTGTCAAATAGCTAACATTTCTACACTGTTGTCTGAATGTGTTCAGAATGTTCTACTTCTTCTTTGAATCTAGGAACAAGAAGGATGATCCTGTTGTCATATGGTTAAGCGGAGGACCAGGTTGTAGTAGCGAATTGGCGTTGTTTTATGAAAATGGTCCTTTTCAACTAACCAACAACTTGACCCTTGTGTGGAATGACCATGGTTGGGACAAGGTATGTACTTGATGCTTTTATATGGTAAGACTTTTGAAATGATTTCTTGGCCAAGACATGCTCACACGTTAGCCCAATTGAGTTGTAAGTTCGTTTTTCAAGTTGAATGCAGACATTACAGTTGCATATTCGCAGGTTTCAAACCTCATATATGTTGACCAACCGACTGGAACAGGCTTTAGTTACACAGCAGATGCTAGTGACGTAAGACACGATGAAACAGGGGTTAGCAATGACTTGTACGACTTCTTGCAGGTCAGTTTCTGATGGTTTCTACAGCAATAATATTTTGTGCTTCCAATGATGGATTGACAACAGCAAAACTTGTGAACAATATCCGCATAACCTGACTTTTCCAATGATGACGCTAGGCTTTCTTCAAACAACATCCTCAGTTTGCCAAAAATGATTTCTACATAACTGGAGAATCTTACGCTGGCCACTACATCCCTGCCTTTGCTGCTCGGGTGCACCAAGGAAACAAGAACAGAAAAGGCATTCACATAAATCTTAAGGTATCTCTCCGCTTTTTATTCAATTTCATTTCATTTACTTCGCTTCATGCACGCTTTATTGGAACCATAATGTAGCATAACCAAAGAAATGATTTAACAGGGCTTTGCCATTGGTAATGGCCTCACTAATCCTAGCATCCAGTACCAAGCATACACGGACTATGCTTTAGAAAATAAATTAATTCAGCAATCCGATCATGATTGGATCAACGGAATGATTCCAGATTGTCAGCAAGCTATAAAACATTGTGGTTTTTTTCTCTCTCTCTCATTTACTTTGTGCAATGTGTAAAATGAATACAAAGAAACTGAAGAGATATGTATTCCAACTGTTACATACAAATCTAGAAATCAATGACAATTGATTAATAGCTTGGTTAACTCAATTTCCAACTTCTCAGGCAGCAGCGGTGAATCTGCTTGCGAAAATGCATTTTATGTTTGCACCAGAATATTCAACGAGGTCATTAACGTTGTTGGCAATTTAAACGTAAGCAATATTCTGCATATCCTATTTCCATATGAAAAAACACAGCATTCCGATAAAATAAGACAAGATGCATAACCAATTTCGTAACATGTGATGTACTTGACTATGCAGTATTACGATATTAGAAAGAAATGCGAGGGCAACTTATGCTATGACTTCTCAAACATGGAAGACTTTCTAAATCAAAAAACAGTAAGGGATGCTCTAGGGGTTGGAAACAGGGACTTCGTTTCATGCAGTAGCGAGGTTTATGACGCCATGATAAGGGACTGGATGAAAAATCTCGAAGTGGGAATTCCTGCACTCCTTGAGGATGGTATCAATGTGCTTATTTATGCTGGAGACCAGGACCTCATATGCAATTGGCTTGGTAAGCCTTTCCTTTAATAGGTTAAATAATCTGATTCTGTCCCTGTGATGTTACAGGAACCTAATTGATATTGCATGTTCTGACGTAACTACACTTTTGGGCAATGGCATTTGGCAGGGAACTCGAGATGGGTCCATGCCATGAAATGGTCTGGCCAAAAGGAATTTGCAATAGCTTCAACAGTTCCATTTTTCAGTGAAGGCCAAGAAGCAGGACAGCTAAAAAGCCATGGACCTCTCAGTTTCCTTAAGGTCTCCCCTCATCCACTCATCCTATTCTCTGTCTCTCATTTGTTTTTGAGAAACTGATTAGACATACAATGACAACCAGGTTTACAAAGCTGGTCACATGGTTCCAATGGATCAGCCAAAAGCTGCATTACAGATGTTGACAAGCTGGACGCAAGGAAAGCTTGCCATGACTAGCAGTAAACACAATGTTGCTCCCAGGTGATCACCTAACCTAAATTTGCATTTTCCTGCTAAGCAGTTAGAGAGGATTTCAACAATACCAAATTTCTAGTTTCAGTGTATTGGTCACAAATCCGTCACAGGTATATAATAAAAGATATCTTCTTTTTGTGTATGTGCTTCGGTGTAGGCTCAATTAATCCTATGCTCAGTCCATATCAGACAATTGATTTAACTGGAACCACTAACCAGGTCCCATGTATAAACACATAGAAATTTGCTTGCCCCATGTATAAACACATAGAAATTTGCATAGGCAAGCAGCATAACATGCATGTACAGGTTTATGGAGGACATATTATTTGCATTACTGCAACAAAGTGAAACAGAGGCTGCTAAGAGATGTCCCAAGTCCCTAATGCCAGACCAATTTTTCATCTTGTTAAACTATTCCTCAGGACATTAAAAATACGACCAATTAAATTTATCATCAGCGAGCCACGCGCATCACTGCACAGGAATATAAACAGAAATAGCTATCCCACAAGAAAGAACAAACAACAAGTGCTTAATCAATCCACATCATACCATCGTTTAATAACAACTTTTGAACATACAGTATGGTGAACAGAATTATAAAAGGTATTAAGAGCTTGCTCTTACTCCATACAATTTTCTCAAACTTTCAATTGCAGGCTGGAAGCCAGACCTTAACGGCACGACCGATACTACCCGCAAGTGTTGAGCATTACCACTCTTCGGCTTAGACAATGTCATTCTAAACATTTCTCCTTCCAGGATTTTGTCAGCATCCAGAGCTGCAAAAGGCATAACATAATCAGTTGCCCAAGTCTTTATGATACATCCAAAAGTAATCGAGTGATTTGGTGATCACTTCAGCATTAACGAAAAGTTCTACTGTAAATTCACGGCAACACAAAATTCTATAACGATTTTTAGAAGGTACAATTATTAATTTTATGCTTCAAAAGACAAGTGAACGTCATCAAAAGCCGAATAAGTACCAGAAAAAGGGTGAAACTTGGCAAAGTCGAAAAACTCGTCAGCAGAGCAACCGAACAAGACCCTGGCAGCCCTATCAAAGCATACGACATTGCGAACCTCTGTATCGGTGGCAATTGACACCTGCCCATAATTCACCCGAAATAGGATATCCAGGAAATCCATCACGAAAACCAAGAAAACAAGGAGAGGAAAAAAAAAAGAGAGAGGGAGAAAATCAAAAAAAGAGGAGAAGGACTTACGAGAACCCGAAAGAGGCGTTTGAAGAAGGTGAAAGTGCTAATGTTGTAATGGGAGCAGAATTTGCAGAGGGAATTGGGGCTTTCAGGAAGAGTTCTCTCGCAGAGAGAACAGGCTCTGTACCAGAATTGGTTGGAGTGGTCCATAGCAATAACTGTACACATCACTGTTGTTGTTGTTGCTGCTGCTGCTGCTACTGTGTCCTCCATGGTTTTACTCCTTCGCATAAAGAGGAAGCCCAAAGCTTGTTCCTTTGCCCATCCAAAAGCTTCTTGAGTAGTACGAGGGGCTGGTTCAGCCGAACGAGGGATGATTCTATTATTAAGGCTTACGCCTTTTGGGCTTTCTATTCTCAAACACAAATTCCAACTCATTAATGCTATATGAAATACTAATCAGGCATTGGTATCCTGAAAATAATTTTAGGACTGACAAGTCAAGTGCGGGAGAGCATAACCAGACTAAGTTTGCTTGCAGTTTCTTACCCAAGGGGCATAACCTTTTTCATTGCAGCAAGAAGGTGAATTGACAAAACTCATCGAACCCGCAGCCATCCTCCCGGAGAAAACATAAAATCCAAATAAAGTGCTTCTGAACCATAACTATTGAGCATTTCAAAGAAGGCTCATGTAGAATGGAAAAGGACGCTTGATATGGTACAAGGAAAGCCTTGCAAACTCAACTACTATCTGAATTCACTCGTAGGAATTCATTTGTCTGGGAACTCAATGCTAAGAGCTAAAATTCTAGCTCACTGTCACAGAAACTTTACATCCTAATATGTTTGTCAAGACATTATTAACTCCTAAAAAAGTTTTTTTTAGCAGAACAGGTTTCATTAACTCGAGCATTTTGCAGTCGGAGTTGAATTATTTCTTTTTCTGCAAGAAGTGACTTCCAGAAGGGATCTAACTGCTTTTGGCCAGGCATGAGAATGAAAAATCTTAAAAGTTTAAAGGCACATCGTACACGACGGGAAAATCATAAAGTAAATCAAATGAACTACATTGAAAACTTGCATCATGAAGAGGAGATAGCCCATCACGCATGAGCCAATAAATGATTGGAATGACTGTAAACATGTATACAAAGAGTATTTAAAAACAGATTTCGCACATTGTACAATACAACATTGCAATAGAAATGTATACCCTCACGTTGCAGCAGTTTGAGAATGGTCGTATACAGATTGCTGAAGTACATGACTACTGTTGGAATGTGCTTGGAATATCTGGAAGTCTTTGTCAAATACAGAAGTCACACTGGAACAGTTATCCATGTAAATTCCCAAGTAAGATACCAGAGGTTCACCCCGACTCTTCTCTATAACGAATTTCAGGTGCTGAGATTCCACGGTTGAAAATTGCAAAAGCCTTTGGTAGCCAACTGTGGTGCCATTAATCATTTTCCTCCAATCCCCAACCTTACTAAGTATCTCAACATGGAATCCAATAATTCGTTGTCCCATGTGAATCGGCTCTTGAACTTTCAAAACATTGAAAGAAACTGATTTCTGAAGGGTTAAATGCAGCACCCAAGTGGATTCGTTCTCCTCAGGAGCCCAATAGGTGAAGATACCTTCACTAAAAATATTGTAGGGGTCAAAGCTATGGTCACCAGCACTTCCTCTTGTACTGCTGGCATTTACAATGGCTGTGCTAGCTAGATTATATGAAAATATGGACCTCCGAAGCTCAGAGAATTCCTGAAGTACTTGTATATCTTCAGCTGATATAAGGCCCGAAGAGTTTGGAGGTACATTTAATAATAAAAGACAGTTTCTGCCCACAGATTTGTAGTATATGTCAAGAAGCTGCTTTGCAGACTTTGGCACTTCTGATGCATGCCAAAACCAGCCTGGTCTTATGGATACATCACACTCTGCTGGCACCCAGTCATGACCAAATGGGTCTCCTCCCTGTGAATACCTAATTCATAGGCAAAAAGAAGAAAATGAATTCTGGCATTCAACGTTTTACTTCACAATCTTTTCCATTTTTATCTCTTAGCCTTCTAAATTAGAACATGAAGATATTGAATAAAGATCTTTTTTCATAAAGGAAAGGAATACTTAGCAAGGCAAGATTCTGCTGGTTAAACTACAACGAACCTTATCAACCCAGTTAAGCAACTAACTCTAATTACTTTGCTACTAAATCCATGAATAAGAAAATAATTTGATTGTAATTTCTGAACCTTTAAACCTGAAACCCTATAAAAGCATTTCTCCAAATAGATGAACATTACAAAGTCTGACATGCAAATGACCAGCAAAACTATGAATAAGTCCATTGCCTTTGGAATATGGCAGCACAATTCTGTAATGTTGACTATGCTATTATTTTTTAGAAGTTGCTGATCAGATTGTCCAAGAATGAGAACTGTGAGGTTACAAACCAATAAATCCATTTCTTAATCTATAATTAGGGTTAAGGCTGCGTATTTCCAAACCTTCCTAGACCCCTCATCTCAGTGAAATTTTCTACCGTGATATTGTTGTTGTTATAGTTTTGAAATATATATCCTTCTTTGACAATTCAGTCTGAAATCTATATTATTCAGTTTTGAAGGATGGAAAAGGCTAAATTTTGCTCAGTCAAAAGCTCTCTATTAGAAGGAAAGAAATGATTATTCCAAACAGAATCAGATTCTGACTTCAGTCCCAATTGAAGGATTGACAGCAATCAAGAATGGAGCCAGACTAAACAACATATAATCCACTTCATCTAAACACATCACCATATAAACACTCTTTCAGCAGCACATTATGTCTATCAAATCCTTGCATTCAATCCCATCGTTACATTAACGAGTAAAAGAGATACATTTTATTTTAGTAGAATAATTAATGAAAGTTCTCCAAATAAACAAGTTGTATTTAAGCAAGTTAGGGCAACATTAAGAAGAATGAAAGAAAATTCAAAACCTTGCAATGAATTTATCTACATAAGAACTTGACCCTAAGCAAGATGAGCATAAAAATAAGAAAGTAGGAACAGATGAACTTACTTGGGATCTGTACCTCCGATCTTCGCAGCACTTCGATTAAAAAGGGACCAGCAAGTGGAGCCAGCTACTCCCCTCTCATCACCAATCCACCTTGTGTCAGGACCAGCATCAGAAAAAATAACAGCTTCTGGCTGAAGTTGACGTATGAGACTAAACCATCCATCGAAAAAGTACTCCATGTCCTTTTCTTCCTCCCCTTTTGCACCATCCAACCACACCTCCTTGATCGATCCATACCTGTTGCAAAACTTTCTTTTATTAAAACATTTTGCAATATGAATAGCATGGAATGACTGTAAACATATCTCCTGTTTTCCCTTAATGGCGTCACCGAAAAGCAAGAGCTAGTACGTCACCAAGAATAAATTCACTGGAAGGCTTGATATTTTCCTAAATGATAATAAATTCTTCAGTTCTTCTCACAGCAAGTGAAAAGCTAACAAATTGCATGGAGCAAGAATCCCAAACTTTCACTTCCAAAATTTGGGAAGAAAAATGATCATATAACCGTCTTTAGCCAAGCTAAAGTTCAGGATAGAGGAATTCTGGAAATGCCGAGGCATGGAAGTTGGAAGAAAAACTAGATGCCTAGAACTAAAAGTACAGAAATCAATTTCGAGATTTTTAATGGAGAATAGGAGTTAAGCAAAAGTCCTTCCGTAGATGCAAACTCAAACTCAAACTTCAATAGAAGTCCTGGAAGCACGTACTTTATAAGCATTGCCAGAAACTAAGACGATTTGCTTTCTAAAAACACTCGGTTAACGAACCAAATTGCAGAAATTAGCAGTCCCAAGCAATTTCATTAAAAAACCAAATTTGGTCAGGAAAAACAAGCACCCTTAAAACACAAAAAAAACGCACAAAACATACCAGGTCAATAACTCAGTCATTTGTCCCATGTAAAATTCATTGTACTCCAAAGTCTCCCCGTAACAAACCTCATGTCGATCCCAAGGAGAGAGATAAAGCCCCAAGTTAACACCACCTTCTTTAGCAGCCAATGCGATCTCTTTAACGACATCTCCACTCCCATTTCTCCAAGAACTCGACTTGACAGAGTAATCAGTATATTCACTAGGCCACAAACAGAACCCATCATGGTGTTTTGCAGTGAGTATAATCCGATCAAAGCCAGAGTCTTTAGCAACCTGGACCCACTGGGTGGCGTTAAGTTGAGTCGGGTTAAAAACAGACGGGTCGGCATGGCCGGAACCCCACTCAGAGTCGGTGAAGGTGTTGGTTCCGAAGTGAAGAAAGAAAGCCATTGAGGAGAGCTGCCATTGGAGCTGAGAAGCTGTGGGGATGGGTAGAATGGGAAGTGGAGGTGGCTTATTGATACAGACGGAGAAGGGTACGAAAGAGAGCAGTAATAAGAGTGAAAATTTGAGAAGATTGAGGTGGGTGTACATGGGATTGATCCGAATCTTCTTCTCTATGTTGGAAGAGGAGCGATGGAGTTTGTTAAGAGGTAGACAGATACTTGCAGGGTTGACTATTGAGACACGTTAAACGAAGAAGAGTTGGTTGGGTTTGGGGTATTACTGTAATTTGCCATTCAAAAATGACTATGATTTATCAGCCGAGGCAATTTTGCGTAATCCCGGACCGGATCTTTTGTCCAGTATTACTCTGTCCTATTTTGTCCATTTGAATTTTAACCATTCATTTATACAAGACTTACATAAATAGACATGAGACTCACATAAATAAATGGCTAAGATTCAATGGACAGTATAAGACAGAGTAATATTAGACAAAATATCCTAGCTTATTGTGTGGAGTTCTAATACTCTATCTAGTATTACTCTATCTTATTGTATCCATTTGAAACCTAACGTAAATGTGGCTACTACAAGCTAAGGTCAACTCGTGGGAAAATAAGTCAGTAAAGTGTACAGTTTGTTCCGGGGGTAGACTCTGTTTGATTAGAAGAAAGAAAAGAGACAAAAGTAATCTTTGCTTGTAATGCTCTGTCCTAAGTTATGGAGTTCAAATATGCTTTTACAAATTACAAGTGAAATCAAAACGGATGGATTTGAAACCTTGATAACCAAAGTTATTATGAATAACGTACCAGATTTGATACCGAATTGAGGTCTGGAATGGAATTGTACCGATGTTGGTTAATATCAGGTACCGTTTTGAATAATTTTTTAAATTTATAAAATAGTTTCTACAATTATTAAAATTTGCAAAATAATCCATTAGTATATTATATAGTTGTACTGTTGTATACTTTACTAGTTTACTATTTACATCAACCATGTTTTCAAAAATCTTAATAATAAATAATAATGACAATTCATATGAAATACAAATAATTTTTAAATATTTCACATATAAATAATAACCACAATTAATATAAACAAAGACATTCATCATCATATAACTATAACATTAAAAATAATACAAAGTATTAAAATATTACAATAATACAATTTCATCATTTTAATACATAATATTACATCAAAAGATTCAAAACATCCAATAAAAAGAACAATAAATATCGTTAAATAATTTACAAATAGAGTTGATGAC
>JANIPN010000218.1:10601373-10611807 GCA_027478595.1 Erythroxylum anguifugum
GCTTTTTCGAAGCCCTTCTTGCTCCACCTAGCCTTGGCCCACGCGTGAACCGCCGGAAAGGCCAGTCGTTTGCCCCATAAAAACCCCACCAACGCGTTTGACCAAACTCATGTCTTGTTCAACGCAGAATCTTGAATAATGTAATTAGTTACGTACCTAGTTAAAGAAATTTCAGCACATTTACATAAAAAATTAATCAAGTTATGGTCTCTCTCTAACAAGTGGGGATGAAGCGACGTTCCTATGATAATTTTTAACATGTTTGGAAAACACATGGCTTGACTTTATTTAATTTTGTCTCAAAGTACAGAATATTTAGTAAAACCAAGCTTTCATTAAAAAGTATTTAATCATGACTTTCTGTTTTGGGCTATGAATGACTACAAATTAATCAGCACTCATGACAAGAGAACGACAATTTGATGGAGCTTTCTCTATCTAGTAGGCTTTAATCAACTAGTTCAAATGACATATCATGCTCAAGAACAGAAGCTCTCGGACAAATGGTGGAAGCATTCTGGGAAGATGGACATTTCAGTATTCAGTTGAAGACCGGTGGACGCGTAAAAGGAATATATCAGTGATCATATTTCGTGACTATCATCAGCCTATGCCTTGTGGTTGTGGGGATATACGCTGGAACACATGAGATTTCATATTATTATGTAAATCACTATGGGACATTTATGTTTATAAACGTAAAGCTTCCTCTAGTCTCTCTGAATACTTGTTGATGATAATGTTTAGGAAATTAAGTCACAAAGTGGAGTATTTTATTCATCTCCATTAAAAAGATAGAGAATCATGTTTATGGCCGTTATTTTATTTTGATTGATAACGAACTCTATTATTGAGTGAAGAGTTTTTAACTTTGTATGTTTTTAGATATGCGAATGGATACTATAATTGTTTCCTACAGTGAAATCAAACTATAAGAAGTCAATTGTATTGAACTGCGTACTTAACCATTGTTTAATATGTCTCTCTTCACCAGTTATTAGTTAACGACATGATTTTTCTAGACAGATGAAAGAAAAGACAAATTTGAGAAAGATAACGATTACTAACTTCCAGTCTGCACTCTGGAAAAGAAGCACCTTGTTGAACTAAGTAGGATTCGTCTTGTCGTGTTAGAAAGTGCCTAACTCACCTTCAAAAGCTAGCTCAAGAGGGGGAAGTTTGCACATTATTATAAATTCTTGAATACTCTTATAGCTGTGTGATGTGGGATTCCTGACACGCCCCTCTCAGTCCAGAGCAGAACTGGACATCTAATGGACATATTGGGTAAAGGGATATAACCGGGCACCGCCCCAAACTATCGAGACAAACTGACTCTGATATCATATTAGAAATTGCCTAACTCACCCCAAAAGCTAACTTAAGAGGAGGAGATTTGCATATTATTATAAATTCTTAAATACTCTTATATAGCTGTCTGATGTGGGATTCTTCGTATGTAAATTTCACTTTTCCATTTTATACACGCTCTGGTTTCCTGAGAGAATGATAACACTTATTTTGTACAGAAAGGCTTAGTGCTTTACAACGTAAGAATCAACTTCTTTAAAACTTAAGGGGGAAAAAACAAGCAACTACTTGCCTTTCTCGTCCTGGCTTTTAAGAAGAGTCATATATTTACAATACGCTAAATGAGCGTAACAAGATGAAGAAAAAGTACTGATACCTCACGTGAACAAGGGACGATCAACCCGTGCATTAAATGGCTCATATGCTACGCCTATCATAACACAAATGGTTTTGTAGAATGTTCAGTAAAAATGTGCAACATATCTATTTTTGAAATTGCCTTTTTCGACTTTGGCAACTCTAGTTGCTGTTAATACTTTAGAGAGGTTGATATTTTTCTTTGTGGCGTATGACATCAACTAGGCTCTTCTTAAACTGGCATAGGCTACTATTTCAATGCGTCAGTTGGCACCAATAAGGAAATGTTTTCATGTACTTCAACAATCTCTATGACTATGGTTTTGCCCTTTTTTACATTGTTAGCTGCTGTCGCCAATAGCTTGACGAGTCACCATTTCAGAAGTTATGGTGCTGATGAGCCAGTAACAAGCACCTGATCGTCTAAAACTTAAAGACAAAGATTCTCGTAGACACAAACACACGGGGCAATCTTTACACTGATTTTTGTTAATTACCAGCTCCGACTAAGCAATTAAACGAACCTCATTTCGCTTTTGGTTTGGCTGCTTTTAGTATTGTGAGAAAATAGGAGAGGTACATTTCAAACCCCTTACAGTTTTGTTGATTTATTAGTCAGAAGACCCACCTAACAATTGATCTTCTATGTCAGTCCGGAAATGGCAAGTTATATTTCCAGCAATATATATTTTAATACGAATTTTGAAGGCCGCTTGTATAACAAATAATTTAGAACATGGACTTTGGAGGGTATGAAAATTCAAACATATATGTACATCTGTAGAATAATGATTCCAAAAAGCCATGTATATACACTAACAAGTGTGACTACTGTTTCTCTATAAAAATCAAATTAAAGGAGTTTTGTTATGTTAAGAAATCTACCTGGCTAAACTATTTAGTTTTTTTTTTTTGGTTGATAAGGTAAATATAAAAAGTTGATTCCTTTAACGTTAGCTAACAGTGTGTAAATAATTGAATATGTATCTTGGACTTGCTTTCCACGAGGGTTGTGATTCAGATCTTTTAACTAAGGTTGAAGCCAGTTAGTTATAATTATCCACCTATAAATATACCAAGTCTAGGGTTTGGAAGATGTCACAATTCAAAAGCCTGTAGCTATCAATTCAAATGCTGTTGAATTTCTCTGTTAACGTGACTTTGGATGCTTTTGTGGAGAAAGGAAAAGACTGGGAAAGGTTATATGTTGAGGGGTACCAAGAGATCGAAAGTTCTATTAGCTTAGCTAATTAAGACGATTGAAAATTTCCATCATTTTGACTTGTGAACAAACCCTTCGGATAATTTAATATTCATTTTTTTTAACTTCCCAGACAAAAGTCTCTCATTAAAAGCCACCAACAGATCCCGTCCCATACATAAAAGTTTTTATGCAAAATGTGTGGCCTTTATTCCTTGCTAGACTTTGTATAAGATAGCCAAGTCCAGCACAAAGAGATCTTAACAGCAGACCCTTCTCTCTCACACAGACACAGATCAAAGAGAGACGTAGAGAGATGGGGAGAGCTCCTTGCTGTGACAAGGAAAATGTGAAGAAAGGACCCTGGTCACCAGAAGAAGATGCAAAGCTTAGGGATTACATAGAGAAAAATGGAACTGGAGGGAATTGGATTGCTCTTCCTCAGAAAGCTGGTAACACCATGCTCAAGCTTATATTTGATTTCTTTGATGCTGTTGTTTTACATGTCGTTTGTTTGCATCGGATTTATGAGTTTCGTTTGATCAGGTCTGAAGCGATGTGGAAAGAGCTGCAGACTGAGGTGGCTAAACTATCTGAGACCCAACATTAAGCATGGCGACTTCACTGAAGAGGAGGATAGGATAATCTGCACCCTATTTGCTAGCATCGGGAGCAGGTAGATGCATTAAACTAGTTTCCATTTTTATGAACTTCCTTTACGATTTTTTGACTTTTGTATTATGCCACAGTTTCAAAAACCTGTCAACTGAAACTGTCTGATTTGTGTTAACGTTTCTTTTGGTTCTTTTCCTTAGTAAATCGCTTGATTTTATTTTTCTGATGAAATCTATCTTGCGCATAGACGTGGAAGGTGGGAGAAGAAAATTTTCCGTTCACCTTTCTTTATCCTTCAAAAAGAACTTGCACTTTTCAAGAATCTTCCAATTTTTGGATAATTTCTCAGCATGCATTGGTAGTTTTAGATCCAAATATCAGCATCTGCTTACGGCTGTTGAGTGAAACTCGAGAGTTTTCATCTAATGGAACCTGTTTTTGGTTTTATAACGTGTTTGCAAATTGCAGATGGTCAATAATAGCTGCACAGTTACCAGGTAGAACGGACAATGATATCAAAAACTACTGGAACACCAAGCTTAAGAAGAAGCTTATGATCATGGCTCCTCAGTCTCAGAGAAAACCTTCACCCTTTCCATCTTCTCTTCAAACCCCACCATTACCATCTCATTCACTCTCCTCACTCTTCCAAGATCTTGCCAGTTCTTACTGCTACTATCCACCTTCCAAATCATTCACAGGTTTTGAGACCATTTCACCTGTTCAATCAAATATTTTAAGCAACAATACTGGTCTAACCTCAAGCTCCTCTCTTTTGTTAAGTCAAGAGATTTTGGTCAGTCCCGTGCAATGCTATCGTCAAATGAAAGATAACTTCCTATCATTTGGAAGTGAAGCAAGTTGCAGTTCTAACTCTGATGGAAGCTGCAGTCAGATCAGCTATGGAAGGGAGATCAAACAAGAAGACATGGGACTTCAAAGCTATATCTCAAATGGGTACGAAGAGAATCAGAAGTTCATGATAAGTTATGGGAACAATGGAGTGGAAACTTTGAACCAGTGGGAAGGAGAGAAGGCAAATGGGTACTTTGAAGAAACCACCCCATTAGACTACGAGTTTGAAGCTGTTAAGCAACTGATTAGCAGCAGTAGTGGCAACGCTAATAATAATGCATGTAACAACTTCCTGACTGAAGAAAACAAGACAGAAGCACAGAAGGTCATGTACTCCTACTACTGAAAATGAATCATAGGTGGACTGACTGTGAGTAAAACTCAAGAAAGATTTGATGGGGTAAGGCGGGGATGAGAGAGAGAGAGAGAGCAGATAAGACTTTGTGAGTTTCTGGGGGTTTGTGTTGTCTTTCTGATGAAAAATATGAGACATTTCTTCTTTTGACAGTACATGGTTGTAAGTTGTAACTTGTAAAGCTACATCTTTACTTTGTTCATTTCTTTTTGGGAGGTGAGAGATGGATGAGGATGACGATGATAATGTGTATTTCTGTACCAAATCTCAGTCTCAGTTAGTACTCGTCCTGCAATCCAATCATAAATAAGTGTCATGAAAAGCTAGATACAAAAACAAAGTCATAAATAAGAAACAAGAAGAACTCGGTGTCACAACTCACAAAGCCAATCAAAGCATGCACTGCCTTCTCCCTTTCTCTAGGAATTTTTTTGTTTTCTTTTTGGAGCCCCTTGGGCATGATTATTCGCGTTCTTGGACCTCGTGAAACGACCATTCCGTCCTTGGTATTTTGGTGTTAATTGACCTGTTAAAGAGGGGTAGCAGTGGTGAGTGGAAAGTGTACAACATAATGCCAAGGACTTGAGCTGCCAAGAATCTTTTCCTTGTTTTCAATTTTTTATATGAAATAGTTCTGAGTCCTCTGACTCAAGGTTGGAACTTGTCCACCAGCAATTATAAAAGGAAGAAGATGACGATCCAGACTTTGGAGTTTTATGGAGGCCACAAGGTTTTAAAATGACTCGTGGTAAATCGTAATCTCAGTCCCTTTTCGTTTTCTATTTTATTTTAAGTGCAATATGTTTCTGCATTAAAGTAATTAAGGTCTTTGTTATACGCTAACTTAATAAACGAAGACCATAAAAATTATAAAACAAAGAAGCAATCGTTTTTAGACAACTAGCTCGACTGGTAAAAATGCTCATTAATTATAGTCAATGGATTCCATTGAGCACCAGCTAGCTTAGGCGTCCCTATTAATTCCTCTTTGGTTTGAATCTGTTTGAGTAAGAAATGAAAAAAGATTATTGATAATATATTATAATTAGATAAATAGTATTTTTATATCTCTTTTTGGACCAATGCTTTATACCAGCCGTATCTATTTCATTTAACACTATATTTATTATAATTCCTATTATTATTCTCCCAAATAAACCAAACACATCCTAAGATTATAGGTTTGAATCGTTGAGTAATGAGTACACAATAGGCATATGAGAAAATAAATAATCCTGCCTCTCCGCATGGCCACGATGTTAGTAATATGAATGTTGTATTTCAGTGTCTCTCTATGCTGTTTTCCATTAAATAGTTTATTACAGTGAAATATTTTCCTGACCAAGATTAATATTGGTTCTGTCTGATTCTGATGGGGCTGGGTGTTGCTGCTTGGATCCATAATTCTGTGTGACCTTGCTGTAGAATACCTGCAAAACAATAGAAGGCACGTCGGGAGTTGATCGCCGACAAGCCCCTCCGACGCTCAAGCCAGTCTTTTTGTGAGGGTTTTGGTGGCTAAAACAAAAAAGATCAGGGTTTTAATCTCGTACCTGTATCATGGCAAAATAGTACCTTATATATGGAGTAGCCACTAGGTTTAGGTCTTCACCTAGGTCTTTACATATGCATGAGAGGTTATCACTTACGAATGGGCCGTCGACGCCTGGCCGACCTAACCAAATATTATTAGAAGGGGTATTATAAATGCATGAAGATATTTCTTTGTTCTTTTTCATGGGATCATGTAACTTGATTTGATTGTTTAATTGTTAAATATGTTATTTTCTATTTGGATGGTCTAATCAAATTAACTAGAACAAATTCTGCTTAATCAAATCGAATGGTGATCCGCAAAGGCAACACTTAGGGCGAGACTTTCCACCAAATGCTTACGAAATTAGCTTACTAACATTTTTGTACTTAATTGACTTTTAGCCTTGAAAATGCATTAGTACTTACAGATTAAGAAAAGCATTAAGTTCTAATCACAAATAATTAGGAGGTTGAAAGTATTTCAGGTCCCTGAACTTGTGTAAAACGTGTGGTTAAATCCATAAACGAAAAGGATGTTTTAATATGTCATGTTATTAGTTTATAATTGCGGTCATATACTTCAGCCTGGTAGTTTTACAACATTTATATATGTTGGGTACGAAAAACGCTGTTATGAGGTTAGTATATGGCATGCATATTCAATAACGAAGTGGTGTTGCATTAAAAAAATAAAACATATATTAAGTACTGGTACATGCTCAAAAGTTTAATTACGTACTTTTCCTTTTGTTAGAGGCTTACTTTTGCACTTAAATATAAGTTGAGGATTTACTTCAGTCATCGTATCCCATAAGATCTAATGCCACGATGGTTATCAGCTACATGGTCAATTTTGAGTTCCTGTACACCATAACAGATCTTAAATTACCGTGCTTTAGGATTTAAAGACGTTATATAAAAGAATAAAAGATATAGATTATAAATGTTACTCATTCTTTTTATATGTCTAAGAGTGCAAAAAGAGGTAGGAAGACGGAATCGCAATCCGCCACGGAGAATCACCGCAAAGAGGTCCATAAGTAGCATGACCATAATATATATCTCTGTCACGCTTACACCACCATTACCTAGGCTCCATTTCAACATCTTTATATATATAGAGGGACAAATATTTAGAAAAATAATGTAAAATTATTCAGATTTCAATAATTGTAGAAAAAAGGTTAAATAATTAGCTGCTAAAATGTGGACAAAACCATATTAATAGTTTAATTGCATTTGGGCTGCCAGGGCCAGCTATACTATTTGTTTATTATCAAGTTTGATTGTTTGAGAGCAGTTGAGGAAGCCCCTTTCTCTCTTTTTTTTTTTTTAATGTAGGAATGTCTTGTCTAGCAAAGTGCGAAGGTCAAAAGGTTAAAGGGTGTGGCACCTACTGACATTTCTGATACACGTAATATTTTTAATCTCTCATCAAACAGTATTGTTTTCCCCTTATAATTATATTATATTTTAATATTGTTATGATTTACGAGTATTATCAGAGTGCAGCCTTAGTTCTGACATGAAGCACTTGCCCTTGTTTAGGGAAGCCAATTGGGACACAGTAACAATGACTCTTCACGAAGAAAGTAAAACTCTCCCACTAGCCATACTCAGAACTGATGTTAAGTGGCCGTTTTATTATAATAGTTTAAACTGTTGTGTGAGATCAATTGAATTGGTTTTATATATTCACAAACCTACTTTACCTTGTGCTGAATAATAGGTGGGTAGTAGGATTTGAACTCACCACCACTTGGTCATAAAAGTTCTGGTATCATGTTAAGTGACCGTTTCACAACAATAACATAAGCTTGTAGATGAGACTAACTTAATTGATTTTATATATTCACTAACAACTGAGGATGACCATTGTTTGTCACCTTAAGTGGATATATAGTAAATATGTTGATACAGGAGTTTTCAACCTAGTCGAACAATGCCGGATCGTTAATTAATGTTAGTGTGAACTACCAAGAATTTATCAAAACTATGACTAATGGCATTGACATGGAACTCAGCCAAGTGAAGCAATTCTGAGAATCCACTAAACTCCATGGTTTATGATTAATCTGAATTTGAAGGTCTAGGAGGGTTGTTGGACTTTTGATCTGAGCTGCCCTTATTTGTTCTAAAAATTTCTCTCAATAGGTTAAGTTCCTTGCAATTTTGTT
Organism: Erythroxylum anguifugum; assembly: GCA_027478595.1. NCBI lineage: Eukaryota > Viridiplantae > Streptophyta > Magnoliopsida > Malpighiales > Erythroxylaceae > Erythroxylum > Erythroxylum anguifugum. The sequence goes on from JANIPN010000218.1 coordinate 10,609,781, forward strand.
ATTAATGTGTTGCTTCACACTTTCTTCCTTACAGAAAAAGTTGATCGCAACAGGAAACTGTTGATCTAGACTGTAGACAATCATTTGTTCATGATAAGCTCAAGGCCTTTGACCGAGAGGGCTAGGCTTTGAATTTGTAGACTATCCCCACATGCATAACCTAGCCGACCCCCGACTTTTCACATCAGGAGTCAACATTGTTGTTATCAATCTTATTCTTAGGCCTTCCTCCCCTGTGCGAACCCCTTGGCTTAATTGAGGACGACTAACACCAATCTATAGAACTAATTGCACATTTGTTTAAGGAGAACTTTGCTGTAGGTTTTTGGAGTTAACGTCCAGCTCTCGGTGAAGCTGAAGATCAGAATAGTTGCCGTGCCCCTGTAGCTTCCGAAATATAGTCGGCAACTTTAGAATGGAGAGCACAGATCACCTGTCTAACTTAAGTCTGTCTTACTCTATCCAACTTAACAACGACGCCGTTTTTGTCTTAAATAATCAAACCACGCGTTTCTTTGTCCAAGCATGTCAGATCACCTGTCTAAGCCAAGCCGTTTCTCTCCTTGACTTGAACATCCTCACATGTTATCAAAGTCATGTTTAATAAGTTTATTATTTATGCAGAGGCCGCTAGACTTAAAACAACTCTATAGAAACTTCACAATTAAATTCTTTTAAAGTATCTTAAGAATTGAATTAAGTGAACAATCAAATTTTCAATTTATGTAACAAATATAAGCGATATAATTAAAGTTAACAATCTCTGCTTTTCAAGATGCTAATTTTGAGAGTCTCAAATACAACTTGATAGTAAAATAGAGTTGGAACATTTAAGATTGGGTGCATCCTCTTATACTTTTGGGCCCATTGCATTAAATTCCCTCAACTACTACCCAAACGGAAGACGAAAAGAAAAGGACTTCTATTGCAATATTCTATATGTGATAAATGTTTTAGTTTCAAAAAACCTTACGATCTTGCTAGAATTGTAAACAACTACCATTTTCGAGGAGATGATTGCAAATATTATACTCATCAGCACATCTGAACAACGCAGTAAGTCTTCTTCAGCATATGACATACGGGTAGAATTCACACTTGCTTATGTTAAGAACAGTTATAAATTACAAGTCTCCGTAATCACGGATTCCCATCTCAACGGCCGATAAAATTTCATCTGTTCGATGATTGACGGGTGCTTATCTCGTCAACCGTATTAAATATTTAATACTATTATGTCTTTGGCATATTTGAACAGAAAAATGGAACATCAAATGAAAGTTCTGCACTATACCTGGTCAGGTCTTTCTCACAAGTTAAAATGAGTTCCAGAATGCTTTAATTGTCCTGCATCACACTCCAACAAATAGGTATTAAACGGTGCATGAAATCTTCTGTCCCTAAATTTGTGTACCAATCATGTGTCACTAAATTCAAGCCATCCATTTGACAGAGGATCTGTCCCCATTAAACGGAGGGAAAAGATTACCTCTTTCGTTACTGTGCACCTATCATATTCGACGAGCATCTATTCATTTAATAAATGAGACCCGTAGAAATTGAATAGACGAAGACTCATTAAACAGAATAATGAGAATAGGTGATTTGAACCCTTAAACAGAAATAATGGGAATAGGTGATCTGAACCCTTAAACAGAGGGTCAAAGTTGATGCTAGAGGATGAATAGTAATTGTGAATAGTACCTTAAATAGTACCGTAGGACCCAGTTACTTTTGCTGCACAGTGTGTTACCTTACGAATTAATTAAAACAACGTAAAAGTACTATTCATCACCTTTTCCGTTTTACGTCAACTTTTCGAACGGATCACGCCAAAAAATTCGTTGGAATTTTCTCTTCCCGGTGATGTGCTTCTTTTCAAAAAATACCTCCAATGAAAACAGGCTCTGATACCACTTGTTGGGCGCAGCGGGTGTATTTCGTGAAAAAGAAAAATAAAATGAGCAAAATGGACACAGGAAATTTAACGTGGTTCACCCTTAACTTTGGGCTACGTCCACGGACAA
>JANIPN010000218.1:10757492-10780104 GCA_027478595.1 Erythroxylum anguifugum
CTATCAGGAACATCATTCTGCAAAGCAATAGTAGGAGTTAGATTGATAACATGTGTAACTGCATACAATGCCTCACCTAAAAAGAATTAGGTAGTTTAGCATCTGAAAGTACACTTTTAACTCTCTCCATCAAAGTTCTATTCATCTTTTCTGCCAAGCCATTCAGCTGTGGAGTCTTAGGAGGTGTCTTATGGTGTCTAATACCATGCTCTCTACAATATGAATCAAAAGGCTTATAGTATTCTCTTCCATTATCAGTGCGAACACATTTCAGCTTCTTGCCTGTTTCTCTCTCAACATAAGCATGAAATTCTTTAAATGCACCAAGTACTTGATCTTTCGTCTTCAAAACCCGAACTCAAAGCTTCCTTGAGTGGTCATCAATAAAAGTCACAAAATATTATGCACCACTAAATGAATTTTCCTTCTAAGGACCATACACAATCTGAGTGTACCAACTCAAGCAACTCTCCCTTCCTAGAAGGAGGATGATGTTTAAAAGACACCCTTTTCTGTTTTCCAACCAAGCAATGAACACAAGTGTCTAGCTCTCCACCTTTCAAACCAGAAAGCAAATTCTTCTTAGCTAGAATATTCAGCCCCTTCTCATTGGTGTGAGTTAACCTCTTGTGCCATAAATCTAAATAGCCATCACTCTCAACTGCGTTCACAAGATTTGTAGGGATTGTAATTTGTAACCAACACAAGCTTGAAGCTCTAAACCCTCTAGCCACAACCAAGGACCCTTTATAAACTGTGTCGTGCTCAAACAAATTTGTGTCATATTCATCGTGATGCAAATTTTCACAAGAGATCAAATTCAACCTCACATCTGGTGCATGTTTAACATTCTTAAGTTCCAACTTCATTCCAAGGTTGGTCTCCATATTCACAATTTTAATGCCCACTACTTTGGATACAGTTTCATTACTCATTCGTAAAATTCCAGAATCACCAGGAGTGTAGGATGTGAAGAGTTCTCTCTTTGAAGCAACATGGTGTGCAGCACCACTATCAAGTATCTAGAGGATCTCATTGCTAGCAACATTAATCATATCTCCATCATGAACAACTGCTAAATCAACTGAAGTAGCAACAACAACCATATCATTGTTATCATCATTTCCCTTCTTTTCTTACTTGCTTTGTCACCTTTGTTCTCCCTCTTCCACTTAAAACAATACTTCTTGATGTGCCCCGGTTTACAACAATAACGACATTTAAGGTTCTTATACCTTGACTTTGATTTACTCCTGCTCTTGCCTCTATTACTATGATCTTGACTTTTGCTTTTACTTCTCCCCTTGCTTTCAGTAACCAAAATATCTGACTGTGATGTGGAAGTCCCCTGAGTTCTCCTTCTCACTTCTTCATTCAGAACACCACTCTTCACATACTGCATGGTTACAATACCATCAGGAGCAGAATTTGTAAAAAGATACTTTAAAGTTCTCCCAAGTATTAGGGAGTGTATTCAACAACCAAATTCTCACAATGTCCTCATCAAATTTCACACCCATATTGGACAACCGATCAAAGATACCCTGAAATTCATTCACATGGTCAAGAACCGAGCTCCCTTCTTTGTACTGCAAGCATATGGCTTGTTTAAGCAAAATAACTTGTTGTTGCCAGTTTTAGAAGCATACAAAGATTCAAGCTTCTCCCACAAAGTCTTGGCGTTTGTGTCATTAACAATATGATTCAATACATTATCCTCAACCCATTGTCTAATAAAGCCACATACTTGTTGATGCTCAAACTCCCATTCTTCATCAGACTTAGACTCAGGCTTATTAGTAGCAAATACAGGCAAATGCAACTTCTTTAAAAATAGAAGATCTTTCATCTTTCCTTTCCAAGTGTGATAGTTTGTGCCATCCAAACAAATCATTTTACTCATATTTACCTCCATCATTCAAACAAGCAAAAATAGACCCAATTAACAAATTAATTAGGCTCTGATACCACTGTGTTGGGAAGGAAGCGGGTATAACACACTCAACAATCAATCAATAAATCTTTTCCCCACTTGAATGAATCTATTAAGAGTAATAATGAGCAAAAATTGCAGCAAACTAAATGATCACAAGCTGCCTCAATAATGCACAAATAAATAAAAAACAAATCACAAAACACAATAATTATTTAACGTAGCAAAAACTCCTTCGGTATGAAGGATAAAAACTACAGGACCTCTCTTAGTCCAAGAAAATGAAATCCACTATCACAAATACTGTCTTACAGAGATCAACAACCACAATAATCCAAAATAAAAGGCTCAATCTCATATAACCACAAATCAAAGTAGAGAACTACACTAAGAGAGCAATCACAACAAAAAGCTTATGTTCTAACAAATTTTGGAAAAGTTCCAGCCATCCAAATCCAATCTACACCGTTCAAAATAAAGAACAATGAGTAAAGAACATGCTCACCAAAATTCAGCCCGATTAGACAAAGAATGGCATACCAAAATCAGAATATAGTGAAGCTCGTCAATTCTAGAAACACCTTGACACCAATCCTATTTTGGAACCAAAAACTCAACCTCCAGACATCCAAGCCGAATCTGCACCATTCAAAATGAAGAATAATATGTCTTCAAACTGTATACTAAAAATGAGACCGATCCAATGGTGAACGACTTCCCAATTGTCGGAAATGTAAAACAGGTTAGGGTGAAAATTTTCTCCTTTTGTGTAGGTTGAAAGAAAACCAACTCACTCTTTTCTCTCATTCTCTCTTGGCAGCTGAAATTTGGTTGAATAGTAAGACAAAAATTAGCCCTAATGGGCTCAAAAGAAAGTGAGTTTCAACAAATTTTGGGTTTTACCACATAGGAGGGAACCCAAACCCAAACCCAACAGAAACATGTATATACAAACATATAATGTTCATAGTTTAATATCTATTTTTAATGTGACATTGACTATCTTCTAATTTGTAAATTAATTTATAACCCAAGCTTTAACTCAATTGAGAAAAGAAATGTTTGATTAAGATGTAATGAGTCATTTTATTACATGTTTAATTTGGTTAAAAATGTTAATAACTGAATTGTTTAGTATCTAAAAGGAAATAAAAAATGATTTATAACAAATTATTAGTTAATGTTCTAATATTTTTAAAATATAAAACATAGTTTCTTTTTTTAGTATTTTAAAATTAAGTTATGATACTTTACGAGTGCACAATATTTGATTAATTTTATAATGTTGAGAGTTTAGGAAATATTTTAGGGCATCATATGTTGTACTGTATCTGAAATTACGTGAGGTTTGTAGAATTTGACTAGTCTATACTACCTAAACTATGTCTGTTTTCTGCGTTTAGGCATAACCCCCATGTTGCTACTGAACCAGCCCTTCTGTTTTTCTCTCTTTTTCTTTGTTTTAGGAAATATCAATCTCAAATTTACTTTCAAAATCATTAATCTGATGCTATTTTATTTTGCTACTACATTGCTTGAAGGATAAATTGTACAACAATTACAATTTCAGAGATGGAATTAGCTTCAAAATTCAAATGCTATCAATTGAATATTTAATTTCATAAGTATATTAACATTAGCCTAATGTTATAATCTTTATATATTGATCAATGATAATGAACTAATACTTACAAAAATTAATCATTATTTCCTGATTGTTTATGTGAATTTCTAAATTAAGGTATAGGCCAAATTTATTTTTAATAGATGAAGTAGACAATACTTGGCGTTAGATCAAGATTTACTTAATTACATAAATTATTAGATTAGGTGCCTAATTCATAAATTTAAAGTTTAGATTAATATTAAAAAAAATTATAAAATCTTTTGTTAGTTTTCACTTCATACGATAATTTATAATTTATATATTTAATAAATTAATAAAAAGCTTTTAAGGCAAGGCGTGTCTTGTGCCTCTTTACAAGAAGTCTTGGGTGAGTCTCTCTTGTTCAAGCCAACAACCTCCAATGGAAAGAGACTTTTGAAAGCACAAGCGTCTCCTTTCTATATTTCTGACTTTGTTTTTTTTTTTTATTTACAATTTACCCTTCAGTCATGTTTCCAATTTCCAAATTCCATTTTTGGAAGATGTCAGTTTTTTATTCCCAGCCTTGCAGGTCTTACCATTTACCAACAAAAGCTTTGTTTTTAATTTTGATATTGGAGTCACAACTCACAACACTTAAAGGCTCTGTTTTTTATCCCTCTGTTATAACTCCGGGAATGGATGAATATGTCATTTATCATTATCATGTACATAACGGCCCCCTTCGATTTCTGACATCTTCATTCCCCTTAAATACATACATGCCCCTTTTATAGTCCCCACAACACAACTCACTCTCCCCAATACTCGCTCCTTTTTTCCTAGTAGAAACTGAAGAGAACTGCTCCTTCCAACTTACCATGGCTAAGGTGACTTTCTTATCTCCATTCTTATACCCTTTTTTCTATGGGACCGGTTTTTATGGTGTTTTTGTTCCGATGTGTTTGCAGAAGAAGAATATCAACAACAACCACAGCAATACCGACGACGACGACAAGAACAAAGGAGACAAGACGGACCAAGTGAATAAGAAGAAAGGAGAGAAAAATGAGGATAGTAAAAATCAAACCACTGTTATTTTGAAAATGGAGATGCACTGCGGGGGCTGCGCGTCTAAGATTGCCAAACTTGCTCGTGGCCTTGAAGGTAGGTATTTCAGCAACGTCATCTCTTTCTGTCATCACCATCCCTCTCTCCATCTTTATCTTTCTCCTTGACTAATTGACATGAGAAAACTGATCCATCAGCTTTAAATAAGTGTTCTGCTCTATTTCTGCTTGCCCTCGATGTTTATGGTTGTTTTTCAAAATCCTCTTAACTTGGTTTTGATATTAGGGGTTGAGAATGCTAAGGCAGAGATGGTTTCCAACAAGTTGACGGTGATCGGCAAAGTTAATCCCTTGAAGATTCAAGAGGATCTCCACCACAAGACCAAGAAAAAAGTTGACCTCATCTCTCCGCAGCTCAAAAAAGAAGACCCCAACACCAAGAAAGATGAGAAGAAATCCAACGACAACAAACCGGATGATAATGCCAGTAATACTAAGAAACCTAAGGAGGTAACAATGAATCGCTAGTTATTTACGATGTACCATAAAAAGATCAATCGCTGTTCTTCGACACAGGGGCATTTTAATGCTGTTCCTACTTAACCAAAGTATGTGGGTGGATTACATAGCAGTCTGGTCTGGTGTTTACTTCTTTAACTCAGAGTGCTTTCAAATCACAATCTCATCAAACAAGTCTAATTTCATTACTTAGACGGTACATTACCGTGTCAAGTGGGGTGGCGCATTTTAGCGAAGCAATTTTAATACAATATCCAAATTATGATTAATTTAATGTTGTAGCCACCGGTGACGATGGCCGTACTCAAACTGGGGTTTCACTGCCAAGGTTGCATTGAGAAGATTCAGAGAATTGTCTACAAGACCAAAGGTGACCTTATTATTCCGTAAGCCACCCCAAACACTCAATACTCGCGTCCATTTCGCTCACAGTAACGGTGTTATGGTTTTTGTTATTACAGGATTGCAAGAGATGTCGCTGGACAAGCAGAAAGAGACGGTGACGGTCAAAGGGACAATGGACGTGAAGGCCTTGACTGACACTCTTAAGGACAGACTCAAGAGACCCGTCGAGATCGTTCCGGCTAAGAAGGAGAAAGACGGCGGCGGCGGCGGCGGTGATAAAGATGAAGGCGGGGAGGGAGCAGGAAAGAAGAAGAAAAAGGGAGGTGATGGTGGCGCTGGCGGCGGTGGGCAGGAGAAGAGTGGCGGAGCTGACGTCGCCACAGTTGACAGTAACCGGATGGAGTTTATGGTTCAACCCGGGTACGGGCATGGTTATGGGTACATGGGTCAGCCTGTATACGGAAATGGGTATGTTGGTCAACCCGTGGTGGCCAATTGCAATTACATAGGTCCGCCTGTCTATCCATGTGGCCATGCCCCAAATTACGGTTATGGTTATGGTTATGGTTATGGGTACGGGCAGGTGGCGGGTTACCCAGCTCACTTGAAATTCAGCGACGAGAACCCTAATGCCTGCTCAATTATGTAGTTACTAGTTTGTAACTTAGCCCTAGTAGGCAGTTTGCTCGACTTTGAATGTGGGGACCAAAAATGTAAATAAAATAGAGTTGGGTATGTGGGTGGAAAATTTTTGGGTATTGGTTGGGCAAAGTGCAAACAAACAGTCAGTTATTTGGTTGGGAATATGCAACTTATCTTCTATTTAAGGTTATGAATGACACGGTAATACGAGGTTTTGAACTTGGAAGTATTACTAAATCAATCAAATAAATATGGAAGTAAAACCAAATTGGTAATTATATACCTAATCTCTTGGTAATTAGCTGTAGTAGAATGAAGAAGTGGCTTTCGGTGATACAAACAGTACTGGCGAGTGGTAGGTGCGGGGACACAAGTCTCAAACTGACAGGGTCGCACTCGAACTACAAATATGATGAAATATTCTTTGTTATAAAAGTTATTTCACCAACTACCAATCGAATAAGTAGTAACAACTAACAGCTACTACCAGGCTCTCTCCACCTTTCAATGCCTATGCTATACAGCTCCTCCAGTTTGGACATTATGCAGAAACTCATATGGTTATGATATTCTCTTTTTTTATCAAAGTAAGCGCTTTTCCTTGATTTTAAGAAGAAACCAGCAGTGACTGTGAGTTCCCTAGGGAGGGGAAGAGAAGGGAGTGTTATGCTCAGAGAGGGGAATGTCCGTATTCCTTTGTCCTCTCGAGCCTGTCTTCCACAACATCATCATGCACTGCAACGACAAATTAAATAAATATTGTATTTTGTATACGTATGTAAAATACATACCTGCGTACAGCATATTTGAGACGGCTCGGCTGTCCTGTTTTTGGAATTTTGCTTGTCCTTTTTGTCAGGCATTTTCCTGGAACATGGGTCGTTTTGTGTGCGTCACCACCACATCTGCAAGCTAGCAAGCAGTACTACCTACGTAGCTATCTGCTGCCAGCTTCTCTGTACTGATTCAAGTGTGGTTCAAAAAACAAAACACCTGCCTGCCTGGTATGATTTACGGATTGGTGATGCCGTGAGCGGAATGGCAAGAAATTCCGGTCCCCTCTTAGACTCTAAAGCTCAACTTTAGGGTACTCAAAAATTCTCAAGTGTTTCCTTTAGAACAGACCATTCACCATTTTCCACGTCAAGTTTATGTAATGAGTAAAAACCATGTTCCACGGAGTTCTCCCTAAAAAACTTCTATAGAAAAAGGAGGCGTTAGGCTTGGGCATGTAATAATAATACCTTTTACGTATACACGTGCATGCATAGTGACTCTACTCATTCTCATCCGAATCATATATAATGCACGTAATATGGTGTATGTGATATGGTGCAATTAATTACATATTGTGACATGGCTCCCCCTCTTCCCTTTTTGTTGCCTTTTTCTCTCAAGTATGCAAATAACTTGCTTAGAAAAAGGGTGGAAGAAGCTGGCTGCTGCATGTCAACAAAATCACTTTTCAAAGGCTTTTGTTTTGTTGAAAAAATGTCACAACCCACATGCAAATGTCGCGGTGATAGCAATAAACACAAATCTTTTCGTATTTATGTAGATTTCATGACAAGTAAGAAGGGGGCAAGTGTCGGTGACTGGAACGAACACGCATATGTACGTTGCCAACTCCAACACTAGTCCAGTCCATATTGTTGTCTAATTAAATTACGAGTTATTTGCTTTGCAAGAAGTTGGTGTGATTCTTTATGTTCTTTTGGAAAATGATTATTTATGTTTCATATATATATATACTTCAATTTCGTATATTCAATAAGGGAATGTTGGTTGACGAGATTCCAAATACGTGTGAAGGGAAGTTCTTCTAAATCCTTTTTCCTCTGCACGTGATGATTACAAGAATTCAATCCCATGTGGACGTTAATGGATCATGTAAATATATATAAAAAAAAAAAAGTGGACCCTCTAAAGATAAAAGCATGTCTTTTTTCATTGGAAGGGAAGACCATTAGACCAAGACTTGACTTAAATATACAGCACGGTCAAGATTCCTCTCCTATTTACCAAATGTTCATTAATCGTTAGATTACCCCACGTTAAGTAACCACAAAAAATTAGACAAACAGGTCAAAGCTTTTACTTAATCCATGCACTACAACTTAATGAAATCAGTGTATTGTGTTGATTATAGTGGTTGGCTGAATAGAAAGCCCAATTCCCAATTCCCAATTCCCAATTCCATCTTAAGGTAAAAAGGAAAAATATCGAAGTAGGAAGGGAACAACCTTCGTGGATTGTCACAACGTGTGAAAGCAAAGTTGAAATGGTTTGCGCTTGGGAATGGTGAATCTCTGAGGGGATGATAACCATAACGAATACTATGTAGAATTTATGTTTCAGTTGGTGGGGGGGATTGCTCGGCTTCTCCTCATATAGGCTTCGGATGAGTGACCCAAATGCATCAAAAACATCTGCATTACTACTCACTAATGGGCTCTATTACATTTTAGGCAGAAACAGGGGCTCCATTTTCTTTTTCGGCTGATCTTCCTTCTATCAGTTTCAAAGTTGAAAGTTTCGCTGTTAACAAATATATATTTGGAAGTGTAAAGATTTCTCATCGAATAATTAGTTATCAAGACTGAAGGAGATGTGAATTTATATAACAATAGCTAAGAAGGAAAACTATAGAATTACAGAGTGACAATATATTTTTAACAACAATTAACCGACTCAAAGTAATAAAGTTTATTCCCCTCAAACTGGACTGCATATATTATAAAAGTTTAGCTTAAATATAGATATTTAAAATTGAAGACCAATGACAAGGTTTAATTAGATTTAATGAAAAGATTAGCTAATTGTGTTAGGAGCCAAGAGAAAAGCACAACTGAAATGCAACTCTCTAAAAAGTCAATTTAATGGAAACAACAAAGTACTATAATCAAGTTAATCAAATAATATCAATATGAGAATAAAAACTCAATAAAGAAATGAATACAGATATTTACGTGGAAAACCCTCCGGAGTAGAAGAAAAAACTACAGGTCAAACCGACAAGCAGATTCATTAATCACAAATAAGGATTACAAAATTTGATCTCTTATCCCCAACAACAAGTTGTCTCACAAAGATTCAAGATTGATTGATATGCAAATCAACAAACTCACAACTCAATCTTAAAATCAATCAAACAAGGATGAGAATCAGAAACTATTTATCTTCCTATTTTTGGTGTTTTTGCACCTCCAAATGAACAAACCTATGTCTTCTCCTTTTTTGTATAATGATTTATGTTTTCTACAATATACGCAATCATATACATGGCCATGTAAGTGACTGTATCTCTTTTAGTGTCACTTGAGTCGCGAGCATACACGATTATAGAAAGCTATGAGGTCGTCAAACTCAGCCGTGTATGTTATGCACACGGGTACACAATCGTGTAAGTCTTTACTCTTCACACGTTCCTTCACACGATTTTAGAGACATACACAATTGATCCACACGATTGTGTAGGTTAAGACATGAGTGTGTGTCACTTTACACGGATGTGTGTGCTTATATGGTTAATTTACACAACCATATAAGTTAAGGAAACGGGTGTGTAGCACCTTACACAACCGTGTCTCTCCCTAAAAGAGCTTCATCCATCTTGTCTTTACTTGGTCATCATCCTCATGAACTATAAAAATGTCTACGATCACTCAAAATAGGGCTAGACACTCAACAATCTCACCCTCAAACTCAATTACGGGGAAGACATGTTATACTTCAACAGCTACTTGAGAGACATCCAAGCAAGCTTACAATAAACCTCATATTTTCTTTTGGGGACTACCTTAGTCAATATATCAACATCATTTAAGTCTATAAGAATATTCTTCAATATTAATTATTGCTCCTTAATCACATACCTCAATCAGTGATATCAAACATCTATATGCTTTATGTGAGAGTGACACGTAGTGTTTTTGCTCAAGTTGATAACACTTTAAGTATCACAAAACGCTACAGAGTCTTTATTTCACGTCCAACTCTTGAAGGAATCTTTTTAACCAAAGCATCTCCTTACTAGCTTCCACTGCAATTATATACTCCGCTTGAGATGTAGATAAAGCTACATAGTTTTGTAGATTTGATTGCCATAAAATGCCTCCCTTACAAACTTGAACAAAAACATTAAACAAAAACATCGTAACTCCTAAATTGATGTATAAAATTTTCTTTTTAACTACTAAAAAAAACATCATATATCGTGTAAGTGTAAAGATTGAATATTACGATAGATAATACTGCCAATGTTTTGCATCTCTAATTAGTTAAGTTTTTTTTAAAAATCATACTTTATATTTACAAATTTTTAGTTTCAAAATTGTTTCGATCTTTTTCTTAGTATAGGATTAGTAATCTGATTTAATTTCAACTAAATGGTTAATGTTCTCATGCATAAGTATACATTTATGCTATTAATGGCAATTAATTACATGAAGATAGAAGATAAATAAATACTCCCTCAAATTCATAATAAGTGTCGTTTTAGAAAAACGCATGCTTATTAAGAAAGCTAATGAAATTATAGATATACCCTTATTAATACTCCCATGAAGTTACCTCGTGATCCTGTGAAATTATAAATGGTTGATAAGACCATGATCAACATCTTAAATGGTTGATAAAAGAATGAAGTAATTAATGCTTTTAGAGTTTCGATGTTTCAACTTTTAGAGTTTTAATGTATTTAACCACTGCAACTCGTTATCTTTGTTTCTACAGTTTATATGGGCGTCCCTTCATTTCCACCATTATGATTATTCGTTTATTTTTTACAGCAGATTTGTCAACAGATTTTTTAATGTATTTTTTAAAGCAGATTCGTTTATATGGGCGCCCCTTCATCTCATACAACAACCGGGCAGTTATATGTCTATTTGTCTTAACCTTGTATATTGATCTCATCATTGTCGAAAATTTTTAAAATTGATTGATTCAAATTTGGAGCCAAACACAGTAACATATGAAAATTTTAGAGCCTAAAAATTTACATAATGTTTAAAAATTTTGTAAAGGAACCAAAACCAAAAACTCCGGTGGCTATATATATATATATATATATATAAGGAACTTTAAAAACAACAACACATATATTCATGGCTTTCAATTTAGAAAAAAAAATATTGATTTGAATATTGAAGTAATGTGCGACGAGAGAGAAATTTCAATTGATTTGAATATTGCTCTGGCATTGAAAAGGTAATTTGCAATAATTAGCATGTGAGAGAAATTGCATATTAAATTGTCTTGAAATTGTGATCTATGTAATTAAGATGAGAAAGAAATTAAAGGTTAATTTTGGAAGTAAAATTATAAACATGCATACAAAGTCAAGAATGACACTTATTTTGAATAATTAAAATGTATCTAAAACGACACTTATTATGAATGAGGGAGTAATAACTTTACATTTATAAAAGATTATTATTATTGATAATAGTTGCATAAAATCATAACATGCAACTAAATTTTTTATGCAAATCTATACAAAGCCTTATGAGTATTAGTTATCAAGGGTTGACAGACTAAAAAACATAAAAAAATTTCGCTTGCTTTAATGATAACGTTAATGGTAATTTTATCATCGCCTAGCTGTATATTAGTTTTTAATCAGTAGAGTAACTTCTAAGAAAATTCCTATAAATTACCAAATTTATACATTCATAATATTAATATAGACAGTGACGGAGCCAGGAATTTAAGATAGGGGGCCTAAAAAATAATTTTTTTAAATTTTAGGGGGCCCAGTACACCACTGAACCTTAAATAACTTTATCTTTATATATATTTATATATTAAAAATAATTTTTAAAAAAAAACTTGGGGAGCCCATGCATGCCTCCGTCACTGAATATAGAATCCTTATTTTGAATATGTATAAGATAAGATGGAACGTGACAAGAAAATGTCATAAGCTCTACAACAAGTACTTGTTCCATTTCTCTTTTATACTAGGAAATCACCGAGGATGATGAAACCAAAGAGCCAAATGATCATTATTTTCAAATTCGTTTTAACATCTTCCTCAAGGTGGGTAGAAAATGAAAAATAAACTAGCTCATGTTTTCGGTTCTCATCATTGCAAAGTTAGTAGATGGTCCCAAAAGTATGTAGAGCCCTTCTATGTATGCATAAACTTATAAATAAGCCCTAAGGCTGTGTCTTGGGCTTTATTTTCCATAGGCTAATCTGGAAATCAAGCCCCGCCAGTTCTAATACCAAGCGTTACACTCTTATCTGTGAAGCAGCACGATTCTCCTGCGGGGTTCGTTGAGGGTGAGCGACTTGGTATTGCGGGTGGTCCTAAGAAGTTAAAAAGAGCCACGGACCAGAGCCCAAGTTCTAAATGCGGCCACCGCCCAGGTACATGTCGGACCGTCAACCACTAGACCCCAGCAGAAGTGTGTTACTACATAATAGGCAATCTAATCTAAGAGGGAACAAGGATTGGAGTTTGAATATTATAAAGAACAGTACACGTGTCATACTAATTTTCTCTAAATAAAATCCTACCTGGCTATCTCTCTCTCTCTCCTGTGCCACGGGGGACACGTTGGTATTCATACTAGTAATAGTCGTCCCTTCTTAGTCGTCCTTCCCTATAACTAACAGGACAGGACACATATACTGAGAAACCCTAGATCCACCGTCTGCTTTCTTCCTCTACCCTCCTCTTCTTCTTCGAGGTTTGTTTCTTTCCTTTTCTCTTTATTTTGTATACATGACGTTCTCAAGTAGTTATTATGAGATTATCAACGCTTCATCTTATTTTTTTTCCTTTTTTTGATTTGGTTTTAGATATTTTGGTTTGTGAGGATGGTGTCGGACGCAAGCAAGAAGAAGGCAGCGCAGAAGAAGGCGGCTGCCGCTGCCAAGAGAGGCGGTAAAGCGGCGGCGGCGTCGGCGTCGGCGTCGGCGTCATCAAAATCCATGACGGCTGTTCAGAACGGAAGTAGCGTGGATAAGTTGTCGGATGGAGTTGAGAGCCTTCAGATATCGGATCGGACCTGTACCGGCGTTCTTTGTTCCCATCCTCTTTCCAGAGATATTCGCGTAAGTTTCTTTCACTCGTTTTGTCTATATCTGATCTTTTTATTTGACTTTTTATGGGTTTTATGGATCAGGTGATATGTAGATGTGGGAATTCTTACGCTGATTTTGTGCTTTATTTTTTTTCGAAATCGAATTGTAGTTATGTTGATGAGATTTACTTGTTTGAACTTTCTTCTTTTCAAAATTTTCCCAGATTGAGTCATTATCTGTTACTTTTCATGGACATGATCTCATTGTTGATTCGATGTTAGAGCTCAATTACGGAAGGTTTGACAATTTATCCACCCATTTCAACAATTTTCACGACAGTTATTAAGGACTATGCTCAAATTTTGTTCTCTTGATTATCTTATTCACGCAGGCGATATGGATTGCTTGGATTAAATGGATGTGGAAAATCAACACTTCTAGCTGCAATTGGGTGCCGAGAACTTCCAATTCCTGAGCATATGGATATTTATCATCTCACTAGGGAGATTGAAGCTTCTGAGATGTCTGCACTTGAGGCTGTCATTAGTTGTGATGAAGAGAGGTTGAAATTGGAGAAAGAAGCTGAGGCTTTGGCTGGTCAGGTATGTCCAAGTGACTCGATGTTGTGGTTCATGAAGAGCTTGTAATATGATGTTATTCCTTTTTCTTACTGTATTCATTGTGGTACGATTGCAGGAGGATGGTGGTGGAGATAGGCTTGACCTTATCTATGAGCGTTTGGAGGCAATGGATGCATCAACTGCAGAGAAACGTGCTGCTGAAATCTTGTATGGTTTGGGTTTTAACAAGCAGATGCAGGCGAAGAAGACGACAGATTTTTCTGGTGGCTGGAGAATGAGGATTGCATTGGCTCGAGCTTTGTTCATTAGCCCTACTATCCTTTTACTGGATGAACCGACTAATCACCTTGGTTAGTCTCTTAGATCCTGACTTTGCTCATGAAATTGAAACTTTGAATCAGTGTTTGTTTTGACTTGTTTTGATCTTTTTCCTTAGAAAACTCTTGGGATGTCATTCCTGAAATCTTTGTCCCTAGTATTAGGTAACTGGTGGTATTATTTTCCATCACGTGTGTGTTATTTTGTCCACGAGTGTGACTTTGTTTTTTTTGAACTGCAATTGCCACGTTTGAAGAGAAAGTAAATTCATCTTGATGCCTAACTTAATTATCATCTTGAAAGCATAGTACTTAGGTAAATGGTGGTATTAGTTGCTGCCATTCGTATGTTCTTTGGTCGATAAATGCTTCTGACTTTGTTTATACTGAATTGCAATTGCTGTGGTTGAAGATAAAAGTAAAACTTTTC
Source organism: Erythroxylum anguifugum (assembly GCA_027478595.1). Taxonomy (NCBI): domain Eukaryota; kingdom Viridiplantae; phylum Streptophyta; class Magnoliopsida; order Malpighiales; family Erythroxylaceae; genus Erythroxylum; species Erythroxylum anguifugum. The sequence goes on from JANIPN010000218.1 coordinate 10,771,950, forward strand.
ATCTTGATGCCTAACTTATATATCATCTTGAAAACATAGTGCTTAGGTAATTGATGATATTATTTGCCACCATGTGTGTGTTCTTTTGTCTGTGTGTGACTTTGTTTTCAATGAATTGCAGCAATTGCCACAGTTGAAGAGCAAGTAAAGGCTTCCATCTTGAGGCCTAACTTGTTTATCATCTTGAAAACATAGTACTTAGGTAATTGGTGTATTATTTGCCTCCACGTGTGTGTTCTTTTGTCCATGGGTGCTTTTGACTTAGTTTTTGCTGAATTGCAATTGCCATAGTTGGAGACAAGGTAAAAGTTTCCATGTTGGGGCCTAAGTTATTTATCATCTTGAAACATAGGACTTAGGTAATTGGTGGTATTATTTGCCACCTCGTGTACGTTGTTTTGACTTTGTTTTTTTTTTTTTCTGAATTGCAATTGCCACGGCTGGAGAGAAAGTAAAAGTTGCCATATTGAGGCCTAACTTATTTTTCATCTTGAAAACAAAGTACTTAGGTAATTGGTGAGAAAGTAAAAGTTTCCATCTTGGGGCCCAACTTATCATCTTGAAAACATAGTGATTAGGTAACTGGTGGTGTTATTTATTCAGTCCGTGAGCGCTTGTGGCTTTGTTTTTTCTGATGCAGTTGCCACGGTCGAAGAGAAAGTACAAGTTTCCATCTTGATGCCTTGTTTATCATCTGAAAATATAGTCGTAGGTAATTGGTGGTATTAGTTGGCACCATGTGCGCGATCTTTGTCTGGGAGTTCTTGTGACTTTGTTTTTACTTAATTGCAACTGCAATGGTTGAAGAGAAAGTACAAGTTTCCATCTTGATACCTAGCTTATTTATCATCTTGAAATGTTTTCATTTGATATACTTTTTGTCAATCTTCTCCACTGGGAGTTATTGTTCTCTTTTGAGAGTATTTTGGTGTTTGTTAATCATCGTCAGTGAAAAGGTTACTGTTTTTTATATTTTTTCTGTTTTTTGCGCCTCTAGTGAATCGATTTAATCTCCAATTATATTTTAGTTTTTTGGTGAGAGGGGAATCTTTCTGGGCATAATTACTGTGAAGCTAACAATTAATTCATTTTTTGGATTACAGATTTAGAAGCATGTGTTTGGTTGGAGGAAACTCTGAAGAAAATGGACCGCATTCTAGTTGTGGTTTCACACTCACAGGATTTCTTGAATGGTGTCTGCACAAATATCATACACATGCAAAACAAGAAGTTGAAGTACTACACAGGTAACTACGATCAATATGTTCAGACTCGTGCTGAACTGGAAGAGAATCAGATGAAGCAATACAAGTGGGAGCAGGAGCAGATTTCTTCAATGAAGGAGTATATTGCTCGTTTTGGGCATGGATCAGCAAAATTGGCTCGCCAGGCCCAGAGCAAAGAGAAAACTCTTGCAAAAATGGAGAGGGGTGGGCTGACAGAGAAGGTGGCTAGAGACAAGGTTCTGGTTTTCCGATTTGTAGATGTAGGGAAACTCCCACCGCCAGTGCTTCAGTTTGTGGAAGTTACATTTGGCTATACGCCTGATAATCTTATATATAAGAATCTTGACTTTGGGGTTGATCTTGACTCTAGGATTGCACTAGTTGGCCCCAATGGTGCTGGTAAAAGTACTTTATTAAAGCTTATGACAGGGGATTTAGCTCCGGTTGATGGCATGGTTCGGCGTCACAACCACCTGAGGATTGCACAGTTTCACCAGCATTTGGCTGAGAAACTTGACTTATCCCTGTCTGCTCTGCAGTTTATGATAAAAGAGTATCCGGGGAATGAGGAAGAAAGAATGAGAGCAGCAATTGGGAAGTTTGGGCTATCTGGCAAAGCCCAGGTAATGCCTATGATGAATTTGTCAGATGGCCAGAGGAGCAGGGTGATTTTTGCTTGGCTAGCATTCAGGCAGCCACAAATGCTACTTCTAGACGAGCCAACTAACCATCTGGATATTGAAACCATTGACTCATTGGCGGAGGCGTTGAATGAATGGGATGGTGGTCTGGTTCTTGTTAGTCATGATTTCAGGCTCATAAACCAGGTTGCTGAGGAGATTTGGGTGTGTGAGAACCAAACTGTTACCCGTTGGGAGGGCGGTATTATGGACTTCAAGGAGCACCTGAAACAAAAATCTGGGTTTGCTCAGTAAACTATCCATTGGATGCATTGTTTCCCTATTACAAGTGCCTCCATTGTGCTTGACTGTGATAGGCGGATAGCTAAAAATTTTAGGGAGCTGATAGGGAGTGTTGGCTGGGCACACTATTGACACCTATGGATGGTTACACCCCCATGACAACGCTGGGTGTTGAAAGAACAGAGGTGGGTGATACAAGGCTTGCTTCTTGTTTTCAGCCGATATCACTATGTACTCTTCTGTTCAACTTTTAGGCGATATTGTTATAACTATGCTATTATTAAAATTTATTATTTGCATTCCCAGGAGATTGTTGGCGGTGTTTGTGTAATTTAGAGGTAAGCATGGCGTGAACATTCTATCATTAGTGCAATGATTATACTTATCGGAAACTTTTGTCTACTTCCTATAGTTTGTGGTTGTACTGTTGCATTGCTTTGACTGCCTCATCTATAGGGATTGAATGTTAACTGTTCGTAATGCTTCTATATCAAGCAAGGAGCACTATGTTGAAGGAAAACGTGTCGTGTTATTCGATGCAAAGTTGAGATCAAGTGCAAGGAAAAATCATTATTCTATTGGCTAGTAATGGGATTGGCAGAGTAACTTTACATTGGAGTCTAATTGATTCTTTTAACCCTAAACCTTGCTGGCTTCCAAATTCCTAATAATTGATTAAAGCTTATAAAGGGATTGCAATTATAATATGCAACTCATAAAAGAATGAGTATAATGCAACTAATAAAAGAAGAGTATTAGCTCTCTTAATCCTGTAATAGATCTCGTTATTAGATCTAGCTAGTTGTTAGCTCTTTTATTTACAAAAAAAAAATAAAATAAAAGAGAGTATCATTGGGGCGTGTTAATTTCCAACTTCCTTTATATTGAGAACCACTAGAGACTCGGTTGCGTAGTCATGCTTCGAACAATCCCGTTCCAGGACCGGGTAGGTCTTCAAATGAAATCACGCCAATGTTGTTCCATTGCATCTGATCCATATATTTTTGTGGGTCCCATATAAATGTATGGACCAGATGCAATGAAACAGCACTGGCACAACAATTGTGAAACAGGTGATCTATTCCCGTAGGTCTTCTTCCTTGTCTTGTCACCCTTAACTCTCTCGTTTGAATTGAAAAAAAAAACAAGCACATCATAAAAACGCACTAAACTAGTCAAGAAAACACATAAGTATCTTTCCTATTTTGCACAGAATTATAGTATATCCCTGCTCAATTCTGATAAAGAAAGGAACACTTATATGTGGATCCCGCATTTCAGGGTGCTTTACTTGACATACACCTATCATGACAAATCATACAATGAGTAACCTAAGTTGGTTTAGGTATAATCAATCCATTGCAAGTTGCACGAGGGATATTAATATTCGGAACACCCCACTGATTTTGGTTTCGATGGGTACTCCAAAACTGTTCTTTTTCTGGGAAAAGTTCAATAGATCTGTTAATTCAACATTTTCAAGTTGCAAATTGAAATGTCATTTAAATGAATATCTGATAATGATTTGAGCCACTTCTCTGTAGCCCCTCATCCGTCGACTTGTCTTCTCGTTGACAGACATGGGTGACTGTACTTGTACTTCGAGACGTTATACAACCAAGAAATTGCAGTTTATAATTATTTTAATTTTTGTTATTTCTTTAATTATTTTTAATTAATTAACGAAAACTAGAATTGTAGTTTCTTTTGCAAAAAAGATTTTTTTTCCATAGTTCCTATTTACTATTCTTCTTCTTACTTTTACATATAATTTTCATTTTTTTAAATCCTTGTTCTGGACTGTGAATATTCTCAGCTATGTAATGGCCGGCTTGCTACCGGCAGAAATGGAATATTTTCATTACGTGACTAAAAGGGTATAGTAAAATTTTTATAAACTGAGTTCATAAAATAATTATTAGTAAAAGAGTTACTAATTAATTGAGAATTGACTGTTATATTACCTTAAATTGAACCGTAAAATTTTTATATAATAACAAATCTTAATTTTCAGAATTGTATCTTCTTCACTTTATAACCTGCTACTTGAGTATTTGTAGACAGGCTAATTAAGTATATTTAAATACATAAGCTACCATAAAAGAGCATATTAACTACATAAGCTACCATAAAAGGCCTTTGAAAAGACCATTCTTTCCTATTTCCTAATTCCGCAAATGAAAGAAAAAAGGTCTTGAAAATGGTTCATTTACTGATTAATCCTTCTGGAATCCCTCCATGTTGTGGACATATAATCTAGTTTTCTTAAGTTCTTGGACTATATAGCGACATCATTTTTTAAAGTAAAAGGGGACATATGGAAAGTAAAAATGACTTGAATTTTGTGAAGAAAAAGAACATAGATTACTTCTCACTTCAATTTACACCAATGTTTTAAAAAATAGGCTGAAGTTAAACACAAGAGGTTTAAGATTTGAAATATTCAACTATTATTAGATTTAAAGATTGAAATATGATTAAAAGAGATTATCCTTATCTATTAAAAAAGTTGAAGTTGAATTAAAAAAGAGATTTTAACTAATTTATTTTATTTATAAAAAGTTATTAATCTACAAAAAATAATCGATTAATTAATAAATTGATCGGTTTTTAATAATAAGAGTTATTAAAAATAATCAAATCGAAAAGTAAAAAATCAAACTAAAAAATTAAACGGCTCAAAATTTTTACCAACCAAATCTGCTTGAGTTTTTCGGCCATTGATTTATAGACAAGATAACGTGGGTTGGTTATACAAATTGTTCTAAAATTTAGGAAATAATTGGGTATATATAAAGGAAAATTAGCTAAGCATAATTTGGCAGATTTACTAGTTCTAGTCAAGTAAATGAACTAGAACAAGCGAAAACAATTGATCCAAAAAGTTACTCCATGTGGCTAATGGTTTTCATCGTCAACAACTTTGCACCATAGGTTTACATGCACCCCAGTTGATGGCCTCAACGCCACCACTTTCCTCCCACCGCTCCGCAAGGATCCTCTCCAGTTCGGCCGGCCGGCAAGGAATGGTCAATGCACCCTCTCGATCGAAGCCATATTCCTCGGCAGCTTTCTCCAGTAGTCTCAAAAACGTAGGGTGAGTCAAGTAACTCAATGGAACTACAAATCTTTTAGGCTCCTCACCGTCCACAGCTATCACTGCAAAGTGACCTTCTTTAACGTCTTTAGGCACATATGTTGAGTCAGTTTTTCCATTGTAGGAACTTTGTTTCCTTCCAAGTAAAAGGCTCTTTTGTAGCTTCTTAGCTACAATCTTAAGCTTTATGATGCCATTCTTCTTCCTACAGCTACTCACAAGCTTAGCCATATTCGAAGTAGAAGTGTTTTCTTTGGTTGATGTCGTGTGTTGTGTGCCTTGTTAAGTGTGCTAGCGAGGGATTTATATAGCTGTAGATAAAGGGTTTGGGGGTGGGATAAGAATAGACAATGTGTACTTACACTGGTCGACTGCGATAGAGAGAAGAAGAAGCATGTTCATGGTTGGACTGACTTGGGATTTAATTAGGAGACCAGTGCATGTGCATGAGTGTCAACTAGACCATGAAACGTCGCTTTTCGATAGTCACGTCTGGTTCAGTTGGTCGTCCTCTCCCATGCACTTTTGCTCCTCTTCCATGTAATTCAGAAAGTTTTTAGTGGGGAACGCTTATACAAGCTCAGATTAAGCAACTGAATATTATTACTCATTCCAACTGCAGATACCACCTTATGGACTGGTGAACAGTAGCTAACTAACTATCGTTCATACTTGTCACTCGACTAACACTCGACTACTTACTGAGGACTTTACTTAAGTGTAAATCTTTGCTCTTTAACAGCAATTAATTACTGGAGGCTCGACTTTAGCATCGCCATTCTTCGTAAACTGCGTTAGTTGGTAACAAAATGTGGTTTAATAAGTTGCTACAAGAGATTCTAGATCAATATTAAGATGTAAAAGTTTAAGGCAAAACTCAGAATGCAACGCGCTTTCACTGATACCTGTAAATAAGCATGTAATACAAATCAAAGCATAAGCATTACTCTTCTTTAATCTCTCTTATTTAGTAATGTTGATCCTTCTAGTGATTGCAAGTTTAGTTTAAACCTCTTTCATCTCGCCTAAAATAACCAAGGCCGATGTAAACTGTACATTTGGGTTCCAATAATAAGTCCGATTGCATCCATTTCAGTTCTTTAGCTACATATTTCATAGGATATATGAGCTTGTTTAGTAAATGACTAATTAATTATTTTTTGGGAATTGAGAGGTATTTAAATGTTTAACCATGTCATACTACTGATAATTATATTTAATAATCAATAAATTAGGATGGCAGATTGAACTCAATTCGTTGTTTTTTAAACTATTTTTGAAAAAACTCCTATAAAGAGCATTTTGTTCTAGCGGTTGAAAAATTAAGTGACAAAAAGACGATTGTATCCAAAAGTTATTATAAATTACTCAAGTTCTTATCTTTTATTATTGCTTTTCTTTTTCCAAACACTAATACTCTAAACTTCTCTTATACTTCGCTAGGAAAGAGGACATAGGTTAGTGATAAATAAATTAATATATTAGAAAAATGAATTTCAACTTGATTAATATGGAGGGAGAAAATAGTTGTAGTAGTAGTAGTAGTAACAATAATATTTTTTTATTTTTTATTTTATTATTATTATTATATGTTCTATGTTTTTTATTAAAGTTATAAACTTAATTTTGTGAAATTAATATCTAAAATCTAAATTCTTACGAGAATATTCAATGAAATATTAAGGTATAATACTCATGTCCTTATTTTTTAAGTCATTCCCTTGTCAGTTATTTTACACATAAACAACTAATTTTAACAATCATCTATAAATAAACAACTGATATTATTTGTTGGTCAAATCAGCTGATATAATTCGCTGCCAATTAACCATTGATAAAATTAGCTAATAGCTAATGCAATTCGTTGATTGTTAAACAAGGTCTATACTTCTAATTTATTATATTATATTTGCTTTTCTTCACTGTCTTGTACCCAGATTGCCAAAGTGAAGCAATTGGACTAACATGATTCCACAAGCCCTATGATACATTTAGCAAAATACGACAAAAGGAAGGAAAATTTATGGACCGACCCCATCATCTCCACCCCATAAGAATTACGAGATCACCCCAAGGACGCCCTTAACATCTAGGGGTCACAGACCGACCATAAAATCCTATTCAATAAGTGGAACGCATTAGTTGTCCACTCTCTAGTTGGGCAGCAAAGGTTAGAGAAGAGCAATCACTCATTCTTATTCTTAAACCAACATTCTAAAGACTAAAGAAGGGTAGAAAGAGGAGGAAAGCTCTCCGTTCCTGATTTTCCTGTAATTGGATTCTCCAAAACCACATAAATCCTTAATTAGAATGTGATTCTAACTCAACACCTTTTGAGAAGAATTGCTCTTTGGAGAGCACAGGACAATGAATGTTGTAAGCTATGTTTGGTGTGTGGTTCATTTTCTATTTAGAATTGTAAATAAATTGTAATTTGTTTTAATTTTGAATTTTAGATATACTTACAATACAGAGCAATTAAGAAAAATTTGAGTTATTCAAAATTATAATTGTTCATTGATTTTTTGTCACAAAATAAAAACTAATGTTTTAAAAATGGACTGGAAGTTAAAAAGGTAAGACATGAGACTTAAGGTTTAACAAGTTCATCCGGTATTAGACTTTTATAAAATTAGCTAAATATTGAATAAATTAAAGAATTTAAAATATGATTTAAAAAGATTGTCTTTATATCCATTAAATAATTTGAAGTTTAATTAAAAAAAGAGATTGTTAAATAAAAATTAAGTGATTTATTTTGGTTCATAAATACTTATTAATTTGCAAAAATTGTTCGATTAATTAAAAAATTGATCAATTTTTGATCAGAAAAGTTGTTAAAGTAAATCAAATAGGAAAGTTGAAAACTAAACCAAAAAGTTGAACGGTTCAAGATTTTTCTCGATTAA
>JANIPN010000218.1:10920193-10930973 GCA_027478595.1 Erythroxylum anguifugum
AAGAAAATGCATTGTCTTAATTTCTCTTTGAGCTCACAAATACTGAAAGTTCAGGTCCTAACCCTTAATATGGGGACGGGATGTTACACATTAAGAATAGTAACCCATGAAGTTGTTAATATACGTAATTATCTAGTAACGAAAACATATTACAAGACCATCAGTTACCAAAAGTACTCCTTGAAAGACAGAGAAGAAGAGTAATTATTGATGGAAGAACCAAGCATAGAAGACTTACCTTCAATTTCAAATGAAAAGAGCATGACTGCAGACACGACTAAAGTAGAATAGTTATCGTGGAATTTGGCATTAACTTAATAATTTTCATCATAGTACGACACAATATTTCTCTTAAAGAAGAAACATTAAAATAACATTGCCTCAGGATCATTGGTACTTTATAAAAATTATCAAAATTGCACTATTAGATTTTGGACTAGATGTGTTGAAAATGTTGGTCTATGCTCTACAGCTAATCGATTGATTATAATTTAGTGACAAAATAATGTAAAGACATCTTTTATCGTGACATGTTTAGATGTATACGATAAAATATGATAAAGTCTACGAGATAATTATACATTACAAATGAGATTATAATTGTGAGATTCATATTGTATTTATGTATTATCCTTAAATGTTCCTAGCCATTGTTCTATTAAAACTGGACATTAATAGAATGTAAAAAAAATTAGTACACGTTTTATTTTTTCTTATGAATGAAGTAATCAATCTCATAAATTAAAGTATGAAGATACTTAAATAAACATGTGGGTTCTTATTGGAGGACAAGTTCACTGAACTGATTCGATATGAGAAATCCATTTAAAACATTACTTGTATGTTTATGAAAATTCTCATTGTGATGGTGATAATTTGACTTGAGATTCGCAAAGTTATCTTATATAGGAATTGCTATATTTTGATACTACTAATGACCTATTTTAACCATAGGTCATTCAAACTGTAATCATTGGATGTAGCATGAATTATATGGAGGTGTTTACATGATCAAGAAAGGATTCATCACCTTAAAGTAATTAGGGAAAAATGTTTCGTTGTTCTCTATTAGTATTGATTCAAAAAATTCTTGGTCAAGGTGAAATGAAACTTTGTAAATAGTTTATAAATGTTATTAATTGAATCAATAGCTAATAGCGGAGAACTAATATGATTGGACTAAAAAAAAGTAAAAAGTAATTTCATGCTTTATTTAATTGGAACATCTTATGATGAAATGATTGAATTATATGAAAAATATGCATGGAAAGGTTTGTCAAAATCACTTTGACTTTCCTAAATATTTGAGTGGTCATGATACATTGCTAGATACTAATCTTAATATATGATTTTAAATTACTTGATTAGAGAATTAAAGATAAATTAAAATGAGATTTAATTTATCTAATTCTAAAATTTGAATTATAATTATAATTTATAATCATTGCCAATATTTTTGAGAACCTAATGGGTCACATATAAAGAACGAGTTGAAGAGAGAAAAGATATTTGTAATCAAGTTGAACTTGATTGTAAGTTTGAGAAACTTTATGATTAAATATGAGATATTTAATAAATAAGGATCAATATGAGATATTGAATCTTATTTAGGCATAATTGGTATTTAATTTGAATTATTTATAATTATAATTAAAATTTAATTGAAATTAGAATTTAATTTTAATTAAATTACTAAAATGTCTAAAACTTATTATAAATATACTTAAGTTCTAATGAAGCTAGTACTTCTTGCTTAACCTTCTTGGTAAGAATTACAAAGTTTTCTCAACCTATTATGTGGATATTATTTGAGGTTAGACACTTATGCAACTACGATGATCAAGCTTCGGAATAAAGTATGAATTAAAATTCATGTTTTATGATGATTTTAGTGTTAATTATTTTATAAAATTAAATTGATTTTGGTTTTTAGAAAATCAAAATACAAAAAGCTTTTATAATTATTTTTTTGTGGTCGGAATCGAATCTCGTCCTGATTTCCCAACAGTGATGTTAGTGTCGAGTTTAATTCTATAATTTAGTTAAAATATATTTGATTGTTATTGATTAATTTTGAAATTGAGAAATCTGAAAAGTTCGGATTGAATTTTCAAAAACCTTTTGTTCAATTTAGAATTGAAAAACTATATTTTTAAAACAATGAAAACACCAAACTCATAATTCATAATCTGATAAATAAGCTTTTGGGTTTTGGAAACCCATAAACAATATAACACTCATGACCCGGAATGAGCATCTGGAAACATCAAGAAGACTAGAATTGTTTTGGAATTAGGTTTGAGAATAAAGTTGAGAATCACAATTTTTCTAGGCTTTTGGACTGGTTGCTTGTGTTTGTTTTGTGGATGGTGAAGGCTGGTTGTGTTTTCGTGGTTGCTTTTGATTTATGCCTGCTAGAATAAGTGCTTGCGATACTGTCCTCCGCAGTTCTCCAAAAATTACTCAGAACCACTAGGGCCAATATCTTTGTCATCAGAAATAGAGAGAACAATCGAAACATAACAAGTATTCGATGGTCAATTGCTATCTTGTTGGAAATTTCTAGAGTTATACAATAGCTGTAGTTGGGTTTTGTGTTTTTGGTTGCTTGGTTGTTTTGAGTCTTGAAGAAGGCTTTAACTGTCACGATTGTTAGTGGTGGAAGGAAACACCACACACCAATGGTAAAGCGACGATGAGTACATTGGTGGCGTCTCACATTGGGTGAGAGGCCATTAATGTTTGGAGAGGCTACCGACGATCTCGAGTAAGTGGCTTGAGCAGATCACACGATGGATGGGTGGGAGATGGCGTGGTGAAGTTGGAGTCTCAGGTGGGAACAGAAACCAGGGAGGAACCGGCGATGCAGAAGAAAAACCCAGAACGGAGACGACAGGCATATAAAAACCAACCGGCGACGGAAAAAACCTCTGAAACCTTAATTTGAAAAAGATGGGGCGCGTGCACAACCATTTATGGCAAGGGCTATTTGGCGCGTGCACGGAAGACTGTTCCTTTTTTATTTATGTTTTAGGCCTTCTATTAATTAGATTGGTTTAATTAAAATTAAGTAGGTTTAAATCTCTAATAAATTTGAAAATATGTTTTCTAATTGTTTGAAAATTATATTCACATGTTTTTTTCAGGATTATTTTGAAATTTAGTTTAATTTTTAAAGAGTTGAATTATTAAATTAAGTTAATTATCAAATCAATTCCAAAAATTAAAGTAATTATTTTTCTTAATTTGAATAAGATTAACAATTAGATTGATTACTAATTTAATTTTAGTAAAGTATTGTTTAAAATTAGAATTAATTAGTTTCAATCAAATTTAAATTAATTAATTAAAACAGATCCATCAAGCAAATTATTTATTTTAATGTATACTTATAGGATAATGGTTCTCAAGTTAAGTAGTGAGAGTAAGAAGAAATTTGAAAGGCTAAAATCTCATGACAATAAATCGAATTGGAACTATTACCTTTATTGATACATTTGATGTATGGTTTAAAGGTTACGAGATGTTAAAAGATTCACTTTCATGATGAATTTAAAGAGTTTATTTTAAAAATGATTGTGAATTTATCATATCTATAAGAAGGCTAGTGAGAGTATAATTGTCGTCTTTAGTGGGAGTATGTGCAGTATATTGCTTATAGAGAACAACAATTCTAACTTTCAATTATTGAAAATATAATTTTCTAAGAATAACTCTTATTGGATATAAAAAGGTAACAACTCAATTCTAGGAATTAGATCTATAGAGATAAATTGGAAGTTGTTCACCTATTCTAAATCCTAGTACATAGAAAATGTACTAAAGATATTTAGTATTTAAGATATCATATACTTATGAAATATTAAAAATATTCATTATTATATATATATGAGTTGACAATTGAGTTTAAGGTGACAAGGATATTTACTTTAGAAGTAAATCCTAATTAAAGTCTATTTTCATTAAGAATAATATCATTCAAAGATTGGAAAGGTTGCAATGTAGCAATGGTTGCTAATTAAGCCACAATACAATTTTCATTTAGTGGAAATGATTAATTGGATCAATAAGTTCTTTAGTGAACTTGATATAGTTCCTTGCATTGTTCAAGACAATAATATATTGTGGAATGTTAGAGCCATTAGGCGTGTCAAAGGAGCTAAGATCTGATCAAAGATCCAATGATGTATTTAGGTCATTTCTTTAATTATGATGATAACTAAGATGAAAATTGTAAGATTTAAGCAAGTCCTCACTATTGAGAATATAGAATTCTCTAGATAACCATTGTCCCATTAGTAGTATAATTGTCATATGGTAACATGATATGAGATACTTAAATGGTTAGCTTAGTGCAAGTAGAAGATTGTTAGTTTATACCCTACAACCAATTTATTCGTTGTAGTTTAGTAATAAAATAATTTAAGGGCATTCTTTATCATGTACATGTTTAGATATATATGATAAAGTCTATGGAATAATTTTACATTGTAAATGAAATTATAATAAGATTTAATTATGAGAATCATATTGCATTTAAATACTTGTTCTATTAAGACTGGACATTAATAGAACATAAAATGACTAGCACATATTTTGTTTTTCCTTATGAAGGATATAGTCGATCTCATAGACTAAAGCATAAAGATACTTTAAAAAACGTGTGTGTGCTTGCTAGATAATAAATTCACTAAACTAACCCAATATGATAAATCCATTTGAAACATTACTTGTATGTCTATGTAAATTCTCATTGTAATAATTGTATAAGTTATCCTTTGGTTTGAGATCTCCAAAGTTATCTTGTATAGGAATTTCTATGTTTTGATACTACTTATGACTTATTCTAATCATAGGTCATTCAATTGATAGTCATTAGATGTAGCATGAACTATATGGAGGTAGTTGTGTAATCAAGATATAATTCATCACCTTAAGGTAATTAGGGAGAACGATCCATCATTCTTGATTAGTATTGATTTGAGAAATCTTTGGCCAAGGTGGAATGACGCTTTGTAAATAGTTTACAAATGTCAATAGCTAATAGAAAAGAACTAATATGATTAGACTAAAAAAGGGTAGACATTAGTTCCATGCTCGGAAGCATCGGAACATTCTATGATGAAAGGATTGAATAATATAAAAAATCATTTACGGAAACGTTATTCAAAACTACTTTGACATTTCAAAATATTTGGGTGGTCATAATGTGTTGCTAGACGCCAATTTTGATATATGATTATACATTATTTAATTGTCAAACTAAAAATAAATTAAAAGGAGTTCTAATTTATCTAATTCTAATTATGAATTAAAATTAGAATTTTTAATCATTGTCAATATATTTGAGAACCTAATGAGTCACACATAAAAAATATATTGAAGAGAGCAAATATATTTTTAATTAAGTTGGAGTTGAATGTAAAGTTTGAAAAGCCTTATAATTAAATATGAGATATTTAATAAATAAGGATCGATATGAGATATCGGATCTTATTTGGGCATAATTAGTATTTACTTAGAATTATTTGTAATTTCAATTAATGTTTAATTGAAATTAGAATTTAATGTCAATTAAATAACTAAAATGTCAAAAACTTATTATAAATATGTTTAAGCTCTAATGGAGCTAACATTTCTTGCGTAACCCTTTATGTAAGTGCTACAAAGTTTTTTCAACCTCTGTGGATACCGTTAGAAGCCGAACACTTGTGCGACTAAGTTGATTGAGATTGATCAGTTTCAAAAACAGTTAGAGTAATATGACAAGAAAATGATTAAACTTCATAATAAAGTACAAATTAAAATGATGATAAGATACAAATAATACAAATGATAAGGATTCAATAATAAGATACAAAATTTTCATACAAATACTAGCATGGGGAATAATTTCTTAAATGATGCGAGATACAAGTTATAGGACATCAGAGTCACTCTTTAAGTCAACCATAATGCCACGCTTTTATCATAATGCCCGTGTGAACTAGGTGAATCCATAGTAGTAAACGACCCATGAAGCAGTGATGAAATATTTTGACCAAGATAGAATGCAAGAAATAAAAGCAAACGTATACCACATGATGGAAAAGTATTTAAGTAGATGCTGCAATGATATGATATACAAGCACATCAATGAATGAGAACCCAACACGCAATTCCAAAATAATATGACATAAGCGCATGAATGAGTGAGAATGCGCTACACAATTCCACAATAATACGACAATAATATGACAGAAGCACATCAATGAATGAGAACCCACTGTGCAATTCCACAATAATATGACCGAAGCACATCAATGAATGAGAACCGACTAGGTAATTCCACAATGTTGTTGGCATGCCTGTAAAAGGTTAAGGACAAAATCAGCAGAGCGTAAGAATGGCCTCCAACATTATTCATTAGCCAAACTAATAAATAAACATCTTCCTACCTTAAACAATTTCCAATGCAATAACTTGAGAAAATATAGCAATCAGATATATAAATTATGTAAATAAAAAAATGTCGCAGATGGGAAAAAGCAATTTCAGCCAAACGTGAAGAGCCAAGAACTGTATGGAGGGCGAGAATAGCTTTTCGTGAAGTGCACAACCAATACGTTGATCATCAATTTCTTGCCATAGGTATCAACTTCGGAAGCCAAAATGTAACCAATCCTAGCAGTATCTCAGACGAAGCACTAGGCCTATTGATTCAAACAATCAAAACCATATAAACACAACACATAATATATGAAAAAAAAACCTAAAGCATCGGTAGGAGGCAAATACCGTTCGATAGATTTGAGATTCAGAGACCAATGGCGGACCGATACAGAAGACAACCTGATTAAACTATCCATTACAATTGATACTGTCTCCAATTGAGATTCGGACAACTTGCAAAGTGAATAAACTTTCTTTTACAAGTGCTTTAAATGAGTATATAGATATCCTTAGGTTCATCAAAATCAAAATCCTAATACTACTCAATCGGATCGGTACTTGAAACAGTTTCAATGGCTCTGGTTCCTTCCTATGCTTGATAATTTATATTATTCATTTGACGTATACTTACACGTCGAGGCGGCTGCTTCTAAAGAATAAAAAGATATTGCAACTAGCTAGTGATACCTACATCGATCGTAAGTGATCATCAAACCTAGGCTATGTGTTGCATTCTTTTAATTAGTACAAGGGAAAGCAAGCAAGTTCTTTTTGACTGCGTCACCGTTTGATTGAGTAAGCTCTTCCTAATTACTATAAATATTTATGTATAGGATGACGAATTCGCCACCCAGTGTTGTCATATCATATCCATTGAGCGCCTCTTATCTTCTCTGCTTTTATCTCTCTTAAATCCAGAAGAAAGATTCACCTTTCGACAATTATAGTAAACTTTAGATCCACCGTGATTACGTATAGCTACTAAGCCCCGTAAAACCAGGCAACGTCAGCCTACATAATAATACAAGTGATAAGGATCGAAAGCCTCAGGCAACGTCAGGTTAGTGATTACAACGTCAATAATAGCAAGTGATAATGATCTAAAAACCTCGGCCAGGCGATGCCAGTTCCACCCTTAGCTTTCTTTCTGTCCTCATACTAAATAATCCGTTTTCCATTTCCTCCGTAACAATGGATACTAATCACACATCCCAGAAGCCTCATGCGATCCTCGTCGCTTACCCTCTTCAAGGCCATGTTATACCCACCGTTCATCTTGCTATCAAGCTTGCATCCCTCGGATTCACCATCACGTTTGTCAACACCCGCGCCATTCACCGTCAGACCACCAAGGCTCAACCCAACATCGACCCTGACATCTTTTCCAGGTCGCGTGAATCCGGCCTTGATATCCGGTATACGACCGTGTCCGATGGGCTTCCACTTGGATTCGACCGGTCGTTGAACCATGACCAGTTCATGGCCGCCTTGTTGCATGTGTTCTCTGCCCATGTAGAGGACTTGGTGGGGCAGCTTGTTGGGTCTGGAGAGGCTGTTCACTGTTTGATTGCGGATACATTCTTCGTGTGGCCATCAAAGATTGCTAAGAAGTTTGGTTTGCTCTATGTTTCATTTTGGACAGAACCTGCTTTAGTATTCACCTTGTACTATCATATTGATCTTCTAAAGCTAAATGGCCATTTTGGGTCTCAAGGTACGTTGTTTGTGCTCACTATATAATTAGATAGGCATAGGTAAAAGTTGGTATAAGATATGATTGAGCTGTTGACTATAGCATACGCAACATAAATTTAATAGATAGAATCTAAACCTTAAGGTTTTCAATGAAACCAACCAACTGTATTGGTAATTGTTTATAAAAAATTCTATGGTCAGATTGCCGGGAGGATCCCATCGATTACATACCAGGTGTCAAAGCTATCAAGACGACCGATATGATGTCGTATCTTCAGGAAACATGCACATCATCAGTTTGCCATCAAATTATTTTCAATTGCTTCGAGGACGTAAAAAAGGCTGATTTTGTTTTGTGCAATACGGTGGAAGAACTAGAACCTGAAATCATATCAGCTCTACAAGCCAAGATGGCTTATTATGCAATTGGACCTACTTTCCCTAAATATTTCACCAAGAGTTCCGTGGCCACCAGCCTATGGTCCGAGTCCGATTGCACCCAGTGGCTAGAAACAAAAGCTCGCGCCTCGGTGTTGTATGTGTCGTTTGGTAGCTATGCTCATCTAACGAAAAGAGACCTTGTAGACTTTGCAGATGGGCTTTCACTTAGCAAAGTGAACTTCGTTTGGGTGCTTCGGCCTGATATTGTGAGCTCCAGTGAAGCTGATCCTCTGCCCGCTGGATTCAAGGAAGGGGTTGGTGACCGTGCGCTCATCGTACCGTGGTGCAGTCAAAGAGCGATTCTGGCACACCCCGCCGTCGGAGGGTTCTTAACGCATTGCGGATGGAATTCTATACTAGAGAGTATATGGTGTGAAGTGCCATTATTGTGCTTCCCTCTGTTGACGGATCAATTCACCAATCGGAAACTAGTAGTTGATGATTGGAAGATTGGGATTAATGTGAGCCAAAAAAAGGTGATTACTAAGGAGGATATTTCACAAAATATCGACCGTGTGATAAGGGGAAAATTGGGTGATGAATTTAGAAAGAAAATCAAGGAGCTGAAGAAGTCATTAGAGAATGCCACGACTCCTATTGGTTCATCAGAGAGAAATATGACTCGATTTATAAATGATTTAAAGGCCAAGCTTGAAAAGAGAGTCTGAAGCCAACAAATCTGCACCTTAATGGCAAACCAGGCTACATTTTGATGTATAGAGTAAAAACACAGTTTAGTTTTCGGGAGTACACTTTGAATATTTTTTTCCTTTGAGACTTGTAAAATGTAATGTACACTATAAGTTTTTGTAATTTGTGTGTAGTTATTAAAGTTTACAATGTTGTATATTACGTGTCATCTTCATTAGCAATGAGCAATGCACTTCTTATAAGTTTTTTTTTAAAAAAGAAAAATATCTAGACTCTGTTACACGATGAATACATGATGTTAGTATGTTACATGTTAATAGTAAGATGTAAAGATAACAAGCAAATATCAGAAATTCGAATCCTAATGAGGGACTGTATTCATTCAGTGACTTGAAAGGATAACTGACTAAAGATAAAGATATTAAAATTTATGTGTTATCACAAATAATGCATTCAAAGCACTTATAAACTTTTTATAATATAAAAACTCATTTACACAGCTAAATCTTTTTTCATCAAAGTTTACTTTATATCATTTTTTTTCTATATGTAATTGTAACAAGAATGTAAATCATTTAAACATGCATATGAAATACACTTTCTTATTTACTATTTATAATAATAAATATTTCATAAAATCAGAGCTTAATTCACATGAATTCTTTTTTTAGCTCTATTTTTTAATTTTAAATGATCTTCTATAGCCAATTTTTCTCAAATTACTTTCAATATTTTTAAAATTTTATCACTTAATATTGTTGCTATTCAATTGTCTCTCAATTTTAGTTTTCCAAATAATTTCTAATGGTTTTATGCCTTTTTTTTAGAGTTTCTTGGATATATATATTGATGATATTCATTTTTGTCCCTCAACAAGAATTATTCAAAATGACTAACTAATTGCCAATCTAAAACATATCTCATGGTATTGTCAGATCAATTGATTTTTCATGTCATCTTTGCATCTCATAGTGAAGTTGTTATACTATTTATTTCCTCTGTCACGACTAGTCAAAAAGCGTATGTATCACCTGTGATCTTGGTCATACTTATAACGAATTAATAATAGCCTACAAACATAAAATTCAACTGTTTTACTTTTAAAAAAAAAACATAAAATTCAACTGTTAAGCTGAAAAAGCTATTTAACAAAATTATTGACCATGAAACAATTCGTCTCTATAATTAATGATAAAAATCACCCTAAGTCTTCTCCACCAATCATCTGTGTAGCTAAACATTGTCACTTTAATTAGCTTTTGAATAGCCCTTTCCCAAGTCTTTTGCGTAATTCTTACGAATCAACCTATCTTTGTAATTTTACTACACAGTTTAATTATAAACTCAATCCAATTGTTTGCTAATATTATGAAAAGCTTGGATATAAGGCCAACATATGTTTTAAAATCTTCCCCTAACTTAAACCTAATAAAATATTTTACCAACGACCATGCATGTTCGACTCACTCCCTCTGGTTTTAATCAACTAGCAGATTATTACTGCGCATACGCGCAGTAATAGTGCCCAGTTAGTTAAATTTGTTATAATATTATATATTTT
>JANIPN010000218.1:11180304-11195736 GCA_027478595.1 Erythroxylum anguifugum
AATATTTGTCTTATAAATATGCATTTTCAGTATATGGATAATATGTTCAAGCATATTTGCAGTATATATTTTGCTTAAGTATGCCATCATTGTTTATATAAGCGTTGAATATCAATGTTTGGTTCATGAATGTGAATTTATGGTATGTGAGTTGTGATATGTCTGAATATGTGTGCTGCAGATGATTGCTGTGAGTTATCATCCAAACTAATTGTTTTCTATACTCAATTTTCAAGCTTAGCACGGGTGTTAATCCGTGTAGGTCTAGGTCATAGGAGTGGGGTACAGGGAACATTTGCAGGGACCAAGGCCAACAGCTAGGAGTAAAACTACCTTTGGATATGTCTTTCGATTAAAGAATGGTTGTATATGTAATAAAGGAGATTGTATGTTTTCTTTTTGGATTATCATGTTAATGTAAAGATGTAATACTACTTTTCAATGATAATGTTAAAAGATATGAAAATTTGTAATATGTATATATGTAACATTAAATAGAAAAAAATGTGTGATGACAATCCCTAAATGAATAGAAATTTATGTCGTGACTGTTTGTATAAGAGCTTGGTTACCATGTATGTGGGTGGTTGCAGGTTTCATATAAGAGGTGTTACAATGTCGATTATCGTTATGTTGTTGCAGCTCTTTGTAGCTATTTCAGAATGTCTATGTTGATGTATGTGTTATAGATATGTGATTCAAAGTCTAGTTCTTATAATCGATGGCGATATGAACTCTCAAACAAATGGAACCTTCGATATGTGGTTTATATATAAAGGACATTGTAAATTTGGTATATGTATGATGATTATCGTCACAGAAGGAAGATTGGAATTAAATTAGAGAGGCATGCTTCAAATGTAGTTGGTCTAGCTCGTAATAGTATTGTTACTGTCTACTAGCTAAGTCTCTGAATTGGCTTCAATAGGCTCAAAGTCTAAGCCATCATAATGATAAGGTATAAGTTGTAGGTAAGTATTCAAAGGTTATAGTAATGGAGAAGTGAATAAATTATTGGTTAAAATTGTAAGACTCCTTAGGGTTTAGAAATATCTTGGATGAAATTTTTTAGTCTTTGGTTTTGATTAGAATGCTACCTGTATGCTTCTTAAGCAATTGGATGTATGATCATATTTATTTAGATTCACATGTAAGTGTGATTAGTCTCATTGTAAACAATTTACCCAGAGGAATGCAACATATGTATACCTTTAAAGGACAAAAAAGTTACTTATGATCTTTTAAAAAATGAGTTCCATAAATTTCTTATCTTAGTGCAGGTGGGAGGTTGTTAGAGAAGTGCTGTAAAGATAATCGCCTTTAGCACTTATTATACAAATCTTTATGATTAATAAAAAGGAATTTTCGTTAGTTTGATGTTCGTGTTCTTAATGAATTGAAAATGATTTTAAATCGAATTAATGAAGTCCTTGATACATTACATAGCATAAAGGAAATCATGATGAGATCATGATAATGAGATTTTTATCATGTGTAACTATATTAGTATCTAAATTATCCTGTTATAGGATTAATGAGACGGGATATTATTAATCCCGACAGACTAGTGTTGAATTGCAAAACTAATTACTTGTTTTACATTAAAAATTGCAAGTATATGAGTCGTTACTTGTAGTAAAAAGCAGATATCGTCCCAAAGAGATTATGCTTAGGCACCACTTAATTCAGGTTGCTCTTTGTTTAAGACTTAAATTCGAATATTGAACTAAAAAGTAAACTAAATAAACAAACTAATAATGAACAAACAACGCAACAATGGAAATCTATCAAGATAAATATTCCAGTTATGAAAGATGGGATTTTACCTATTATTAATGCTAACCTATCCAATTATGTGTTCATAGGGTGTCAGTTTCAGACGATCGTAGGGTTGATTACTCTTTCTCGAGTTATAACCATTCCCTAAATTATAAACCCTAATCGAATTATGGACTTGCAATCTCTTAATTCACAAGTTACCCACAATTCTAATTAGTTATAAAGCTCTCTAATAAACAATCAAGTCTTGTACAAGATCTCTCTCCATGAAATTACTGACTAGAATGATTAAGTGGTCAATTAGATCGCCTAACTCTCGTTAATCCAATCTAATCATTTTTATCTAGTTCACCCTCTCGTTTGTTACCGAAATATGCAAATAAATCAATTAATCACAACATCCAACTCAAGTAAACACAAATCAACTAGATTAACATTAAAAATAAGCAAAATCTTGAAGGTAAAGTTAGAATATCATTATCAACTCAACATCCATAACCATACAATCCATCTCAATCTTACATATTTAAATGAATAAAAAAGTAAATGGGGGAGGAAATAAAACTTAGGTTGGATGACTCAGGAGAGCGGCGAGGTTGGGAGATCACCTATTCTGGGAAGCTTCGGCATCGGAGCCCTCTTCTTCTTTTCTCTCTCTCTCTCTTCTTTCTCTCTCTCATCTAGGTTTCCAAAAGAAGGCAGAATGTTGGCTCCCAATAGGGCTCCATCATAATCCTTTTATAGTCTTTACCAATTAAGGTAACCCTAGTGTCTTTTGGGGTCCGAAATGTCCCTCAAATACTCGAATTCGAAAGTGACTCCACGTATGTCTGCACACAGGCCACGATTGTGGCCTGATGATCTGCTCTTTGTCACAATCGTGGAAAATTCCCCATAATCGTGGCCCTACGATCAAGCTTCTTTCACAATCATGGCCCAATGTTGATGCTTCTGTCACTCATATATATAAAATTGAAGCTCAAAAACACGTTCTCACCCAAAGAACACTTAAAACACAAATGTTTATGAACTAACACAATCTTAAGCTAAACATGCACTAAACAATCAACTTAACCACTAAACACATATCAAATTACCTATAAAAATATAATGCAATCTACACCTATCAACATCTCCACACTTATACTTTTGCTTGTCCTCCAGTAAAGATCAAATACAACTAATAAAATTCTATCACTTCAGTTTCACAAAGATTAAAGCATGCAATCCCTCAAACTTTAGCTAACTCAAGTGTCAAGCTACTACATATATCATGACTAATTTTCATTGATGCACATAAGTAAACTCAATCCATGAAACCATCACTCAAAGATAAGTATATATTTAAAATGGATCTTCCTTACAGATTTCACTCATTTCTCTCAAGTGTTTGATGGTTAGTGTTTCTCTCAAACTTCCTATAGGAAACCACACTATCATAGGCTTGCTAATGCGCCAATTCTTCTCCACAATGATTACATGCTAGGAAAGATCAAAAGGGCTTTGTTTCGGGTTGTAATGTGGCTAGGGTTAAGGTGGGTTAAACAGGTTTTAGGGGTTTATCATAAGCATTTATAAACTACTAAGTGTACCAAAGGATGAAAAAGATAAACCTTTAAGATATGCAAATAGATAAGACTACTTCTTCGCACTTATTGTAGTTACTACATGTTATTCCTTTTTCTTTTCTCTTTTTTCTTTGATTTTGTTCTTTTCTCTTTGTTCTTTGTTCTTTTTCTTTTCTATTTTCTTTTCTTCTTTTTTTTAATAAAAAAGAAACAATGGATAGAAAACAACAACTATATGTATTATGCTCTTAACTTGTGATCCCACACTTAAGTATCACTTAGCACTTTATTAACTTGTGATTGGGTAAGCTAATGGGGTTTATGGTCTTTGAAATTGGGTGATTTCAAGAAACATAAGGTTAAAGGTTCAATGGGGCTAACAAGGGATAATTAAAGGGTAGGTCATTTAAGACAACGGTTAAAGCAAGAAGGCCTTAATCATTTCTATCTAGCATGCATCCAGTAGATTTAAACTGATTCAAAGCAAGTTTTGAAGGTAATTACCTAAGGAAGCATCATACAAACAAGGAAATGAAATGACTATAAAATGGAGTCATAAAGGCTTAATTCCTCACATAGGCTCAAATGAAAATCCATTACGCTTTTATACGTTAGCTCATTGTTCAAGTGTCAAGTTCTGAGAAAGCTTATGCGACCAATTACTTTCATCACTCCATATGGTTCACTCTCCACTCAAGTAGCCTAATTTAAGTTCATGCATGCATTTAATCTCATTCCAACTAGCATGATAGAATCTCATAGCAACACTTTTATCACAAAGATTCAAATGTAAGGGAAATGACACACCTAATATTGACAACCTAATATGCATCCTAAATGGCATGCAAAAATTGCAAAGACTACCTCCCTACACTTGAACAAAACATTTTCCTCAGTGTGCAAAAGAGAACATCCAGAACTAATAAACAATACATTGAAAACCAAAACAGAAAAACACAAGAAGAATAATAGAAGAGATTAAGGGCAACATGGGCTTATGGTGGTGGTTTCGATGGAAGTGACACATTTTTTCCTCTCATCCTTTTGTCCTCTAACAAGCTATGATGCACAATAAATCTTCAAGTAATCTCAAAATGAATCATCAGGGACCTAAACAACAAGAGAATGAAGTGCAAAACAAGTTAAACCAAACTAAATATTATCAAATCAAAACAACACCATACTAGCACAAAAATAAACAAATGAAAGAAAAACATGCTAAGTTAAGGTCATTAGCTTGACCATCCCATATGAAGTCATAAAAGAGTGAGTGAAAGGCAAGAAAGTACTTCCCTTTCTTGTGGAAATGGCCCTCCAAAGTAAAGCTTGCATCTATGCCCATTAACCTTAAAAGTTTCGCCCTTTTCATTTTCTAACTCCAACGCTCCATGGGGAAACACTTGACTAACCTTGAATGGGCCACTCCATCTTGACTTGAGCTTTCTGGGAAATAATCGAAGTTGTGAATTGAATAAAAGCACTAAGTCCCCACTTTTGAATTCTTTTTTTTAATGTGGCCATCATGCCACTTCTTCGCCCTTTCTTTGTACAACTTGGCATTTTCATATGCATCATATCTTAATTCTTCCAATTCATCAAGTTGTAACAAGCTCTTCTCTCTTACTAGCTTCCAATCCATGTTCAATTTCCTGATTGCCCAATAGGCTCTATGCTCCAACTCCAATGGTAAATGGCATGCTCTGCCATACATAAGTTGATATGGGGTTGTGCCTATAGGAGTTTTGAAAGTTTTCCTGTAAGCCCACAATGCATCATCCAGTTTCAAAGCCCAATCTTTCCTTGAAACTTTCTCCAAGATCCTCTTTAACTCTCTATTCACCACCTCCACTTGGCCACTCGTTTGCAGATGGTAAGGGGTTACCACTCGATGATGATCATTATATCTTCTCAAAAGAGCCTCAAAGGGTTTGTTGCAGAAGTGGCTCCCCAATCACCTGTGATAGCTTTAGGCACCCCAAATCTAGTAAATATCTTCTTGATGAACCTTTGCACCACTTGGCCATCATTTGTTGGACTACTTCGACCCACCTAGACACATAATCAACTCTAACCAATATATAAGAGTTACCTAGGGAAGATGAGAATGGTCCCATGAAATCTAAGCATCACACATCAAATATCTCTACCACCATAATGTTTGAAAGTGGCATCTCATCTCTCTTCAAAATATTGCCTACTTTTTGGCACCTATCACAACGTAATACAAAGTTTCGGGCATCTTTGAACAAGTTTGACCAGTAGAATCCACACTCCAAAATGGGCGTAACAGTCTTATTTGCTCCATAGTTTCTAACATGAACTGAGCTATGACGTTAGGTAAAAAATTTAAGCATTTCATCTTCAAGGACACACCTGCGAATTAAACTATTAGCACATATTTTATATAAACATAGGGTCATCCCAAATATAGTGAAAACACTAAAACAAGAACCGCTTGGTTTGTTGATGAGAGAGATTAGGGGGAAGAATACTACCTGAGAGATAATTAGCAATATCTACAAACCAAGGAAGAAAAGGGTTTTCTACCATCATTAAAGCCTTGTTAGGAAAATGCTCTTTAATTTCCTCTTCTTCTTCATTTTGTTCCCCTTCAAGTCTCGATAGGTGCTTTTCTATAACATTTTCTGCTCCTTTCTTATCCTTAATCTCAATGTTGAATTCTTAGAGTAGAAGCACCCATCGGATGATCCTAGCCTTAGTACTTATTTGTAAAGAGGTATCGCAATGCTGCATGATCTATAAAAACAATAACTTGTGAGCCTAAAAGGTAAGAACGAAAATTTTCACATGCAAATACCACTACAAGAAACTCGTTTTTAGTGGTGGTGTAGTTTAATTATGATCCTATTAAGGTCTTGCTGGCATAGTAAATTGCATGTAACCTCTTCTCCTTCCGTTGTCTGAGTACACAACTAATGGCATGGTCACTTGCATCATACATGATCTCGAAGGGAAGTGACCAATTTGGTAACATCAAAATAGGTGTTGTCTTTAACCTGTTAAAAGCATTTAAACAATAATCATCAATCACAAATGAAGCATCTTTAACTAACAAGTTAGTTAATGGTCTAGCAATAAGAGAAAAGTCCTTAACGAACCGTTTGTAGAACCTTGTATGACCAAGGAATGCTCGGATGCCTTTAATGTTGGTAGGAGGTAGAATATTTTTGATCACTTCAGTCTTAGCTCGATCTACCTCAATCCCCCTATATGAGATCTTATGGCCTAAAACAATTCCCTCTTGGACCATGAAATGACAGTTCTCCCAATTTAAGACTAAATGAGACTCACATCTTTGTGATACTCTATCTAAATTAAACAAACAATGATCAAAAGAGTATCCAAAACTAGAGAAGTCATCCATAAATACCTCCATGAAGTCCTCATTCATATCTGGAAAGTGGCCATCATGCACCTTTAGAATCTGGCTGGTGTATTGCATAGGCCAAAAGGCATCCTCCTATAATCAAAAGCCCCATGAGGACAAGTGAAAGTGGTTTTATCTTGGTCTTGTGGGTATATGAATACCTGATTGTATCCTAAATATCCATCGAGAAAGCAATAAAAAGCATGGCCAGCCATACTTTCAATCATTTGGTCCACAAAAGGTAATGAAAAATGGTCTTTCTTGGTGGCCAAATTAAGCTTCCCATAATCAATGCACACTCTCCAACCTGTGATGGTCCTAATGGAAATTTGTTCACCTTTTTCATTCTCCATCACTATCATGCCTCTTTTCTTAGGCACACATTGCACCAGACTCACTCACCCACTATCTAAAATTAGTTATATAATACCTGCATCCACTTCCTTCTTCACAATCTCTTGAATGTTTGGATTTAGCCTTCTTTGCCTCTCCCTCACTGTCTTGCATCCTTCTTCAAGGTTAACCCTATACATCACCATATTGGGGCTAATCCCCCTAATATCAGAAATTTGCCACCCCATGGCTCTCATCCTCTTCTTAATGGTCTTTACCTCTTTCTCTTCTTGCCCATCATTCAATTGGTTGGAAATGATGATGGGTAAGGTGTGTGTTAAAGAAGTGCTCTAAAGGCAATCACCTTTAGCACTTATTGTACAAATTATTTTATGATTAATAAAGGTATTTTTCATTATTTCAATGTTCATATGTTTATGGATTTGATGTTGATCTTAAATTGCTTTGATGAAGTCCTTAATACAAAACATAACATGGAGGAAATCATGATGAGATCACGATAATGAGATTCCTATCATGTATAATTAAGTTAGTATCTAAACTTTCCCTAGTCATAGGATTAATAAGATGGGATATAATTAATCTGGATAGACTAGCATATGTTATACTCCTTGATTAAATCAAGTAGTAGATCTCATAAGTTATAAACATGAGTTGTTTAGAGTTAACATGTAGATGCTTACTAAGGGTAGTATGTACATTGGATTGACCTACTATGAGACAATCATATGGATATTCTATTCCAGTGTCAATGATAGTCTCATCATAGCAATGGTGCAAATATCCTTTAACTTGAGGTGCTCAAAGATATCTTACATATTGATATTGTTCTTTGACTCCATTCATCGATGCCTTTCAGGTGTTACTCATAGGGTGGTGATTGAATATAGCTTGAGGTATTCGGAGGTAATTGAGTAGTCAATAAAGGATTCACTACTCCTAATAGAAGGAGATCATACCCATAGCCTCTTGTCATGGTCATTACTCGGGAGTCTCTGGCTAGAGCAGATATGTGTCATGAAGAGAGTATTTAGTGATACATAGAGTAATGAGATCCTTAGAACAAGATCTAATAACACTTGGACTAGATGTGGCGTAGTCAATCTAGTGGAAGTTGACACTTTGACCATACTCTGAATCCAGTGGGGGATAGATGGTGAAAGGATGAATTGGATGGCAACATTGCATATGGAAGGGTTCGTAGTCAAACCACTGACTTTTTGGTCAATTGGGGGTCATGACATATTATTAGATAC
The DNA here is from genome assembly GCA_027478595.1 of Erythroxylum anguifugum. Classification (NCBI taxonomy): domain Eukaryota; kingdom Viridiplantae; phylum Streptophyta; class Magnoliopsida; order Malpighiales; family Erythroxylaceae; genus Erythroxylum; species Erythroxylum anguifugum. The sequence continues at coordinate 11,188,650 of JANIPN010000218.1, forward strand.
CGCTCTTGACTTACTTAAATTAAATGTTAATTCAAGTGACCAACATAACCGGGAACCTAATGGGTCACACACATATGAGATCCAAAGGATGAGTAAAATGATCGTGAATGGTAATTAAAGATATGAGGGAGTATTTCGAGATTGTATCGCGATATGATCGTGGTAGAAAATGTTGCATGGAATGGATTAGAAACAAATGTTGTTGGCTTCCATTAATGCCTACTATTCATGGTCATTGACTTCCCATAACTTCCATTAATGCATGCTATTCATGACCATTGACTTCCTATAACTTTCCATTAGTGATGGGGGTTATGGAAGGCCAAATGATGTAGAAAATTGAGATGATTTTTGTCCATCTTGTGTAAGACACAAGAAAAGAAAAAGAAAAGTTATTTTTCTTACACACACACTTTCTCTCTAACTCTCTCAAGAGTTATTGTCTTTGCTAGCACAAAGAAAGAATTCTAGCCATCTCTTAGTGAGGTTTTGTCCTCTATATTCGTTTGGACTTTCATTAGAGACAGTCTGCATTAATCGCTGTGGTTTATGACAACCTAACACGAAGAAGATTAAAGAACGAAGGAGATCGTTAGAAATGTATGTAAACATCTTACATTTCATGTTTTTGTTTTTCTATATCTATATGCATAAATAGATCTAGTTTTTGAGATTCCGTTTTATTTCTGCTACATATGTTTGATATATATTATTTATGAGATGCATGATCAGAACCTGACAGTAGTATCAGAGCCATCTTGTGCCTTGTTAGATGTAGAATACATGACATGTGAAAATTGTTTTCATGGTTGTGACAACTTAGGGTCCTACAATGTTTTATTCTAAATTAATTATATAAAAATGATTTTCACGATTTTCTTTCACCAATCTTTTCATAATATGTAATTGAATGATTCATTGTGATTGAAAATATTTTTAATGTGATTGAAATATTTAATTTTGACTTTACACGAACATGCATGAAATTTGTCTTTCTGCTGGGCATGTGATGTCTATTGAATAAACTTATGAGGTTACACATGATTTTCGTGGAATTTGATTCTAGAAAAATTATATGAACATATTTGGGATGTGTTCATTCTTATGTAATTTTTTATAATTATTAAAAAAGTTTTAATAATTTTATCAAACAAATTTCCAGATCTAGATAATTTTCCAGAAATTGTAGGATCTATTTTGTGTGATGTTTTTGTATGTTTATATTTCGGTTCCAGAACCTTAAAAATATTTTTATGTGATAAAAATGTGTTAATTTGATGTTTGATGCATTCCTAAATGATTTTGCTTGAAATTTGACTTTCTGAAAAATTTTAGAAGACATATTTGTCATTTTTGATGTCTTATCAATGTTTTGGTGATCATGATAATTTTTGGGTGATTCCTAAGTTATTTTGATCATCATGAAACGAACTAGAGATGGTTGGAATGATGATTTGATGCTCTGAAAATTTTATGAAATTATAAAAATTAATTTTGAATTAATTTTAGTAGAGCAATAGATTTTCTAGTAAGACTAGAAAAATTGACATGTATGACAAAATTGAAGTTTAATTTTAGACGTCAAATAATTATTTCAAGGTAAATTAATTACGAATTAATTTTTGGAATTATGAATTCATGTTAATTATATTAATATTAATTCCAATTGAAATAACATACAAGAATAAATTTAGCCAAGTTAGTAAAAGGACGATATTAAATCTAAGTGTTGGATTGGGCTTAGATCCAAGTGTTGGAATGGGCTTTCATGTTAGGATCCATAAAATGCCATAAGCAAAATGAGGTGTTTACATATATGCATTAGAGAATGTGTGGTTAGGAGAAAGTGTGGGCTTGCATGATGGATGGTTATGGGCTTAGGCCCAATTTGATTGGGCAATCCATATCATGCCATGTAGTTATAGTAACTATATGTGTGCGTGTTGGGCAAACCCAAGCCTTCTCAGCGTTGGTTTGTTGGGCAAACTTAAGGTCAATGTGGACAGAGGCCAAGTTGGGTAGTATACATTAGATGTACACGTGTCAAGAGTTGATAGCCTAATGAGTGTGCACACATCAACAATTGATAGCATTAGATTCGATAGTTGCATTGGAGATGCAATTGGTATGATCAATACCTACCGGTTGAATTAAGGTGGCTTGTTGGGCAAACCCAAGGTCATTCTTAGGGATATCGGATTTCAACCCACTAGGATAATTTCTCTACGAGTTCTCTCGGATTTATATTGAGGGTATAAATTTGTGAAAATAGTGGGAGCTATAATGCGTGTTATTAAAGTCCTTATAGACATACATTTAAGTATATTCTAATTTTTCTCTATTTGACGATAGGTTGTTATTGCTTGAGTCAACACCATGAGTAGTAATGTGAATCTAAGATCATTGATGGAAGCTAACAAATTGACTGGACCAAACTTCCTTAGCTGGCTCAGGAACTTGAGAATAGTTCTCTAGTCTAAGAAACTTGGTTATGTCTTAGAAGAACCAATTTCTGATCCCCTGTTGCTAATAATTCTGATCATGATCAGAGGGCATATAGGAAGCATTTCTATTAGGCTCTGTTTTCGGAGCCCAACATTTCGGAATCAAAAGACGTGAGCTTTGGGACAGTTGGGTGAAGGTCATGCAAAAGGAATATTTACAAACCTTTAATGGTCATGAGAAAACATCGGAAGCAAAGGTGGGTTCGCCGCGGCGAACATATGGGAGTAATTCCATAGACCCTTCAAGTCAATTTCGTTGCGGCAACAATTATTGCTTCGTCGTGGCAACCTTGGAAGACTAACTTCGCCGCGGCGAAGACAACACAAGAAGGCAGAAATACCATTGGGTGAATTATGTTGTGGCGAACTCTTGGCTATGTCGCAGCGAAAACCCCAATACAAAACCTAGAAAACCAGAACAACCTACCTTATTAAATGCAAATATAAATTCTTTCAACCACCCTCATCAATTTAACTAAAGACCAAAATGATCATGAATATAATCACAAACCAATTCTCAATTTCTTAATCCCATCTTTACATCAAAATACATTGCGAAAACAAGAAAATCATAAACAATCCAAACATATTTCATTTATATCAAAAGATAAAATTTTTACAAAGCTTAATGGCATTTCAAGCCACAATACATCAGTTGAGTTTGTGAACCAAAAATACAAAATACACTTGAACTAGTAAAACTTGAAATGTGGCTAAAGCCTTGTGATTACAAAATATAGCTTAAAATCCAAAAATTTGCCTAATCGAACTGATGCCTTGATTCTCTTTCACTCGATCTTAGTTCTTCACCTTAAGATGGGACGGATAAACGGGAGGTGAGCTTAAAGCTCGTGGGTAATAGTTTTATAATCGGTAATAAGTAAAAACCATTGAAATATTCATTTCCATTGTACAAATTTCACATTGAATCATATAGCACATATTTTCCAAATTCTCACTTATCAAACAATTCATAAGCAGCCTAAATCATGAATTCATCAAACTTGTCAACACATGTAAACACATAAGTACATCAAAATGATTTGGGTAGGTTCATAAACAAAACGAACTAACACATTCCCACATAATGGTCCTGTGTAGTCGTGAACCAAACGAACTATTGTAATCCCATATAGTAGTTTTACGTAGTTGTAAACATGAGGGAGTCCATAAAGGAGCTCCATGCCACTAGCGAGCAAGAGGGAGAAGCCTTTAGTTGAAGTGCACTTGACATACAGAATGGACCGAACCAAACCCACATAGCATGTACTTCACGACTTGAAATAGATTGCCTAAAATGACACATTTTCGAAACTTGATTTCGTAAACATAATATTTTTTCAAAATCATTTCATTTTCTTTCCAAAATCATTAGCACAAATTCATATACAAACATGTAGCACTCTTTTAAAGAATTTAAAGAGAAATAAACAAACATGTATAAAGTAGTTAAAAATCATTTATTTCCGTTATTTCAAAAGAATCATTTATGGCTTATTACTCAATTATAAAAAAATAACCCACCTTGAATTCCTTACTTAAAAACTTGGTCAAAGGTGCCTCTCTTCTTGATCCTCTTACCTCTCTTGATTCCTTTTAACAATGGCAAAATCCCATTCAATAGGAATTCAAATTAAGAACCCATAAAGCATATTCACTAGAATTTATTCTAGAATACTTAAACCCTTCCTAAAATCCAAACCTTCAGGTTAATTTTTCATAATCATTATAATCAGGTGAATGAAGGAATTTGATAACACTTTCTTCTAGAAAAATGTTCCCCATTGTCTTAAGTTTCTAATGACACCAAAATCATTCAATTTTGCTCAGAAATCCGATAGTTATGCCCCAAATATTTTAGGACTGTTCTTATACTGAAACAATATTCTATTCTCAGCTTCCATCCAAAAATTGAAACTCTTAGAGACTGAATTAAAGCTCGATTTCTTTAGACAATTTGTAGTCCTATGTTTCTAGTTTACTTAAAATAAAAAATCTTCCATTTTGATAACTGCAGAAAAAGTTATACTTAAAATACCAAACATGTTCAAGATGTGCAGGAAAAACTTTGCCGCGGCGAACTTTCACAGAAGCTATATTTTTCCAGATTTTTCTCACACCTAACACATCTTTCTCTCATTCCATCCTTCTTATGCCACAATATTACATTACTCTATGTTTCCTTAGCTCAAAACTCATTTTAATTCATCTCAAAAACACCCAAGAAACTTATGTATATCAATGGTAAAAACACATATACGTATATCACCAAAACAAAGCATACACATTTCAACTTCATTTTCTCTTCAATTTTGCTTCATTTAACCCATACCCATCATATTTAAAGCATAACTTACTTGATTAAGCTGCAAGATTCTTCAAACTCTTCAAGATCTCTCTTAACCCTAGCTTTCTTCCTTCTTTTCTCTCCTTCTCTTCTTCTATTCGTTATTTTCTTTCTTCTTTTCTCTCATTCACGTTTTCTTCCCTCTCAAATACAAGACAACACTTTCTTCTTCCCATTTCACCCTTAATGAGTGTGCAATGTCCAATTTGCCCTCCCTTTAATGCCTTATGGCTTTTAAACTTAAATGATCTTCCAAAAATGTCCTTTATGCCTTCTTACCACTTTAACTCAATTTACGCCCTACTATACTTTAACTTAATTTTATTTTCTCCATTTAATACTTCTAATTTCTCCTTACGGTTGCAAAAATCATGGACTAAATTCTAAGAAAATAAAATAAAGCAAAATAAATAAAGAAAATTTTTGGGGTCCAACATTTCTTCCCCCCTTAAGGAATTTCGTCATCGAAATTCTTACTTGAGTCATTGAAGAGGTGTGGATATTTTTGCTTCATGGCCTCCAAGGGCTCCCACATGGTGTCTTCTGTGGAATGATTTCACCACAGGACTTTGACTAGCTAAACTGTCTTATTCCTGAGGACCTTGTCCTTAGTGTCCAAGATCTCCACTAGAGTCTCCTCGTAAGTTAGATCATCTCTCAACTGATTCTCAGTGGTCTGAACAATGTGAGAGGGGTCTGATCTATACCTCCTAAATATGGAAACATGAAAGACATCATGTATTTGTGACAACTTCGGTGACAATGCCAACCTACAGGCTAGTGGCCCAATCCTCTCCACAATTTCATAAGGACCCACATATCTCAGGCTCAACTTACCCTTCTTGCCAAACCTCATTACTCCTTTCCCAAGAGATGTCTTAAAGAAAACTTTCTCACCCACTTTGTACTCCATCTCCTTTCGGTGTGCATCAATATAGCTCTTCATTCTATCTTGAGCTGCCTTAAGCTGCTGCTTGACTAAATTGACCTTGTCAACTGTCATCTGCAGTAACTCTAGCCTTATCAGTTTCCTTTTTCCTTCTTCATCCTAGTATATCAGAGTTCTACACCTCCTTCTATACAGTGCTTCATAAAGAGCCATCTGAATGCTCGAATGGTACGAATTATTGTAAGTCCTAAGCTCCTTTGAAATCCATCATACATGCCCTGAGCATTCCTTTAAGAGTCCGAATGGTCCTCTTATATTGACCATCTATTTGGGGGTAAAAAGCCGTGCTAAAATTCAATTTGGCTCCCAGAGCCTCTTGTAAGCTTCCCAGAATCTTAAAATAAAGCGAGGATCTCTGTCAGAAACTATAAATTCGGGAATTCCATGTAGTCTCACTATCTCATCAATATACTTCTTTGCTAGCATATGTAGAGAATCAGTTTGTTTGATTGCCAGAAAATGGGCTGACTTTGTCAAACGATCAACGATAACCTATATGGCATCATGCTTCCTACTAGTCTTCGGCAAACCCATCAGAAAATCCATGGTTACTCTTTGCCACTTCCACTCAGAAATGGACAATAGCCTTAACTTTCCTGAAGTGCCTGGTGTTCAGCCTTGACTTGTTGACACATTAGACACTTGCTTGCATATTCTGCTACATCCCTCTTCATGCCTTTTTACTAGAAATGCTCTCTAAAATCCCTGTACATTCTGGTGCTACCTGGGTGCATAACATAAGGTGCATTGTGTGCCTCGTCGAGTATCTCATCCTTTACTTCCTTGACGTTCGATATACAAAATCTGTTTCCTACAGTCATGAGTCCATCATCCCTCACTACCACTTCAGATTTCTTGCCATTCTTAATTTCTTCTCAAAGCTTGCTCAAATCTGTATCTTGTGCCTATAACTCCTTTACTTTCTCCCCAAGTATCGACCTCACTATGAAATTTGCAATAACACAATCAGGTTCCTCCTATTTTGTGCTTATTCTATGCTTAGCCATCTCTTCCAACAATGGTAGATAAACTGTCTGAATATGAGCTATAGATGATTTCATACTTAAGGCATCTACCACTATATTTGCCTTTCCTGATGATACTCAATCAACAAATCATAATCCTTAATTAACTCTAATCATCTTCTCTGTCTAAAATTCAATTCCTTTTGGCTCAACAAATACCTGAGACTTTTATGGTCTGTAAAAATCTTTGTCTGAACTCCATACAGATAATGTCTCAAAATTTTCATGGCAAAAATTAACGCTACTAATTCGAAATCATGGG
>JANIPN010000218.1:11282196-11294181 GCA_027478595.1 Erythroxylum anguifugum
CTAAACTCATTAACTCCCATCTTTACAAACCAATTATCTCCAATTATCTTTTGATTTCTTGTTCCCTATTATATATATATATATATGTATATTTATATATATATACATATATATATATAATAGGGAACAAGAAATCAAAAGATAATATATACATATTTTTTCTTTCTCAACACTCCATAAATTTCAAAGGAAACTCCTAAATTCACCAATATTTACAAATATTTCCTCTAATCACTAATATTTCAATGTAAAACATTCATAACTCTAAAAAATTTACAAATCAATCCAATTATACCCGAAATAATTCATGAATGCGTGTACAATTATTTTCATGTGCAAATACATTCACTATTCATGTATAAGTGTATGGCATATTATGCATGAACAAGAAAATGCTTCTCTAACTCTCATTAATCACTCACATTTACCATTCTAACCCTCCCACAAGTAATGGGATGTTACAAGGCTTCTTTCGTTTTGAGCATTAACAGGCTCCTATCAATTAACAAGCTCCTTTCGTTTTGAGCGTTAACAACCTTCTATTGATTAAGATGTTCCTTTCTTTTTGAGCACTAATAGGCTCCTTCCCTTTTTGAGGGCTAGCAGGCTCCTTTCAATTAATAGGATCTTTTTGTTTTCAACATTAACAGGATTTGTTTTAATGTTGATAAGACCTTTCTATTTATAGACTTATTTTGTTTAGGAGGATATTATCAATTTGAAAGTACTTGCAATTTTTTTTTACAAACAATTCACCCCCTCTTGATTGTGTTTACTTTATCACAAAACACGATGAAGATGACTATATAGATAGACTAAACGCTCGTCTTGTTGCCTGAGATTTTATCCAAACTTCTAGCATTGACTTTAATGAGACCTACAACCCTATTATTATCTATACTACTATTTGACTGTCGTTGCTATTTCTACTTCACTAAATTGGTGCATGAAACAACTTGACGTCAAGAATGCCTTTTTGTATAAAAGAATTAAAGAAATTGCACACCTAAAGCAGCCTTCTAGTTTTGTAGATGCTCACAAACCTAATCATGTTTGTCTCCTTCATAAGCCCCTTTATGGGTTAAAGCAAGCTCCTCAAGCTTGTTTAATCATTTTCTCGGCTCCTTTTACATTTTGGTTTCTATTGTAGTAAAGCATATTCCTCTTTATTTGTTAATCATTAAGTTATATTACAATGTTATTTTTTATCTATGTAGATAACATTTTGGTGACTAGAAACAGTAACTCACTCATCTCTCAATTAATTAATCAATTGAATTCAAAGTTTTCTATGAAGTATCTCGAGCTGCTACATTTCTACATAGGTGTTGAAGTTAAACACTTCACTGAAGGAGTTATCTTTCACAAAGCAAGTACATTAAAGATCTTCTTGCTTGCATTGGCCTGACTGATTGTACCCCTACTATTACTCCCATGGTTCTCAAGGATAATTCTTATGTTTTAGATGATAGACCTATGGATGCCACATATTACATGAGTATTATTGGAGCCCTTTAATATCTCACATTCACTTGACTAGATATCCAACATGCAGTGAGTAAAGTTTGTTAATTTCTGAATAAACCTTTTGAATTACATCTCAGGGTAGTTAAGTGAATACTTCGCTATCTTAGGGGTAGATAAGACTATGGATTATGCTTTATTCTCTCATAGTTCACTTTCTTTATATGCTTTTTCTAACGCTGATTAGCCAGGATGTCCTTTGACTAGACATGGTAGTTCAACCTGAGCCCAATCAAAAGTCAACATGTTTCGAGTCCGATTAAACTTCAAGTCTAATTAGGGCCTAAATAGACATTTTCGGGTCGGGTTACTTTTGACATGACAAAGCATAATCAATTTTGTGTTTTGTAGGAGCTAATTGCATCTCATGGTGTTCTAAAACGCAAGCTATAGCTACTAGATCAAGTTTAGAAGCAGAAGATTGGTCTATGGCCTCCATTAGAGCTGAGTTAACATGACTCACATTCTTGTTGTGTGACATTGGCATTCTCTTGTTTTACCCTTCTCAATTGTTTTTTTTTTTCAATAATATTGGTGCTCTTTATATGTATGTCAATCCTTTATTTGACACAAAGACAAATCATATTAAGATAGTTTATCATTTTGTCAAAGAAATGTAATCATGGACAACCTTGTAAAATGATTTGTGTCATCTTTTCAGCAAATATCTTCACCAAACTTTTGCCGAAAATGTTGTTTTTATTTATTCACGGCAAGATGAGACCTCATTTACACTCCACCTTCGTCTCAAGGGGAGTTGATAAGGAACCAAAACATTGACATCGTGACATCCAAATCAAGTCAATTAATAAAATTATTGCTAATCAATAATGATAAAGTTAGCTTCTGGAAATCCATTTTGCACTCAACTATAGCTTCTGCAAATCCATTTTGCACTCAGTCGATTGCTACTCTCAAATCTCACAGATCTCGCTGAGCTCGGATCGCTATCTCTCCTAGCAACTGAATTGGGAAATTGGTTTTTAATACAAGAGAAAGTATTAGGACGTTTTGCCCTAAAAGTTTGGGGAACTCTCAAATGGGTTTTTTTGTCTATCTTTTGACCCTTTGTTTTCAACGCCGTTTATGTCTCCATGGGCTTAAACCGTGTTTGCTAAGCTAGCATTGTACTTCATCTGTATATCCTCCCTTATTAATGAAATTTTTTAATTTCTCAAAAAAAATAATGATAAAGTTGATGCATAAAATTAAAGTGTTAATGTAGTGTATTATTATTTTTGTCTTTGTATTATCTTTTTTTTTTTGCTTGATTTAATTTTGAATATAAGATAGGTATAATATAGATATATTTTCTCCTTGTCAATTCTTGACATTGATATTAATTGGATTAAGCTGCAGCTCTTTGTATGTTATATAAACTGAACCATTTCAATTTTTACTTTTCTTAAAAAATGTGATATGTCAGAAAAGAAGTAGTGCAACAGTGCAAGTGTTCTTTTAGATCTCTCAAACGAATTTTAAACTTCAAGTCCAAAAATAGAAAATTTATACAAACATCCACTAATATCATTGCCTAAAGCTATTGAACATATTTACAAATAAAGATCAAAATTGACACTTATACCATTACAGGTTTTAAAAAAATGAACGCCAAGAAATGTAAAGCACGAACAAGAAGCCAATTGATAGCTATTAATGGGATATATAGCAGTAGCGAAGCTATAGTTATGGTTGCCCACCCTCAAAATTTTTTTTATTAAAGAAGTATATATGTATATAGAGGTTGCCCACCTAAAAGAATGTCGTTGCTTATGGTGGATTGGATAAAAAAAATATCGTTGCCTCCCCTGAAATAAATTCCTGACTTCGCCACTGATATGTAGTACCCCAGGGTTTGTCAATTCCTTGTACTTAACTCCAACTTCCTGCGTGGAGGCGGGCTCTGCTCTGCTCTGAGCTGCTAGTATTTGAAACTGGATAGAACTCTCCAAACCAGAATTAGGCCTCAAATATCGGCCTGCAGTTCCTATCAACGACATAACATATTTGGTCCTTTTGCTGTTTTGTCTCGACTCTCGCTATAACATACTTGATCCTTTTGCTGTTTTCTCTCGACTCTCGCTACCTTCCTCGCAAAGTCGAACAAGAAAACTTCTTGTTGTTGTTTCGTGGTGGTGGTGGTTTGTTTCGCAAAAGATTGAGCCTTGATATGTCCATTCAAAACTTTCTCGTAACCCTCAAAACTGTCAAAGTAAAACCGTCTTCAAGCATCTTCACGAAAACCTTTCAAAAACTCAGAAAACCCACTTCTAAATCTACGAAATCCTTCCCGTCCGGTTCAGCTATTTACACTCTCAATTCCACTAAATTCTACCAAATACTATCTGACCCAGATCACAGCCTAGAAAAATGCTTACATCTCTTCAATTTTGTCCTAGAAAACCAATCTTTAATCTCATTTAAACCTGACCTCCAGGCTCGTATCACAGTAATTGGCAGGCTTTTGAAGGCAAGGTGGTTCTCTGCTGCAGAGGATATCCTGAAATCTGTTGTCAGGTACCCTTTTCCTCTCCTAGCCTCTACTATTCAGAAATGTTGCTGTCTGGAACCAGAAGTTGTTGAAAAGTTATTTAACATGATGCTCAAGGTTTACTCTGATCAGAGCAAACTTGACTTGGTTTCGGATACTTTTGATCACATGAAAGATAATGGCTTTAAGATTGATGAAAGAAAATGTTCTTTGCACTTGCTTTGGCTAAAGAGAAATGACCAAATGGAATTGGGACTTGAGTTTTTCAATAAAATGATGGAATCAGGTATGGATTCATTTGTATATTCATTGCCAGTTCTCGTCCATGGGCTCTGTGAGAGTGGACAGATCGAGAGATGCAGATTATTGTTGGAGGAGATCGTGAGCAAGGGAATTAACCCCACAATTACTTCCTATAACATATTAATAAATGCGTGTGCCAAGAGATGGAATTTCAAGGAGATAGATTCCATCTTGACATTGATGAAAAGGCAAGTAGAGGAATTTGACATCGAGACGTACAGAATATTAGTTGATGGCTACTTGAGCTTTGGGAAAACTGAAGAAGCTGAAAAGTTGGTATTGGAGATGCATGAGAAAAATTTTAAAGCTGATACTCACATGTACAATTTGATCATAAATGGGTATTTCAGACAAAGTTTAACAGATAAAGCACTTTTGGTGTTTGATAGGATGAATATTAGGGGTTTTAACCCAAATGCTGATACTTATTGGGCTTTGATGAATGGCCTCTGCAAATTGGGAAAGATGGAGATAGCAATGTTATATGTAGGCAAGATGCAAAGCAAAGGAATCGAACTGGATCAGGCTAGTTTTAATTTATTGATGGATGGATTTTGCAGTAAGGGAATGGCATGGGAAGCGTTTGAATTGCATATTGAGATGGAGAGAAGAGGATTTGATTCTGATGTATCTTTATGCAACAAGATTGCGAGTGGGCTATGCAAGTCAAAACAGTTTGAGGCGGCAAAAATGCTGATGAATACAATGGTTAAAAAAGGTGGACTACCAGAAATGTTTAGCCTTACAAACTTGATCGGACTCTGAAGCTCGGCTAGAATTTTCGGGGACACGGTAAATCCTCTTCATAGCACTGAACTGCTCAGCATCCTTGAGCTTGATAACTATTGAAACTAAGTGATGGATATTTTCAGAAAAACGGCTATGAAAACTTCTTGGTGGGGTACTTGGACTCTGGCTTGGGTCCTTTGGGGTTTGATGAAAATTAGCTTTTACTACGTCTCCTGTATTGACATCTACGCTACAGAGGCGCGTATTGATTCAATTGGCTTGAAACTTACCTTGATTCAGCACGAACAATCTTTCCAATTTGATCGCGCCCTCCCTCATTCTTTACCGTTTCTTTTATGCTGCCATTGCTGGTTCTGAAGTAGGATGGGAGTCAGGAGAAGTTCGTTGAACTTGTATGCTGTTTAATAGATGCACCAGACACCTAACGTATTGGGACATTCATAAGTGCCGTTCCTCGGACTTGGATAACTTGAACCCCATGCATTTGGAAATAATAATATTAAGATAATGGCTTTTATTTCAGCGTTGGATATTAATTTCAATTTTTGGTAGAGGGTTTAGGTTTCTGATGTACCAAAAAGATATTAACTCTGCAAATGATGAACCCGCACATTATTCATCTAACTAAGCACGGCAAAGAAAGAACAAGGAACAGCGGAGATGATTAAGAAAAGCAGAAAACCTGTCAACCATCTTCTACAACGGTAACTGTACACATTTCTAAAGTCACTTGTTGGAATAAAAAGCCACAGAAAGGTAAACGGAGAAAGATAACTAGCTAAGGGAAAAATTGTTCCGCCCGCCTTCACTAGCTCTGTGGGGCTCCAGAGAGAATGAGACCTCCGTGCTTTCTGATGGTTGGAATGCTTTGCGATCGTTTTCTCATCTTGACATTACCAGAATTTACCATGAGAAGAGAAGCGTATGAGCATAACGACTCATCCAGTTGCTCGCTTCTGCTTCTAAGGGAGAGATCCAGATTCTGAGTGTATTTATCTCCCCTCATGGGGTTTGACCTGCTCCTAAATATTGGAAGTAGTTTGTCTTGATATTCCTCATCGTCATCAGACCAATAACCATTCCCCTGCACATCTTGCATTGCCAGATCATCATACTCTTCATCTGATTTTGTCGACTCCTCATCCACTGAGCCAATCTGTATTATAGGAAGTTAAGGAAATATGTCACATCAATAACTGTGAAAACAAACTTGATTGTCAAGGCAATGCCTAGAATTTCTCAGATAGCAGAACATTAATTATGGCTCATAAAGGTTCTGAAATCTGACAACAACGTTTCATGCACCCTGCAAATTTGTCAGATAATAATATTCACATTTTTCCTAACAACTTGCGTGATGCACGTTAATGCCAACGAATAAGTAAAATAGCTAGTTGGCTAACCTCTTCAAGAACATTGACATTATCATCATCAGTAAAATCATCATCACTGTCAACCTCAGGTGGATCATCAGCTTCTTCATCACTACCATGCACCGAATTATCCTCCTTGAGCTGATAAATGACCACAAGAAAATTCTAGTAAAGAGAAGAATTAAATTAAAGATCACAAAGCAGGAATCTCTGTCATGTCTCAGCCTTTAAACCTTAATTACAAACCACGTACCCTCAATCAAGATACAATGGTAAGCGTTTTAATTACCTCTTTAGATGGTCCATCTGACATCCTTGGAGAGCTGCAGCAAGAAGAGTAATATCTACTTGCATTGTCAGTCGTATCAGCCCTTGACTCATCAACACTCCCAGAACGACTAGTGCCACCATCAGTGGGCCAAGCACTGATCCCAAAGTGCCCAAACTGAAGATTAACTGGTTCAGCCTTACCAATTTGCAGTGGTCCATACATTGGGATCCCAAATCCAGTGTCAAACATACCCAAATGGGGCTTCCCATTAGAATCAACAGGCCAAGCCTTCGCCACTGATCCATCAGTATTAAGAAGAGCCATCAGATGCCTGGAAGAACCTTTTCTTTGAATAAGCTGAAACATCCCCTTGGAACTCAATGAATTGGCAGCACACTGGTTTCTGTATTCCTCATCCACAAGGGAAACAGTATTTCTGACAGGATCATAGAGCTGCTCTCCTGCCTCACGCCTACGAAGGCAGCTGAAAACAGTTGCATGGATTGCTGCCACACTCTTGTCGACATTTGTGTTGTTGATTTTTGGGACAAGATGCTTCTCAGCCCTTTTGCAAAGATAATCTTGGATTGTTCTGATGTTCCGAATGTACTTCACGTATTTGTTTTTGGCAGGATCCAAAGTCATGTACTTTGCACGGACAGCAAATCGTTCCAGATGCTTTTCTTCATTTGTGATGTATATCATGAATGGTACAATGGAAGGATGCTTCTTCATGAGGCCCATCTAGACAATGATACCAATGGAGAAGGTGATAAGTCATGTTGATACAAAAACGAAGAAAGATTTAGAGTAAAAGGTTAGATGTAACATAAGAAAAGGAAGGCAAATTGCTTACCACAAAATTAAGACTCAGATGAACACCCTCAACAACAACAGACTCTTTTCTCTCTTCCCAGGCAGTTATCAGACGATCAAGACTATCAATCACCATCTCACTTTGTGCCTTGAACCCTTCGATGGCCATTTGTTTAGGACTAATCAGATCAGTACCATTAGTGACCTCTAGAGATTTCCCTACGGCACATCCATCCACTCCTTCCTCCTTGGGACGTGCACTTGCAATGCCTGCTAATTTTTTTTCTTTTCTTTTAGCCTTTGCCTCTGCAACAGCAAATGGATCCAAATACTCTCCAGCATGGTAAGTTGAAGCCCAAAGCAGAGGATTTTCTTTCTCATCCACAAAACTCCTCATCATGTGGCGGATGGAATCAGTGGATATAACCGTTGTGATTCCTAACCTACTACCCTGCATTAAAGAAAGAGAAATATTGAAGTATATTCACAAAAACACAATCTCGTTTCAATTAAAAAAGGCAATCGCAAAACTAACAAGTACAATTTCTAGTTCGAAATTAGAGGTGTTACCAGCAATGCAGACAAAGTTGATTTGCCGCAGCCACTAGTGCCACACAACAGCACTGTCACAGATTCTTTCCTTTCTCTGATTCTGTAATAAAACCCAAAATCTCAGGAACTTAAGCTATGTGAGGTAACTTTAAGGAAAGAGTGTCTTAAGAGGAAAGAGCACTCTACAAAGAGCATGAAGATTAAGAACAAAAAGGCCATAATAGTGTTTTACTAACTCAAATGAAAGTCAAATCTGAACAAAGCAAATGGTTTAATTATTGTGTCTCACTACAGTAATTACAACCTGTATATTAATTCCAATATAAGGTACAGACCCATTGGAGAAGTAGACAAGCCAATTTATACTTTTATAAAATAACTTAAGTGCCCCAGAAATGAGGATTGAAGCATATGCTCCTTCGTCAGAGCAATGTGGAGGATTGTCTTTTTATAAGTAAGATCTGGTTCTATTTACTGGTAAAGAGGAAGCTCATATTTAAAATGTACAACAGCTATTCCAATGACATTCTATGATAAGCACATATCAACCATAACTAAGATGGAAAATTGGACAAATACTAGCTCAGAATTTTTATTAAAAAAAATGGCAAAGGCAGAAAATGGGTTTCCTTCACAGATACTTTAGAAAAACACGGCACAGAACGCATTACAGCAGGGAAAAAGACAGAAATGATTTTTTTTAAAATTCTTCATACCAGCAGCGAATTTCTGTTTGCCTCACAAACCATAAATCATCGCAATGTGTTCTTTCAGCAACAATGCATATACAACATTATAATTGAGGCCATGTATTCGCGAAAAAGAGCACCATAAGTGAAGCCTAGCAATACTTCTAATTTTAATTGAAAGGTGATAGTTTGACACTTTACCTGCATGCCAAAACTAGGTCCACCCTTTGTTTAGGACCCACATACTTATATTCAGTAAGAGCATCGCAAACGACATTTAGGAAAGTTTCTCTTCTAACAATTACAGTTGTACGCCGTTTATACAATTCAAATGGTAGGCTTTTACTCTTATCATCCATGTCAGAGTCGAAATGTTTTGCCACCTGTACTTTACCCAAGTTGGCAACAGTGGAAGAACCACCTTGTTTCATAGAATTGCCTTTCAAAGAATCAAGGCTTGATGTGTCCACTGCTTTTGGTAGCAGAGGGTTGATTGACGATTCACTTCTTATTTTTTCAAAAACCCTTTGGCTAATCTGGAAGAAGAAAGAGAACGCTTATCAGAAAAGGAGATAGATTGTGATTAATTCAGACCATCTAACTAGTCAACGGAAACAATGGTTGTAAAAGAGAGTAGGAGTGTCACCAATTAACAACAAGGACAATTGCATAATGAAATAACTAAGTAATTCCCGCAGAAATATGAGTTGAAAATATCACAACAAATCAAGCAAATGACGATGTTCCTGAAATCGGACAAAGGGGAGAGTAAATGCGACAAATTCCAATAAGAAAAGCCGACAACTAGCAAGATTACTAAAAAGTGCTAACCTTCCAATGATGTAGGCCATGATTTACAAAGAAGAATGTAATTACTAACAGAAGAAGACACAGCAATCTGCCACAGCTATCAAAAACTAAGTAGGTTTGACAAGGGAACATGAACAAGTGAACCACACTGGTTACAACAGCACAAACACGTCCAACTAAAACTACATCATGAAATCTACCACATGTGTGGACGCCTAGAGTAACAAATATGCACAGGCAATATGAATTTTAGGACAGACAAAACCACAATAAGAACAACTCGAAACAGTTAAATACAGAAACAAACCATCTCATAATTGCTGACTTCTGCCAAACGATATTCAGCACATTACCTCCAGATCCAACATCAAAGCAAATCTATACGCTAACAGGTGACCGATCTCACTTACAAGCTTACAAAACAATCTCAAATTTAAAGCCAGATCCACTAAAAACATCCGTTCAACCAAATCACAAGCACAGACTATTAATTACCAACTTGACAACATCTTAAAGTGACCGCCAAACTGATTTAAAAAAAAGATGATTAGCAACTTTATATATACGTATACATATACATCTATATACCTTGAAAGCATGACGAGCTTTACATCCCATGAGTTGCAGAGTGCTCTGCAACACCGGACGCGTGTACCGAAACGACTCTTTTCCATTATCTCTTTTGTCTTCCTCGTCCACGACCACTATGTACAGCACTTTCGCCACCTCCGTCATTATTCTGGAAAACCAAACACTAAAGTTCCAAATCAATTTCCCAAGCAAAAAACAAAACCAACTGCTTCACGTGCAAAGAAGACCAAACAAAAAAAGAAACTAGTCAGCATCAACAACCTCATCACTGAACACGTAGGAAACGCAGGTAGAGGTAATCGAAGAGCAATGCAGGTATAGAAACGGACCTGGAGTATGTACAAAAACCGAGGGGGAGTTGATTCCGGTGTGTCCGAGAATGACCGGGAAACAAAATATAATTATGATCGGAGATAGAGACGGTTAGGGTTTATGGTAGCGGAGAAGAGAAACAACGATCCGACATTTGAAGACAAGAAGCAGAAGGATCGTGCCATGTCTATGTCACCAATCGCAAAAACAAGCCCTCGACGAGTCTATTTTTTACTACTCTTCTTCTCTGTCCGTCTCTTAAAAACAGCCTCTGTTTTCTTTCGTTAAATTACTGATTTGGGGCTGGATTGGAATTGAAATTTCTATAATGGGATTGACCTCTCTCTTGGCGTTGGTATTTATAGGAGAAGGAAAAGTGGGGCCCTGCCCGAATATTAATGAATGGCACTATGGGTAATTTTTTTGGTCATGTAAGGGGGAACTCGGGTAAAGGATGTCACTTTCTTATTGAAAGGATCAAACAGGAAAGGGACTTCACGCCAATTAAATCAGCGGCTATAATTGTGTTTTCATTTCATTGCGCTTGTTTCAGTTTTCTTCGTTTAAGTGCCAGACTCTAATAAATAATTCTAATATTTAGAAGTGGGTTAATTTAAAAAAAAAGTTCAAAAATTTGGTAAATTTTTTACTTACAGCTAAAACTCTAATAAATAATTCTATTATTTAGAAATGGGTTAATTAAAAAAAAGGTTCAAAAATGTCGGTAAACTTTTTACTTATAGCTAAGACTTTAAAAAATAGTAATAAAATGCTTAATTTTTATTTTTTAATTCTAACCCAAATTTTAAAAAGTGAAAATAAAGTTTTCAATCTTCTTCAATTCTAGCCCGACGTTATATATTATTCTCCCGATATTTTCAATCATTTGTTTTTTGTTTATTCTTCTGACGCCTTAAACTACTCTCGCATTATAGCGCATTGCACCAGTAAATTCTTCGTTTTTAGTTCATTCTCTTAATGTTCTTAATGTGATAACATCGGAATTGCGTAATCTAAAATTGGAAGGGTGAGGGTGTCGAAAGAGCAAACTGAAAATGAAGGAAAAAACTGAAATCAAAGTATAAGGTCGTCGAAAAAAACAACAACATTTTAATTATGTGATTAAATGACGTCATTTCATTAGTCTTCATTTGTTATGTTAATTTTGGCTTATATGTATTAATTGTTAAGATTTCTAAATCACGTGACAAACTACATCAGTAAACTTAACGAAAAACACTAGTGTTGGGTTAGAATTGAAAAAAAATAAAAGTTTGAACATTTTATTATTATCTTTTTTAATTTGAACTGGAATTTAAAAAATAAAAAAATGAGCATTTTATCGCTAATTTTAAAGTTCAGACTATAATTAAGAAATTGAAGAAAGATTTGGTTTTTTTGGTAATTAATCCATTAGAATTTTACTTAAATGTTCTTTTTAGGAAATAATTAGTTATATCTCCCACCCTAAAAGATATCATATAGTAACTGCCGTAAAATTCA
>JANIPN010000218.1:11304918-11319035 GCA_027478595.1 Erythroxylum anguifugum
AGGCTTTTATTATTAAAAACCGTTTGTAACGAATCTTTGGAATGGGATCCATCTATTGCGGTCTAACTAGGACTTCCGACTTCCATGCCACGAACAAAGAAAACAAAAGTAAAAGCACAACCATGTCATAGCTTTCTTTTTCTGTCTTTTTTAATATGGACGACGCAACTAAGATAAGGAAATAATGTTGTGGCTTAATATGATTTGATTAATAACAATCTAATCATAAACACCTCCTCCTTAGGAAATTTATGAGACAAGAACCGGGGACCTGTACTGCTTGGAGATTCAGATGTAGATTATGTGAACGATGATCATCTTAATGAGTAATGATGATAACCAAACATAAGAAAGCATAAATAGATGGTCCCTCCGTTTGAAACCGCAAATGGCGTTTGAGTTGGAGTTGCAGGGGAGACTCGTTGACATTTTGAAGGTGTAAGTAATTAAACGAATGGTATATATCGAGTCTAGATCTTTTATTTAATATTATGATGTCTTATTGTGTCCAATAAATTTCAGTCATTTATTTTTGTGAATTTCGCATGAGTTTCATATGGGTCCCGTAAAATAAATGACTGAGATTTTATAAGACAAAATAAGACAAAGTAATATCGAACAGAGAATCTAAATTTGTATATATCCGCAACGCTTGAATTGACGTCCCAACGGAGGAAGCCACCTCCATGTCGATGGCATGCCATGTGGTTTTAAGAATAAAACAATGGCTTTCCAAACCAATACTGTAGACTAGACGTCGAGTTAAAATTCATCAACAAAAGTTTTTATAATCCAATTCCAAACGACTATTTTTACAATATATTATTATTATAGAATATGAATTGTTGTTTTCTAAAGCTGAATTAATGATGCACGGTTTTGTTACGCAGATCGAAGAAAAAAGACAGTTGACTTTGAATGGTTGTGGTGCCTTGCGTTGGGCTTTCTCATTTGGAATTTCGGAAGGTTCGGCGCCATCACAGTCGTCGCGCCATCTATCATGCCCGCGTAAATTATTGTCATTATGGAGTAGCCGAACCTCTTTTTTGAATGAGTTTACAATTGAGTTGCCTCTTCTAGATAAAGCGCTCCTTTTAATTTTATTTTAGAATAACAATTGTCTTTCTTATTTCAATATATAAAATTATAGGGTGCCATAAAGTTACAAGTTTAAATCACGAAAATAATATCTTTATAAATATAAAGGGATGACTGCTTATATTATGATCTTCTCTGGACTTCCATAAAGCAGGGGAGCTTTGTGTATTAATTAGGTATGTTAGACTTTGACTTTTTTATTTAAATATATAAAATTAGAAAGAATTTTAGTAAAATGTTTTTTTTTTACCGTTTTCTTTTAACTTGAGTTAATTGAGAAAAATTTTGCATATTTACCCTTGGAAAAACGTAGTTGTAATTTTAATAATATCTAAGAACTTTAATTTTATTTTTTATTCTATTTGGTAAAATCAAAGATTCGGTTAAGTTACAAAGGTACTGAATCAATGATAAACCAAAGAAAGCTCAATAATCATGTAACTTAAAACTGAAAAAGATCATGTGACAGAAAATAAAACAAGAAAACAACGTGAGTTTGAGGAGGCAAAAAGATCACTGTCCATAAGAGTTTATTCTACCTCACATGTATAGATTGAAGGAGACTCTCTAGCATTCAACAAACTCTTCTTTTATAATAAAAAAAAAGTGTAGAATTTTTAACCTAGCAAAATTTGTTTTTTTTTCAAAAAATATAGCAGAAAATAACCTTCATATATTTAAATAATATAACACATATATTTATACATACAATAATAAGTAGACAACAGCGTGAAAATAAAGCTAAGATATCCATTCTTTCATCAAATTCGGATATTATAGTGTTAAGATAAAATTTGAGTCAACTAAAAGCACACATTTTCAAGATAAACTTAAAATAAATTTAGAATAAGCAAAATGTGGGTTTATCTAAATAAGATAGACTTTTGAAATAACAAATTAATTTCACAACAATACTCCCAACTTATATTAAAATAATATATATAAACGAATAATTAAGTAATGTTGATTAAATATAGAATGTAACAATTTAAATCTAGTGTCCTATAAACTATGAATTGGAAACTAGATTTAATAAGTTACAACTTACAAAACTATTAGTGAAACTTTAAGTTTCTATAAACCAACTCCTTATATTGTAAGTTATAGTTCTTATTAGTCATATTACACCTCGCTACATCTTTTGTTCATCGCATGTTTATTATGCATATGCTTGATCATTCACGAGTGCTTTAGATATTAGCCAAATTCTCATAGGAGAAGTCCCATTCCATACTCATATAGGAGATTTCATTAAGTGTATATTAAAATCAAATACTCTACCCATAACATAAGGGTTATGGAATTTATTAAGAGCTCAGCTCATCCTCACTAGGTTGCAGTTTAGCATTAATCACATACCATAAGAGGTACATAAATATTTGACAATGCCTTTTAAAATTAATCAATGACTTTGTTATTACCTATATAAACCTAATTCATGGGTTCGCCATTCACATAGGTTGGGTTACCATCATTGTTACTATCTTGTATTGACTTTAGTCCCATTCCCCTTATGTTTCAAATATTTGTTTCTTTCTAGATGATTTAGTTAAAGGATTGGCCAAATTCATGTCTGAATTTACATAATCAATGGATATGATTCCATTTAAGTTGTTGCTTTAATACTTCATGTGTCAAACAAATGTGTTTATTTTTTCAATAGAAGTTTTTATTTTTTGCAATCACTATTGTAACCTTACAATCACAATGCATAGACACGGAATATGTTACTTTTATTCCTAAAGATATCTTAACCATTCAACCTCATTTTTGACTAACTATAGGGCCATAAATTTTGATTCTATTGTTGATTTCGCAATAAGTCTTTTTTTGCAGCTCCATCAAGAGAAAATACATATCCATTAGTATATTTTATCTCATCTGAATTAGAGATCCAATTAGCATTATTGTACCCTTCTAATACAGAGGGAGATCTACCATACAAAATATCATAATTCATAGTGACTCTCAAATATTTCATTAGTCTGACTAAAGCAGCCCAACGATCACTATTGAGATTATGAGTATACTTAATCAATCTACGCACATCATAAGCTATATCAGATCATATAATGTTTATTAAATGCATCAGACTCATAATAATCTCTCAAGCTGAGTCACAATATCACTTTTATTTTTAACCAAAAGAGTGTTAGCATCATAAGGAGTACATGCTAGTTTCACATCGAAAAAATTGAGTGCTTCCCCCGTATCTTTCATATTAAAATGTAAAGATAGGAAGTATTTAGTACTACATACAACATTAATACGAGTACCAAAAATAAGTAAGTCATCCACATATAAACTAATGATCACACATTCTCCATCAATAACTATAATATACACATATTTATCCACTTCAATAAAAGAGAAATCTTCACTTAATAGAACTTGATCAGATTTTTCATGTTACTATTAAGGAGCTTGTTTAAGACCATACAAAAATTTTTGCAATCTACAAGCTTTGTTTTCAATCCTAGGTAAAAACCTTTAGATTATACCATATAAATTTCTTCATTTAAATTACCTTTTAAAAAATGTAATTTTGACATTAATTTTGTGAATAAATAAATTAGGGATAAAAGCTAAAGCAATCAAAATACAAAATTGATGAAATTATACTTACTAGTGTGTAAGTACTAAAATAATCAATATAACATTTTTAGTAAAATCTTTAGCAACCAAACAAGCTTTATATTTCTCAATAGAACCATTAGTTTAAATTTCCTTTTGAAAATCTATTTGCAACCAATAGGTTAGCACTTAGTGGTTACTCTACTAAATCCCAACTTTTATTTTTTAAAATAAAGTCAATCTTATTTTTAATGACTTCTTTGCAAAATGGTGCATCAAAAGAAGAAATTGCATCGAAAAATAATAAAGGGTAATTTTCAACAATTCTTTTCTTGGCCTTTTGCTCCTTTTCAACAACTTGTCAAAGTTTTCACAATTAATATTAACAGTGGACACACAAGAAGTTTTCTAAAAAAGTGGAAAAATATGTTCAAAAAGTTATGCACTCTTTATCTCAATGATAGTTATTATCATTGACATCACTTTTCAAAATAAGAAATGTATAAGTAACATTATTATTAGCGTAACTAATTATGCATACTTTGTCTCAATGATAGTGTTACTATCAATGATATCACTTTTTAAAATATGAAATCTATAAGCAACATTATTATTAACACAGCTAATTAACATGCAACCAGAAGTTTTTAGGCCTACATTCTTTATTTTTTTTAGGATTAGGCATCATTACTTTAGCAAGACATCCCCACACTTTTAAATATTTCAAATTAGAAAGGTAACCTATCCATAATTCATATGGTGTCTTATCAGT
This sequence comes from Erythroxylum anguifugum, assembly GCA_027478595.1. Taxonomy (NCBI): domain Eukaryota; kingdom Viridiplantae; phylum Streptophyta; class Magnoliopsida; order Malpighiales; family Erythroxylaceae; genus Erythroxylum; species Erythroxylum anguifugum. The sequence continues at coordinate 11,309,363 of JANIPN010000218.1, forward strand.
TATTTTATAAGGAATTTTATTTTGTAAATGACATGCAGACAAAATAGTTTCACCCCATAAATTATTAGGAGTAGAACAACTAAGATGCAAAGTATTCATCATTTCTTTTAAAGTTATATTTTTCCCTTTCTACTACACATTTGATTAAAGGGCATAAGGGGCTGTAATTTCATGGATTATTTCTTCCTTTTCACAATAGTCATCAAACAAAACATATTCGCCTCCTCTATTCGATCAAACTCGTTTTATTTTCCTATTTAATTGTTTTTTACCTCAATTTTATACAATAAAAACATAATAAAATCCTCATCTTTATTTTTTAAAAAATACACTTTAGCATATCTAGAAAAACCATCTATAAAAGTTAAGTAACATTTCTTACCACCTCTAGATAATGTTTTAGTTCACCAAGATCAATATGAATTAAACTTAACATTTTAGATTCTCTATTAGCAAATGCATAAGATTTATTAGTTATTTTTGTTTGAGCACATATGCCATATTTATTCATGCATGCATTACCATTAGCAGAAATAAGACCAAGAGATCGCATATCCTTAAGATAGGAAAATTAACATGGCCTAATCTAAGATACCATAAATCAAAAGAATCAATCAAGTAGAAGAACATGCATTATTTTCATTAATAATCTCATAAACATTTAATATAAATAATCCTTGATCACGGTAACCTTTCCTTATAAATATATCATTTTTTTCATAACAATCTTATCGAATTCAAATGAGACTCTAACCCTAACTTTTCCTAATAAGGCTACATAAATTAAATTAACTCTAATAATTAGTACATGAAGTACTTCATTCAATGCCAGCGTCTTGCCAAATTTGAGTTTCAAAAGGACTTTGCCTTTACCAAAAACTATTGTTCGAGAGTCTCCAAGATAAAATCATTCTTCTCCTTCATTTAATAGAGTATAGATGGTGAAAGCATTTTTATTTGCACATGCGTGCCTTGTAGCACCATAATCTACCATCCAATCATTCACATTGACTATAATATTAACTTGAGAAATAACTGCAGCTATAATTTTGTTGTCATCTCCTTCAACCAAATTTGTATTTAGTTTAATATATTGTCATTTCTTACTTGTTTCTTGCATTGAGGTGCATGATGACCTGCCTTTCCACAGACAAAACAAGAGCCTTTTTTTTAAAGTTGGGATTATTCATTTTAGGTTTGAAATCAGGTCTACAACTATTATTCTTATTTATTTGTGCACCTTTTGCAATTATAGGAACTCATGTTACTTTTTAACATGTTGGCTTTCAAAGATATCTCTTTGGCTTTACCTGCTTGAAACTCCTTATGATTCATTTCTTCAATAATTATGTGCATAATCAGATCTGGTAGTGACCATTGTCAATATTTATGCTTTAGTTGTTACTTATAGTCATTCCAAAATTTAGGCACCTTTTAATTAATAAGCCTGCAATAAATTCTTTTTGCAGATTGATGTTTTCAACTTTGAGATCATCTAAAAGCTTATGGAGTTCGTTAATTAGAGATTTGATGTCTTTATTATCCGTCATCTCCCAATGATAAAATTTACTAATTATGAACTTTTGCTTTTCCACATTTTCAATTGTGTATTTAACAATGATTGAATCCTAATCTCTTAATTGGCATGACTCTAGTGTCCAGTATTTTCCATTTGAAAATTTATCAGAAGGCTTTGGTTTTGTCAAGGCAAATGCTACACCATATACATCCATACTTGAGAAAATCCTTTCATGTCATCTTTTAAAATTACTACCATCAAATATTTCAGAGTTTGAAATATCAGGAAATGGTCTTACAAAAGGAACAACTATCACATTAGAAGAATTTGCATTTGCGATCGCATCAACGTCTGGATTAGAACCTATGTCACATACACTTAAACCTCCAACATCTCAAATAGCTTCTATAGTTACATCTTTAGTTGCTCTACCATTCTAGGTAATATCCATGTCTAATCAAAACTTCAACCGAACTCTATAAGCCAAGTTGACAAGAAGCAGATGGTGATACACTCCTTTTCTACAACATGTTTTAATTGATCCTTTATCACTATAATGGCCAATGCGGGAGACATTTTAATTATTCGAAAACCAGAAACATTTGAGGATGACTTTGGCAACACCACTGATGGCAACCTGCAAATCTTAGTAGCAATAAATGGAGAAAATTTTGGTTGTTAGGAAGGATCAAAATGCTGGCAAAAAGGAAGAGTATTGCAATAACGTGGATTGAATTTGAGCCAATTATGTACACACATTTTTAGATAAACTTAAAATAAATTTAGAATAAGCAAAATGTTAGTTTATTTAAATAAGATGGACTTTTGAAATAACTATTGAGTATCTAGCCCTATTTTGAGATCTTGGATGATGTGGCGGATAAGATTATAGTAGATAGACATTAACTATAAAAGATAAAGATCATGTGAGAGGATCATCTGAAGGTAGTGAAGATCTTCGTGGACAGGGATGTATCATTCCTAGCTAAATATAATCTCTTATCTTATTAGTAGTGATGTAGATAAATCCTATCAGATAGAGTCCTATTTAGATAGGGGTATTATCTTATTGGATGATGTGATATAATCTGATTAGGATAGGATGTGACCTAGTTAGTTAAGTTCAATTAGGATTCAGAATTGTAAGCTAGATGAGCTTATAAATGGCTCATTAGGGCTTTGAACTATACTTGAGATAAAGAAGAGAGAGTGAGTGTTGTGACAATGTCCAAAAGTGAGAAAAAAATTAAGAGAAGGCGAAGAGGGTTAGATTCTCATCCTTATTTGATTGTTTTTGGGATTTGTGTGATGGTGATATCAACTTTGGTTTCAATCCTGAAACTTTGTAAGGCAACTTGGAGGGGGGGGCGCGGGGGAGATCAGCTTTTTCTGTAAATCCTTATTGAGTTTAATGGATTTATTTTTTGGTTTGCCCTATGGTTTTTTCCCTCTACATTGTAGTTTTTTCACGTTAAATCTTGGTGTTTGTTTCATCATTTAGTTTCTTATTCTCGTATTGTTTTACTACTACAATTCAAAGAGTTATTTCTTGTAGTTGATATTCGGTTGACTTTTTAGAGAGTTATGCTATTTTCTCCCAATAAGTGATATCAAAGCCATCATAATGGAAGGTAGAAGTAACTCTACAGTTAAGTTAACATCATCAAATTACTCGATATGGAGGCCCATGATAGAGGACCTTCTATATTATGGGAAGCTCTTTAATCCTATTGATGTGGGCAGAGGTGTGAAGGATGATGTTCCTTCAAAACCTGAAAAGATGTCAGATAAATCCTAAAAAGATGTCAGATAAAGAATAAGAGAAAATGAAGCGAAAAACTTTGGGCACTATAAGACAATGGATTGATATCAGCATATTCAACTATATGTCTCGAGAACAGATCCTTTTGAGCTATGGAAGAAGCTAGAAGGCCTGTATGAAAGGAATACTGCTCACAACAAGGCCTCTCTAATTAAGAGGCTTGTGAACTTGAAGTTTAATGCTGGGAAATCAATGTCAGAGCATCTAAGAGATTTCCAGGACATAATCAACAAGTTGACTATAATGAAGATCATTCTTGATGATCAACTCCAAGCTCTGTTCTTATTGAGTTCATTACCGGATAGCTGAGAAACATTGGTGGTGACGATTAGTAACTCAGCTCCTGAAGGTGTGCTCTTTTTGGATGTAATCAAAGAGAGTATGTTTAAAGAAGAAATTAGAAGAAAGGAGATTAAAGTTCACAACAGTATAGGCTTTCGTGACAGAAAGCAGGATGAGGAACAAGAGTAAAGGTCCCAATGATCTTGGCAAGTCTAAAAATAGTTCAAAGTCTAAAGGTGATAAAGATGTGAAGACATGCTACTATTACGATAAGTCATGACACATTAAAAAGTTATGCTATAAGTGGAAGAGGGATTAAAAAAAAAGGAAGCTCATCAGGATGAGGATGATTATGAAGATAAGAGTACAACTGCAATTGTTTCAAGTACGGATGATGAGGTGACACTAGTTTGTGCAACTAGTAAATGCTTCCATGTTAACAATGTTGGTTCAGAATGGTTGATCGACATGGACCATTTTATCATTTTGTTCCAAAGAAAGGGTACTTCTCAAGATACAAAAGCGAAGATTTTGGGAGCATCAAGATAGGAAATCAAAGTTTCATTAAGATAGTTGGTATGGGTGATGTGTGGGTTCAGACAAACGTCAGATGCTTACTAACTTTGAGACATATATGACACATTCCCGATCTAAGGCTAAATTTTTTATCAGCGAATGTGTTAGATCAAGAAAGATTTAAACACACTTTTGGGGATAAGAAGAGGAAATTGTCTAGAGGTATAATGACGATAGCCCGAGGAGAGTTTTGTTGCTCATTGTACAAGACACACTTAAAGGTGTGTGGTGGTGGAGAACTATACACAGACAAAGAAAAATCTTCACCAAATATGTGGCATCAACAAATGAGTGAGATGGGATTAAAGTTGTTAGCTAGAAAATCCCTTATATCAGTTAAGAACTCACAACTGATTAATCCTTGAGATCATTGTTTGACTGGAAAGCAGCATAAAGCTTCTTTTAAAAGAAGACCTGCAAGAAAGTTGGAGTTATTGGAGTTGATACATTCAGATATTTGTGATACTATTGAGAATAATGAGCAGAGGGAGCTATGGGATACAATGGTTGATGAAACGTAGTTTTGAAGGTCGACAAGGGAGAAAAGACTTTCAAGAAAGTGTCCAAGTTTTGAGTAATTGTTACTTACTACTGAGGAGGAGCCTAACGATGTGCAAGAAGTTGCATTTTGTGAAGACATCAGATATCATTGGTTAAGGTTCGTAATAGACGAGCAATTATTAATGTGAAATAAGGTTCAAATGGATTTGAATGATGCTAATATGCTGACAAAGTAATTCTCAAAAATAAGCACGAGGTTTGCAATAAGCTTGCTGTGATGAATCTTAAGTAGATGATGAATAATAACATGTCTTCCCTATATTTGGGCTAGAGGGGGAGATTGCTGAGTATCCAATCCTATTTTGAGATCTTGGATGATGTGACAGATAAAATTACAATAGATAAACATTAACTCTAAAAGATAAAGATCATGTAGGAGGATCATCTGAAAATAGTGAAGATCTTTGTGGATAGGGATGTATCATTTCTAAGTAAATATAATCTCTTATCTTGTTAGTAGCGCTGTAGATAAATCCTATCAGATAGAGTCCTATTTAGATACGGATGTTATCTTATTGGATAATGTGATTAGAATAAGATGTAATCTAGTTAGTTAAGTTCAATTAGGATTCTAAATTTTAAGTTAAAGGAGTCTATAAATAGCTCATTAAAACCTTGCTCCATACATGAGATAGAGAAGAGATACTGAGTGTTGTCACAACGTCCAAAAATGAGAAAAAAAAATAGAGAGAGGGCAAAGAGGGTTAGATTCTCATTTTTATTTGATTGTTTTTGGGATCAGTTTGAGGGTTTGTTAATTGTGATATCAACTTTGGTTTCAGTCCCGAAACTTTGTGAGACAACTTATTGTTGAGTGAAGTTTGGGGAGAGAGGGGGGGGGGGGTGAGAGATCAATTTTTTTTGTTTATTGAGTTTAGTGTATTTATTTGTCGGTTTGCTCTGTAGTTTTTTCCCTCTATATTGGAAGGTTTTTACGTTAAATTGTGGTATTTGTTTCATCGTTTAGTTTCTTATTTTCGTATTATTCTACTACTGTAATTTGAAGAATTATTTTTTGTTATTGATATTCAGTTGACCTTTTAGAAAGGCGTGTTATTTTTTTCCCAACTATAACAAACTAATTTAGCAACAATAAGTACAATCATGAAATAAAATTTTAATATTTTCAGTTCAAGAAATAGAATAAAGCCTCTTAAAATTTTAAAATAACAAAGATAAGGAAATTTTTTAATAAAACACGAAAATTTAAAGAATAAAAAGGAGGAAACGAGAGCTTCTTGCTATATATTATAAATTTCGGAAATTTCCTAATTATGCGCGTATTCAATTGCCTTTACATTCCGATATAAGTAGATATCTGTTTTTTTTTTCTTTTTCTAAATATGTTTTAACGACACCGACACGAAAGAAAGAACGTATTTTTTTGGTCAACTCTCCACCAAGTGTAACGCGACCAAGCATTACAGCCCTTAAACCCATTACTTTTACGTGACGCGAATCATTGTAAATATTGTCCCTTAATTTTCATTTCGTAGGAATTACGGAAGAGAGAATAGCAGCCGTGGATATACAATAAAGTCCTCCACGGAAAGTAGTATTCTGATTATGTGATGACAAGCCTGAAATTATTGAAAATAGAAGAGAAGAACAATTCTCAAATGTCAACAGAATTTACAAAAAGTGCCAACAGAATAGAATAGATATGCCGTTTCTCCACCAACCAAACAGCACCTTAGAATACCTCGATCATGTTCGATTCTAATGCTGCTTGCATAGTTTTTAGTGAAGCAAAGGATGTTTGGTTGAACGCTTCCTAATTTAGGTGGGAAACTCAAAGCACTCCAAATTACTCTTTTTGATCAAAGCATTTGGACTGTTCCCTTCGATACTCATTGGCTTATATCCGTTGCTTTTGGCAACCTATTTAGTCCTTTTTCTTTCTAAATAATGGAATCAATTCCATGATTTTTTTTTTAACTTGTACAAGTGAATAATTGAATGTTTAGCTGTTATTATAATTTTTCAGATGAACCAATTATTATAACCAAAAAATGATAAATGTTGTTTGCGTCAAACATATATTAAATTAGGTATAGAGTAACGAGTTAGAACCCAACTTCAACAATTTAAGGTTTAAATATGAGTTTAATTATTTCAAACTCGAGTTTGAATTTTCACAGTCGAATTTGCATTAAATTTATTTGTAGTTTATTTATTCTAGATTATTCTCTTAATTTTTTATGATTAGTTGAGTCCGAAAATTTTTATTAAATTCGAACAGGAATTCGAATTTAATTAAATGACCATTTATTTCAAACAAGTCCTATTTAAAAAAATTATATCAAAATTCAAATTCGAAGTTAAAATTCAATTTATCTGGTTGATTTCATATTACATATTTAATTACATGAATTATTACCTAATGCTTTTAAGAAATAAAATATTTTAATTTAATATTAAAATGTATGTTAATTTTTTTTGTTAAAATGAAAATAAAAGCATAAAAATAATATTTTGGATTGCAAGTAGTACATCTTGTCATTGAAGAATTAACTAAAACTTGGTTAATTTACATTGTTTAAATTGCCAAATAAAACTAAGATTGAAAAACAGATAGTGAAAATAGTTAATATCTTTATGTACCTTATCACATCTTCAACTCAATCTACTCGTACTAAATTAAGAGTTTTGTAAGACCTGAGACCACCAAATTAAGGAAATAGTTTGAACAAACCTGGGTAATAAAAAGATTATAAAAGAGTTATGCTCGTTTTGAGATTCCTGTTGATTTCATGAGAGCTTTTCGTAATCTCCTAAATTAATGTTTAGTTACACTTCATCTAATGCTAATTATTAATTAAAGCACCACGTATTGAATTTGAATTACATTAAAATTATCTATTTTTACTAATTTTATTTTAAGGTTTTTGTAGGACACGCAGTTCCTTTTAACAAAAAAGTGGATGTTGAAATCAAACCTACGACCTCTTCAACGACCTTAATCCATGTTTTAAACTGCAAGCCAAACGCTTACAGGTCACCTTCGTAATATTGGAATTTTTTTTTTGGGTTGGCTCATTAATACAGCATATAAAATCACCCAACAAACATAACTGTCCCATAAGGAAACAGTCATTAACGCAGAAGGACCATCCCATCCAATCCAATCCAATCCTCGTGCAAGATTGAAACGATCCTCTATGGTTGTCCCAGGGGAGATCCTATGTTCCCCTTATCCTATTCTTCCTGTTCTTAAGTAATTTTTGTAAGTTTCATTTATTAAATGAGTGAATTTTTTTAAAACAGCGTAGGCATGGATTTGGTCTTGAGTGCTATGCTAACCTATTTGTATGAAATTGATGTCCAACTCCTTCTCATTCCACCAAAGTCTTCCCTTTTGTTTTTCCTGATTTTCTTGTCTTACGACTTCTGGCTCGGAAGCTTCTTTTCCTACCCCACCAAAAACTTGCACTAACCTCAATTGACCGCCATCACCTATTAACAAATTTGATTGAAAATAGCACTTTTTGCTTGGATGTTTTAGTTAAAAGAAAATAATAGTTTTGTTTTTGGTGCAAATCAGGGTATCCCCTGCCGCATAGACTAATCCCTTCACTCCGGGTGTTCGCACGAAGAAAGAAAATAATAGTTGATGGCAGAGGGAAAAAATCTATCAGTTGTAGGTGTAGAAAACATTGCAATAAAGTAGAGACAGGTACTCTGGCAAAGCAGATTCCATAATGGAATCAAATATTTGTGTGGAAAATGGAGGATGAAAGGAATCTAATTTGTCAAACATAGTACATAGTGGACGGAGTTGTCACATTGTCCTTTTCAACTCAACTCGACCCAACTCAACTGTCTCATGGGCCAGACAGGCGACTTCTATCTCCAAGTCAATTCCTCAACTTTACAGGGCATATATGTGCCGCGTATTTCGGTTTCATGTCGTGCCTCCGCATTCGTTGAGCCAAGCTCCATTGAACAAAGACCCGACCCTTTCTTTTACTTTTCTTTTATTATAATTAGAGGCGAGGAACAAAATGCAATACACAGCCTAGCTATAAGAAAACGACTATCGTAGTTCGCGGAGTTCTGATATTATAAAATACTGTTCCAGGGGTAGATTTAGAATTTTTTTTTAAGTGAAGGCAAAATTTTAATAAAGATAAAATTTTATTTTTAACGGGGCAAAATTTTAATAGAAATAAAATTTTATTTTTTTTTATAAGGGCAAAATTTAAAAAAATAATTTTTAAAAAAAAATCTATTAGAGACAGTGGAGGCAGCTACCCCACTTGTTCCCATTGTGAATCCTGCCTACTGTATCCGTAGATAGAACTAGAACTGTGTATTGCTTAGTCAATGGGCTCTGTCCATATATATATTGTCTACAAATGGTACTGAGCCCAACTTAACATTCAAGGAAGAGTCAGCAATCAAAGAAATGTCAGTTTGCCCATGTGCTGATTTATTTCAAGTTTGTTTGTTTGCTCTGGAATGTTCATTATGTTGAAAACAGACAGCAGAAATATTAAATATAAAATGACAGAATAGGATACTGCAAAGGAATGTATATTTACTGAAATACATTCGCCTTTTACGAGCCTAAATAAACAATTAGATAGGAATATATCATGAGATGATCTCTATCACAATTAGGGATGACAATAGGTAAAGCTCAGTTCGAGTTTTACTCTACCCATATCCATATCTATTATTTATGACTCAACTCATATTTACATCTATATTCATCAGTTTTTACAATTTACTACCCATATTCAAATCTATTGGGTTGTTCGAGTTTTTGGATATCTATCGGGTTGTATAGCACATAAAAATATAACTTCTAAATAAAAAATATAAAGAGCAGATTTTTTGCGAACGCTCCAAATCAAAATTACTTTAATAATAATAAGTCAAGATTTTGATTTGTATGTATTAAAAAATTA
>JANIPN010000218.1:11319146-11330847 GCA_027478595.1 Erythroxylum anguifugum
ATGCCGCGGTATCACCCGCAAACACACGCCGAGGGTATCACCCCCAAACACCTACGGGTGGGGTGTGGGGTCCAACAGTTACACTTTAATGTTTTCCAAATGTTAGGGTTATAATTGTTCACTTTGGAATGTTAAGATCAAACTTGTCGATTGGTGAAAAACTTAGAGTCAAAAGTGACCTTTTTGCTAAGAATTTTATTTGAAACATTATTTGTATGTCTATAAAAATTCTTATTGTGATAATTATATAAGTAATTCTTCAACTTAAGATCTTTAAAAATATCCTGTATAAGTATTGATATATTTTGATACTACTTATAACATATTCTCGTCAGCTTAATTAGTAGGTTATTAGATATATATCAGCTATATAAAGGTAATTGAGTATTCAATATAAGATTCATCATTTTAAAGTGAGTAGGGAGAATGTTTCATTATTCCTAATTAATATTGATTTGAAAAATCTTTGACTAAAGTATAATGATACTTTAAAAATAGTTTTCAAATATCATTAATTGAATTAATTACTAAAGTCAACATACCCAATGCACAAGGCTCCTCATTTTGAGGTAGTCTGAGGAGGTTATAATGTATGTAGCCTTCTCTTAGTATTTCTACAAAGAAGTTAATTCCGTGATTTGAACCTATAACCTTATAGTCACAAAGGAGTAACTTTACTGGTTGTTCCAAAGCTCCCCCTCAATTGAATTAATTGTTAATGATGTAAAAAAAGCATGATTAGATTAAATAGAATAAACATTAATATAAATGAAATGATTGAATTATAAAAAAAATATTAACTAAAAAATTAGTCAAAAGCAATTTAATATTGCTAATATTTAAGTGATTATAATAAGTTAGTAAATGTTAATAGATAAATGAAGATAAATTAAATAGGAAAAATTTTATTTATCTAATCTTGAATATAATTCATAATTACAATTTGTATCTATCACCAACATATTTAGGAACTTAACGATACATTCAAAGCACAATTAAAGAGAGAAAAATATTTTAAACAAGTTAAAATTGAATGTGAAATTTTTTTAAAAATTAAATTAAATGAAATATCTAATAAATAAAGATAAATATGATATATTAAGTCTTATTAAACTTAATCAATATTTAATTATAATTATAATTATAAAATTTTATTTTAATTAAATTACTAAAAATTCAGTCTCATTATAATAAAATCAATAGCATTTCTATATTTCTAAAATTTTATCCCCGATTAACAAAGAATCAGAAAAATTTTCTAGTTATAAATCAGGTATAGAACCAATAGGTGATGCTAGGTTAGAGTTTTGAATCCGTTATTATATATTTGCTCTAGTTTTTGTTGTTTTTTTATGTTGAAATGATTGTTCTTTATCCATGAACAATGAGTTTCGATACATTGGGAGTATCTGTATTTATACAAACTTTCATTTTCATGCTTGTATCTGTATTTATAGAATATTTCATTTTCGTGCTTATCATAATTGTTAGTTCAATTTATGGATAAGAAAAAGGAGCGGTAGAGTAGAATAGTCTTTGGTCTTGAATATTTCAAAAATAAATAACAATATCATCATCATCAACAACAACAACAACAATAATAATAATTAATATAATTAAGTTTTCACTTTACCTAACTCTCTCTATTCCACTTATAATATCTATGTAGATAGTATTAAAAACCAAACACATAGACTTATGATGAAATAAATTTCACAAACAATTTAGGAAAAATTACAAAAGGTATAAATGTATAATTCATTTAAAATCAAAACAAAATCAAATTCCATTTTAATATCCTGACAATTTAATTTTATAACTCATTCGAAATTATTTAATTATTATTAATTTAAATTTTAAAATAAAAAGTAGAAACCCTAAAAATCATATTTGAACCAAACTAGAAAAGTTCGAAAGAATTTTCCTCGCAACAAACCCAATTGACCTTAGATTTGTAGTTGTCCGTAGCAAAGAAACTTCCATCCTTAAAGCCTTCTCTTATAGAAATCATTTTTTGGATTTCAAATCTTCTTGTCTAATTTTACTATCTTATTTAACCCTACATTATTGAACATAAGTTCAGAGGGTGTCCAAGCTTGTCTTGTCTAATGACATCGTTTTGCATATTAAACAGGATTTGGCACCATAAAAGTGATCAGAGGATCCCTACTCTATTCTTTGGGTTGTTTTCTTTTCCCGGTTGTTTCTCGGAGCGTCCACTTCTCTCTCAACACTTAAGACAACGACCATGCACTGTAGATATTGGTGGAATGGGAAACGGGACTTCAACTCTATATGCCAAAAATCTGATTACAAGCTTTCCAAATCCTCGTTTCTAATAATATAACATTCCATAATCATTGAACCAAGCTTTTCTTTATCTGCTCAATCCACATTCACCGCCGACAGAACACTCTTCAAGTCCAAATCTTAGCTACTATAATTCTGTGCGTCTAAATGGTAAGCCCTTGTGGAGGAGCTGCTACAGGTGCCTTGGGCTTCGGCTTTTCAACGACAATGGCCTGAGTAGTAAGGACCATTCCAGCAACTGACGCTGCATTCTGGAGACCACATCTTGTCACCTTTGCTGGGTCAATTACTCCAGCGTTCAGTAGGTTCTCGTACTTGTCTGTCATAGCGTTATAGCCAATCTCCCACTCACTAGCCTTCACCTTATCTACAACTACTTCACCCTCAATCCCGGCATTCTGAGCAATTAATGATGCCGGTGCTACCAATGCCTACAAATAGCCAAGTCGAATCAACATAACAGAGAACAGAAAAAACCATAAAAAAGCTCATAGAAAATGATTTTAAGGAAGCGTTCTGGCTTTCGTGCAGGAAAAAGTGATCTCAGGCTTCAGATTCTTTATCTCCTTGTTTTATTCTCAAATGTAAGAACGTCAATTCTAGTAAACAAATTATCCCCTACATATGAACAGAGAAGTATTACCTTCTGCACAATATCAGCACCTAGCCTCTCATCTGCATCAAGAAGTTTGTCCTTAATTGCAGGAACTAGAGTTGATAAATGAGCCAATGCAGCCCCACCACCAGGAACAATCCCTTCCTCTATGGCAGCAAAAGTTGCATTCTTTGCATCTTCAATACGGAGTTTACGATCCTCAAGCTCAGTTTCTGTAGCAGCTCCGACTTTGATAACAGCAACACCACCAGCAAGTTTTGCAATTCTCTCGGACAATTTCTCAGAGTCATAAACAGAATCTGTCTCAGCCAACTCTTTCTTCAGCTGCGCAATCCTAGCCTGTAATTCATCCTTAGATGCAGCATCAGCAATAATGGTGGTGGAATCCTTTTTAATCGTTACTTTCCTAATCAAGCCAAGTTGTTCAACTGATGTGTTCTCAATGAGCAAACCCAAATCATTGGCTTGGAACTCAGCCCCTGAAAATGTAGAAAGATGGGTCAACTTGAGGAACCCCAATCAGCAGATAAACATTGACCAATGCCCAAGTCACTTTTAGAAAAAGATTAATTGGTTTGAAATTCAAATAAAACATTAGCTGGCTTTTACTAAAAGTATAAACTATGTGTTACAGGTCTTATGAAAGAACCAACCCTAAAAGTTAGCTTAAGGGGTGCGAGAGCCCGTAAGCTTATAAACCCCACATCAGCCTCTGTTATTACCGACGTGGTACAATAACACTATGCTCCTAACAGCACAGGGATTGAACATCTGGCTTTCAATCAAAAAGTGTAGCTAAAGAAACAGCAGTTCATATGTAAAATATAACCAAATTAATCAACAATATTAGGCCAACAAATAAAGGGCCATCGTATGAAGCCAAAGCACATATACTAAACGCTTACAAAAAATAGCACCAGATTGCTTCCAAAAAAAATCTTCCTACCTGTCAAAATAGCAATATCTTGGAGCATAGCTTTTCTTCTTTCACCAAAACCAGGGGCCTTGATGGCAGCAACATTGAGGATGCCCCGGAGCTTGTTCACAACAAGGGTAGCTAATGCCTCCCCAGTAACATCCTCTGCAATTATCAGTAAAGGAGCTCTCAATTGAGTAGTCTTTTCAAGCAAAGGAATTATATCCTTTATGGCTGAAATTTTTTGATCCGTCACCAAAACCCTTGCATTCTCAAATTCACAAATCAATTTCTCAGGATTTGTCACAAATTGAGGGGAAATATAACCCCTATCTATCTGCAATCATCAAACAAAAACAAGAAAGAAAGTCAAAGGTATAAGCAGGTAAAGTTAGAACATAACAATAAATCAATAATAAGCGTAAATCATGAACTTCTCAACACATGCACACCTCCATTCCTTCTTCAACTTCTACTGTTGTATCAAATGAAGATGATGACTCTATCGACAGGACCCCATCAGGCCCAACCTTGTCAATTGCATCAGCAATCATAGTCCCAACAAGATCATCATTCCCAGAAGAAATGGAAGCGACAGCTACAAAAACAGTACAATACCAGTTGCAAATTGCCGAATCATTGATAAAAAGAAACACCATATAATCCTCACATAAATGAAAATACCTTTAATGTCATCACGACCTTTTACAGCCCTAGCCTTCTTCTCTAGTTCCTCCACCAAGCGCTGTACAGTTTTGTCAATACCCTTTTTTATTGAGACAGGGTTTGCACCAGAAGTGACACTCAACAATCCTAGTTTAATCATCTCTCTTGCAAGGATTGATGCAGTTGTTGTTCCATCACCAGCAGAGTCATTAGTTTTACTGGCAACCTGCAAGCCAATACGCAGAACCAGTAAATACACTAATGATACAGCCATTACCATTTAGCTAATATATTAACAGTGAGGGAACATTGATAAGGAAGCCCCACCTCTCTTATAAGAGCTGCACCAGCATTTTCCATGGGATCAGGCAACTCAATAGCTCGGGCAATTGTTACCCCATCATTGACTACCTTTGGACTCCCAAATTCATCTAAGACAACATTTCTCCCTGAAAAACACAGAAAACATTCATTAATCCTTTCCCATATTCAGAAATTGTCGTAAATAAAAGCAACATCACCAATAACGGACGAGAACAATTTTGAAGCAAAGCTTCGCAACTGACAAGACATGGTAAAGGACATGTGGACATTTCCAAACAGCATATGGAGAAGCATTAGCTCTCCATCCATCCTATACCCAAGATAAGTAATGTCTCAGACACGGGGACAAAGTTGAAAAAAATAGTTACCCCTGGGACCAAGAGTAAGCCCAACAGCATCAGCAAGCTTATCAATCCCAGACTGGAGAGCTGTCCTCGACTTCTGGTCGAAAGCAATTTCCTTTGCATTAGCTCTAACCATAAATCTTCTGGCCGGCTGCCCGTAGTTTACTCTTTGATTCACTCGCCTTCTCAGAACCCCCTAAATGAATGCAAAGCATAAACAGGTATATCACAACTGGCTGAAATTAATCATTTACAGTACAAAGCTAGGAACTTGGGGAGAATCGTAAATTTAACAATCACATTCCAGTTTTCTCTACCACTTTCCTCAAGTAATGAGGACCTAATAACCAATAGGAGTAGGAGTAGTACCTGTTTGGGAGAGCAGAAAATGGAAGCAGTAGAGATTGCATTTGCAGTCGCCATTTTTCTTCTCCCACAAAAATCACAGAAGCTGTGAACTTTAAGAAACAGGTCTTGTGAGGATAAGGAAAGGAGGGGGTTAGGGTTTAGCTTTAGCTTTATATTTATGTTTTATGAGAAAAAAAAAAAGAGGTTCCAGAAGTTTCTGTCATTTTGTAGAAGCCTTGTGACCCGATTCAGTCTGTTTTATGTTTTTACTTTTTAGGTCAGCTTGTCAGATATTAGATTAGATTACTCGGCACTATTTTCAGGTATTTATTTTAAGATGTCTTCACATTCTCGTCTCAGAAATTTTCTTTTAATTTCTCTTGGAATTGGGCAAAATTTTAAGAGTAACAATTCATGTAAAAATTTTGCTATACCGAAAATGTAAAAAGATACTTAGTTTTAATTAATAAAGAGACTTTTTTTAATTAACTAAAGGACCGCCTCAATGTACAAGGCTCTCTACTTTGTTAGAATTGAAAGATATCATCGATTGTATACAACTTTTTCTTTGTAATTTTATAAAGAAATTGTTTCAATTCGAATTAGGGAATTTTTTACTTTATGATATTTATAGATAAAAACTTTGACATAATTTCTATAATTAAGTTAATATGCTACACTAATTAATAAATGTCAGTTTATGATAAATTTTTAAATAATAGTTCCTTTTCTCTTTAATCATATATCAATTTTTGTTTTTAATATTTTATAATATGATATTTCAATTATGTAAAATCTTAATTGTTGTATTTATGATTTTTGACAAAAATAAGAAGTTAATAAAAAGTTTATAAAACTTATAAAATATCAAATGTAAAGATCTTTTTTTCTAACATTGAACCATATAATTTTATATAAATGAGTTAGTCGTTTAATCAAAATCATGTCTTGTTGAGAGAAAATGTTTTGCCTTCTCACTACATTGATTTTCTTCTGTTTTGGTTTTTCCAAATTGTTCCTTCCCACCTAATCCTTTCTACATAGTTTTTTCCGAGCCATTTCACCTCCTCCCTCCACTTGCCCAACCTTTGTCTACTGATTGTCCCATTTTCCAGCTCTCCCTTGTGGTATGCTCGACAAAGGTACTTTTGAACTTTTCTTTCGTCCAGTCAACTCTACTTCCCAATATATCATCTGCTTCCCCCTCTTTTTCTTTTTTGAAAAGTTGTTTATTTCCTTATTCTCTATCAACTCAAGCCTATGCAGACTGTCTCTACTGATGATTTTCCTCCTTTACCCTCCCCCAAATTGTCCTCCACTCTCTTCCATACCGAACGATACCCCTCAACACGAACCCATCTTCACACTCAGATCCTTAACCAACAAACTGAACAGAACCTTGTACCCTCTTCCTCCATCTCACTCCGTCCTCATTCCACTCAAAATACAACCCAGCAACCCTCCCCTTTATCTTCTTCACTTAATTATCCTTGGAACAAAAGCTAGAAATAGGTAATGAGAGAGCCCTCTGGTGTCACTTTTCAATATAACCCACCAAAGGTCATTGATGGTAATTCAGTTGTGGTACCAGACATCGAGAACCTGAGGAATGAAGCAAAAATATGGGAAACCTCCCTTGTGGGATTCTTCATGGAATGAATACCTGCATTGTCTATCATTCAAAAATAGGCAGTCAGTCATTGGAAGAATAAAGGACTCGCTGATGTACTTCTTACAGAAGATAATATGGTTTTATTCTCCTTTGCCTCTCAAGACGCAACAAATAAGATTGTGGAGGAAGGTCCTTGGCACGTGGCATAATTTCCTCTATTCCTACAAACATGACAGCCAGGTATAAAGCTTGAAAACATTAAGGTGCATAACTTTCTGTTGTGGATAAACTTACATAGAATACTTTTAGAGTATTGGACTACTCAAGGACTTAGCTCCTTGGCTAGTTTCATTAGTAAACCTCTCTGTATGGATGAAGCTACTGCAAAAAAAGAAAAGAGTTGGTTATGCACAAATATGTGTTAGTGTTGACATATTTAAGGAGCTCCTTAATTATATCCCAATTATAAGGCTTGGCATTGATAAATTTTTGTAAGAGGATATAATTTATGTTTCCTACAACTAGAAACCTTCGATCATTACATAAAAGGAAGGTATGGAAACCAACCAGTAAGGTATTTATTAAAGGTGATTCTATTGAATTAATGGGTCTTAAGTTGATCCAAGTTGCCAAAATGAATCGCAGTTGAATCTAGAAAGTAATGTAGAAGATATTATAGAAAGAGTAGCTCACCTACTCCCTTAAATGCTAAGGTGACAGAACGTGATCAGGTTATTGTTAGGGAGATGAACATCCAGGAGGAAGCTAAGATGACAGAACATGATTAGATTATTGATAGGGAGAGGGTCATCCAGAAGGAGGCTAATGTACCAACAAATTCTATCTAGCTCTTTGTGAAAAAATGGATTCTTTACATGAGGAGGACACTACTTCTTGTACTAATTACTCCAACAATAAGGAGACTGATGTAAACGAGTTAGAAAACTTTCAAAATGTGATCAGTACAAGAATTCAGAGAAGTGAAAGGAAAAAAGTGGCCAAAGGTAAAAATATTCTGATATGTCAGTCCTAATATGGAATGTTCATGGTATTAACTGCCCCAAAAAGCTAAATGCTTTGAGGGATTTTGTCGTGAGGATTAGGCCTCTTATTGTAGTATTGTTGGAAACTAAAATAAGATTTGAGAATATGAATAAGGTGAATATTTTTTGTCCTTGTTGGTCTTTCTAACCACTGTTACCATCATTATGGCATAATTGTTATCGGTTACACGAATTTTGTCAAAGTGGAGGAGTTACTATCCAATAAGCAGCTGATGCATCTAAAGATTCACTTTATTTTGGAAGGAACTATTATTCACTCTTCTTTTGTTTATTGTTTTAACATTGGTTTTCAAAGGATTTGTACGTCTATGGTCCTTATTAAGAGACATTCAAAATAACCTATCTAGTCCCTGGATTATAGCTGATGATTTCAACTCTACAATTTACAGATCTGAAGCAGAAGGAAATTGCAGTCTAAGGAACTACAATGAAGATCTTAAACTTTGTGTATATCATTTGGGGGTAACTAATCTCAAACAAGAAATGTACTTTTACACGTGGAGTAATAAACAAAAGGATGTTTGGTTTATTCTGAAAAAAACTGGATAAGGCTCTTATTAATGAGGACTGGCTCCATCAATTTGCCAACAGTAAGGCTATCTTCTTGGACCGTCTTTTCTCTGATCATACCCCGATTCTAATTGAGGTTATTTTCCAGAGGTCCTTCACCCATCATCCTTGTAGATTTAATAATTATCTTGCTAAAATGGATGGGTTTAATGATGCAATCAAGAGAGGGTTATTAGTTCAAGTATTTGGCTCTAGACAATTCGTTTGCTGTCAAAAACTAAAAGTGATCAGTTCAGAATTGAAAAAATTGAAAGATTTTCACTCCCCTAACACTAAAGCTAAGGAAAGACTAGTTGCATCTCAATTTTTACTCTCTCTTAACCCCAATGACTTTGATATTCTTGTGAAGGAACAGTTGGAGCTTGATTGCTATCTAAGTGTCATCCAGGACCACTCTTCACTCATTGAACAAAGGGCTCAGATTAATTGGCTTAAGGAAGGGGATAGAGCTTCCAAATTCTTTTTCAATTCCTTATCTGATATAAGGAATGTCAATAAAATATGCTCTATTACAAGCATAGATGGGAGAATCCTTTCTGATCAACCGAATATTTTGGAGGAGGCTATCAATTTCTATAAAGGGCTTTTGGGTTCTAACTTAGACTTTTCTACCTCTATAGCCTCTTTCCAAGATATTATTATCAATAAAATTTCTCTTGAAGCTTCTCGAGAGTTGGTGAAAGTTATTACTGATCAATGCAATTGTCTTTGTTATGAATGGGATGAAAGCTCCTAGACTGGATGGGCTTAATGGCTTTTACTATCAAAAGACATGGTCTATTACTGGGCCTATGGTTAGAGAGGCCATTCATGGGTTTTTTGAAAAAGGGATGATCCTAAAGGAGTTGAATACAACTTTTCTTTGCTTAATTCCTAAAAATTCTAACCCCTCTACCTTTGGTGATTTCAAGCCAATTGCATGCACAAACTTCATTTATAAAATTATTGCTAAGATCTTAACAAAGAGTTTGAAGGAAGTTCTCAATCTTATTATCAAAACACCTTTATGAAGGATAGAAGCATTGATAATAACATTCTTACTGATCATGAACTCTTAAAGGGATATACTAGAAGGAACTTTTCCCCTAATTGGACTATTAAGATTGACTTCAACAAAGCTTTTAATTGCATCAGTTTCCCCTTCCTCTTCAAGGTTCTTAAGGCTTTCAATTTCCTAATCTATTTATTAACTGGATTAAATCTTGTGTCTCCACTACTGCCTATTATGATATAATTAATGACACCCCTTTCGAAATTATTAAGGGGAAGAAAGAATTAGACAGGGGGACCCCTTGTCTCCTTAGATTCCTATCAGGAATACATCATGTAAAAGTTTAGAGTGTGAATGGCATACAAATGAATACTGGTAAAGGTCGAGTGTGAGTCCAAATAGTGAACAGAAAATTCTGCAATGAACAGACCAATTGCAGATATTGGGGTTTCCAAAGCTAGAATAATTGCAGATATTAATAAAGAGTACGAAATGTCAAATAGAATATGGGGTAACATGAAGTGTTACTAGAACATTGAAGTTGTAGCTTTAGTGGTAGTGGTACTGGATAGAGGTAAGAAAGGTTAAGAGTTCAGGAGTCAACTTTGTTGAACCCCGATTTCTTTGCTTAGTAAATAAGCATGTTTATTTTATTTTGAGGTTTAGTTTGAAAATTTTCTTTTGGTTAGAGTTAATTGAGGATTTTAATTGCTTAGGTTAAGAATATTAAATGGAAGGATTGGATTAAATTTGAGTTTTTATGAATTATTAGAATTGGACCATTATATTAGAATTTGGAGGGAAACCTTAGAAATTGACCAATTGATGAAGTGTTGGGTGAGTTAACATTTAATTGGGTTAAGTTAGAAGTAAGTTAAATTAGTTGAATGGGCTTAAGTGATGGAAGGGCAAAAGCCCAAGATGAAGAGGGAATGGAAGAGTTAGCATTAAGTTAGTGGTTAGTGGGCCTAAGTGGAGGAAAGGCTTAAGGCCTTTTGTGAAGCCCAAGATGAGGAAGTAAGTGGGTAGTGGTAGGTTAAATAAACATAAAAATTAGAAGAAAGAGGTGGCATTGTCGTGAACCACCAAAGAGAAGAGAAGAATACGAAAAAGAAGAAGAAGAAGAGAAGGAAAAGAAGAGAAAGCTAAGGGAAAAAGGAAGGATTTCGTGGAAAGAGAGGAAGAACCAAGGTTTTTAAGGTAAGATCTTCATCTTCTTCATGCTTTGGTAAAGAATAGGTTAGGGTTTGGTTATGGAGAAAAGTCTAGTGAGAGAAGTGGTAGTGAAGAAGAAGATGAATAGTGATTCCTAGGGTTTTTGGATCTTTTCTTCTAAAGGTTGAGTTTTCTAACCTATAAGATGTATGATTAGGTTAGATTAAAGCTTGAAGTGGGCTATGTCAATTTTAGGGTTTTAAAGAGGGAATTTCGAAATTAAGGAGAAATGATAAGAGTATTGTTTGTGTTTCAAGGTAATCCAAGGGTATCCAAGAGCAAGATGGAGGAGGCCATGAATCTTTGGAATTTCCAAGTTCTATAAGGTGGGTAAACTATTTATAGTTTTTGTGCAAAGAGCAAAATGCATGATGTGTGAAATATGTGAATTGTATGTGAATTGTTGAACAATGGTTATGTTGATATGATGTCTAGCATGATGATTAAACACTAAGAATGTGATTATGCCATGTTAGGTGTGAATGAATGTTAGATATTGCGATATAATTGTATGCCATTAAATTGAATTAAGGCGTTTTGTATATGAAGGGATGATTGAACCATGGAATTGAGTGTGTTTTGGGCGAAATGTTTGTGTGTATGCTATGTGTGAAATGATTTGCTTAAAATGTTTGCTATGTTGACATGATGCTTATCAATTTGATGGAATCAATGAAATGGTGATTATGTCATGACATGCATTGTGTAATGCTTGACATTTCGAT